>CAWUFW010012600.1:0-530806 GCA_963921515.1 Calotriton arnoldi
TTGAGTGCTTATTTAACAAGGGTTCAAACACCAGCTGGAGAAATTCGATTTTTATATTCTTTTCTATTTTTTTTCGATTTTAACCAAATGAAAGATGCCCTTTGTAAATCAGCCCTTAGCAGTGTCTGGGAGATTTGTGGCCTTTTAGTCAAGCCAGTGCATGTCAGACATTTGTGACATGCTGTGGCATGTGGAAGGGGGCAAGGTTTGCTATGAAAGAAATCCCTTATTTTGTGGAATGAGAATTTGGGGATGATTGGGTAAGAAAAAGAAATGCATGGGGCAAGTGCCAGAGTGAAAGAAAGGAAGGGCTATTTGTGTTTAAAATATGAAAATCAAGAGTGGATTTGTGGCATGTAAAAGCAAAACAACATAGAAATAGAAGAAGGACCAGCACACTTTTTTCTATGACAAAAAGGCTTTGGGCTCCTAGATCAGTACAGCAAAGCAGATGGTGTAGTGGTATCTAACAGGGGCTATGAATGATTTTTGACAAGGGTTCAAGGCCCAGAACTTATGTATTTGGAATTTTTTATTATGTTTTTGTTAATTCAACCCAGATGGAAGATATATCTTTAAAAAAATCCACTAGCACTTCTGCGGGTTTATAACACAATTATAGCTCAAACAACATATCCACAAAATGTGGCACGCTGTGGCATATGTCATGGCATATGCCACATGCCAGACTTGGGCTCCAACCCCTTCTCCCTGACGAGGTGGCGAAGCGCTTTTCGGCGAGTAGCATGCTACTCCGGAACCCAAATTAATTTGTGGTGGATTAGTGTAGGGAAATATGAGTTAATGAGAGCGGTTGACATGTGAGTCTGTTAGTTGGATTGAATAGGATAATGAAGGGATAGAAGAGGGAAGAGTCTAGAGAGTGTTATTTGGGAGATCATAGTAGTAAGATGAGGTTTGGGATGAGTAAAAAGGAGAGATGGAGGAGGGAAGAGTCTCTAGAAAGGGATTACGAAGATCATAGTAGCAAAAAGAGGTTTGGGATGAATCAAGGAAGGGATACATGAGGGAAGAATTCAGAAAGGGTTGTTTGGGAGATCATAGTAGTAAAATGAGGTTTGGGGTGAGTGGAGAAGGAATAGAGGAGGGAAGAGTCTAGAAAGAGTTATTTTGGAGATGATAGTAGTAGTGAGGTTCGGGATGAGTTAGAGTGGAGGTAGAGGATCTATTGAGAGAGGTATAGTGTGAGAAAGAGTAGTGTATCGGGGAGAGTGAACTTTTTTTTTCTTTGTTTGCATATGGGCATGCCTTGTGTATATGCAAAGGGGCAGCAGGGCACAAGCGCCGTTAACACCAGCATCAATTAGAGGTGGGCATAGATCAGACACACACAACCACACCACAGGACTACAACATGCAGAAAAATAAAACACAACTGCAGCACCAGCGTGACACTCATCTATTAGCACAGACTGCAAGGAAGATGCTGCAGACTGCAACAACTGCACCACCGTCTCAGACAAACAGCACAACATACAATTTTATTTATTTTATTCTATTTAATGCGATTTTATATAGCGCGAACATTACCCAAAGGTGTCAGAGCGCTTTACAAAAGATCCAGTTGCGTTACATAAGGACTTTGGATTACATGAGTTACATAAGAGGTACAAACGGAAAAAGTTGCAAATGTACAAGTTATAAAGTCACTCAAGGAAGAGATACAAGCAGAAAAACTCTAAGATCACATAGGAATGGTAGAAGTACAAAGGTCAACTACATATACTAGTGGTTAGAGTTGTAAATATACAAATTGCAGATTCACACAGGATTACATTTTAACAGCGATTAGGCTTGGACAATTATATATTACATATTTACATATTTACATATTACATATTTACAATGACTGGCAAACATAACAACATGAAGTAAGAGACATCCAACAGAAATATACAGGGGCAGGTGTCAAGTTATGCCTCCTTTCACTAACACAACAATATACTTTTTAACTGAAATGTTGAAGTAAGTGGTATATTTATTGTAATAATGTGTAAGTGACATTATGATGTCACTTAGTTCTAGAGAATGTTAGGGATGTTAAGTCTAAGAAATGCACTCCCTTGGGTATTCAACTGTGATACTAGGCATGATATGGAAGCAAATTTATAAGCTCCATTAAAGGATGGTCACAAACTATATTTATTGTATCTGGAGGATTCTTTTACAATGGCGACGAGGATGGGATGAGAACACCTTCAAAGAGAGTGAAGATTTTCTGATTTTCTGCTAAAAGAAACCTGCAGTGGAGCAACATGTAACATAATGTGCGGAACTGAATATATGAAAATGAAAAAACAACCTACTTTGACGCCATCAAATGTTAGCGTCTTTCAATGGGGTGCAAAACATCCAGTTCTATGCCTGGGAAAATTTGAAGAAATATTAAAATATGGAAATACAACAAGTAAAGAAGATGTGCATGTCTTGCAAGGTGAAGTTCCAGGTCCTTGTTTATTAAGCAATGTAACTGCTCAACTAATGGGTTTATTGGCAATGAATTGTAATATTTCAACAGATCATCCAATTTTAAAGAAGTATCCTAAATTATTTGAAGGACTAGGAAAATTCAAAGGAAAGGAAAGTACTCTACACATAAATGAGACAATAAAGCCAACAGCACAGACACATAGAAGAGTACCAATACATATGCAAGGGAAAAGTTGAAAAAGAAATAAAATCACTACTTGAGCAAGACATAATTGAAGAGGTAAAAGGACCAACGCCCTGGGTAAGTCCTATTGTCATAGTTCCAAAAAGATACTGATGACATCAGAATATGTGTGGATATGAGGATTCCTAATACTGCTATTGAAAGAGAACGTTACCCAGGCCCTCATTTAAATAATATGATAAGTACCATAAATGGAGCAACAGTATTTTCAAAACTTGATCCATGTAAAGGATATCATCAGTTAGTAATTGATAACCAGTCAAGATACATAACAACATTTTCAACACACCTGGGATTATTTAGGTACAAGCGGTTGAACTTTGGAATTTGTTCTGCAGCAGAAATTTTTCAGGAAATCATAAAGAATGTCATAAGACCAATACAAAATTGTATGAATTACAGTGATGATATTCTAGTCTTTGGAAAAACACAAGAAGAACATGATCAAGCATTAGAGAAAGTATGTCAACAACTTGAAGAAGCTGGATTAACTTTGAATGAAAAGAAATGTGAAATAAATAAGAATGAATTAACATTTTTGGGCATATATTTTCAGAAAAGGGGATGAGACCAGATCCTATCAAAATAACAGCCTTGAATGCAATGCAAAGACCAAAGGATGTAGCAGAAGTGAGATCTTTTCTTGGAATGGCAAGTTACTGTGCAAGATATATAAAAAATTGCGACCATAGGTTCACCTTTGAGAGAGTTAACAAAGAAAGGAAAAAATTTCAATGGAATATTGACTGTGATCAAGCGTTTGAAAAAAATAAAGTTGGAAATAACGAACACAGCAAATTTAAAATATTTTGACCCATATTTATGTACAGAACTAATAGTGGATGCCAGTCCTGTAGGCTTAGGTGCGATTTTGGTACAGAATAAACCTGGAAGGGAAAGTCCGAGATATGTAATTTCACATGCCAGTAAAAGTTTATCTGAAATAGAACAAAGGTATTCACAGCCAGAGAAAGAAAGTTTAGCTGTTGTTTGGGCATGTGAACATTTTCATGATTTTATCTATGGAAAGTCATTTGTGATTGTCACTGATCATCAAGCACTGGTTTCTATTTTTGGAAATCCTAAAACAAAAATGCCCCCGAGAATTGAAAGATAGGGAATGAGGCTCATGGATTATGATTTCAAAATTATCCATAAACCAGGTAAAGAACACAACCCAGCGGATTATTTATCAAGGCATCCAACCAAAGCAATAGACGAAGATCAGCTAGAGGTGGAAGAATACATACATTTTATAGTAAGGTCTGCAGTTCCAGGAATTGTTAAAGAAAGTGAACTAATGGAAGAAACAGAAAAAGACAGTACTCTCCAAGAAGTAAAAAAAATCTTGCTTGAAAACAAGTGGAGATTAATAACAAATGGAAGTCAATTTCATAGAGATGTAAAAAAAAATGATATTCTAGCATTCAAAAACATAAGTTCAGAACTGTCCATAACCTCATCAGGAATATTACTCAGAGGAACTAAAATAATAATACCAGAGAGTCTTCAACGCCGTGTGATTGATCTAGCTCATGAAAGCCATCGAGGTATCTCAGCAACAAAAAACTTTCTAAGAGAAAAATTATGGTTTCCCAGACTAGATAAACAGGTAGAAGAAATTATTCAATCTTGTCATGTCTGTCATTGCACTGTAAAAGAAAAGGAAATTGAAGAATTACATATGTCAGATCTACCAGATGCTGTATGGTCAAACTTAGCAGCAGATTTTTATGGACCATTAGATTCTGGACATTATTTGCTAGCAATAATAGATGAGTATTCTCGTTTTCCGATTGTGAAACTAATATCTTCCACTTCCACTTCAACAGTGCTTCCAGTATTAGATGAAATATTCTCGACATGGGGAATACCTAATATATTGAAGACAGATAATGGGCCACCGTTTAGCGGAGAAGCATTTGGAAAATGTATGAATTACTTGGGAATAATACACAGAAAGATAACGCCAATGTGGCCTAGAGCAAATGGAATGGTAGAAAGATTGAAGGCAACTATCAAAAAAGCAGTACAAAGAGCAAAACTTTCTCAAATTTCCAGTAAATCAAGCATTGTGTCAAGTCCTAAGAGATTATAGAAATACTCCGCATGTATCTACTGGAAAATGCCCTTCAGATTTAATGTTTGGGCAATCAAGGCGAACTCGTCTGCCACAGCTGCCCTCAATTCCTCCAAAGGTACACAATGAAATACTGGAAAAAGACAAAGAAGCAAAACAAAAATGAAATATTATGCAGAAAAAGGAAAGAAATATCAGAGTCAAGATTATCAAGTTGGTGACTTGGTATTAGTTAGACAACAACAAGTAAAAAGTCACAAACCAGATTCCACCCTACACCTTTGGAAATTACAAGAATACAAGGTACAGCAATGACTGCAGAAAATGATAATAGAACAATAACAAGAAATAAGTCTTTCTTTAAAAAAGTCACAGCAAATGTTGAACAAGAAGTTACACACTCAAATGATCAACAAGATAAATGGATGCAGAGAAGATCAGAAAGAATTTCAAAAAGACAAAAAAGACTAATCAAACAATGTTGATCTATCTACTTTGTATATATTGTTTATCTTATTTCTTTCTGTTTTAGGGGGGAGGGAGGAGAATGTAATAATGTGTAAGTGACATTATGATGTCACTTAGTTCTAGAGAATGTTAGGGATGTTAAGTCTAAGAAATGCACTCACTTGGGTATTCAACTGTGATACTAGGCATGATATGGAAGCGGATTTATAAGCTCCATTAAAGGATGGTCTCAAACTATATTTATTGTATCTGGAGGATTCTTTTACATTTATAAGTACAGTAAAGCTAGAACAGGTCGCCGAGGGAGTTGGCACGAGGACAGGTGACCTGCAGCCTACGCATTTATGGTTGCAGGCAGTATATTAACCACTGAACTATTTCACCAGGGTTACAGTCGGAGGGCAGTAGATTACACAAACTACTGTGCATTAGGTGCATCACCCCCTGCTTGTATCTCACTCCTATTTTACCAGTAGCACACAAGGCTCCTCCATTATCCCTCTGCTTTCTTTTTATTTTAATTACTTTTATTTTTCTCTCCTTTTCTGCCCTTCATTTCAAGCTGCTTCTTTTAGTCTCCAGCCTCTCCTTTCTTTAACCTTTCTCCTCGGTTGCTATCTTTTTTAGCAAATGGCTGCTGATTGAACTTCCCAAAGCTCTGCCCTTTTGTAAATGCTATGGGTGAGTAGGTGTGGAGCTGCAGGTTGAAGGGGACCCTTTAGGTGAGGCCAAGCATTTGTCTACCTTAATCACACTTCAGTGCAGAGCCCTCACACCTGCCTCTCTATGCCTCTATTGTGGGTGGTCCAGACTGCTGGGGACATCCCTGCAATGAGGGGCATCACTACACAAAGGCTGCGTGTGGAGCGCAGCCTGGAAGACATTTGAAATGTAAACGTATTCAAATGTACCTTTTCTTATCAGGAAAAGTAGCTGCCCTGGTCGTCCTGTTTTTGCGGATATAGGCAGTTTTAAAGGCAGGTTAACAGATATCAACCATCGCAAAGGAGACAACAAGGAGGAGCGGATGCCGTGTACATAAATAAGGGACAAGAGTGTGGGGGGGGGGGAGACTTTTCGTCTTTGTATAAAGACAATAAATAACATTTTTGCACTTAGTCCCTTGGCATGTTTGGCTGCCAAACATGACCACAGGCAGAACTGCTTATTTCCAAGATGATATCATACTGTCTCTGCCCACGATGAAGGGGACTTTACCAACACAAGTGTCAATCGGCACTGAAATAATACACAGTATTTTTACCCAAATCAACGATACTACTTTAATTGAAGATTTTTTTAATGTTTTATTATTATTATTTATTTGAACATAACATGGCCATTTACATGCAAGTGTCCAATCATGGACGATCGGTAACAATACATTGCTGAGGTGCTCTGATGCATTAACATTGTACAGTTAAACGATCTCAAAAGGCATATTCTCCCGCCTGGCTTTTTGCGTCTCCCAGTATCCCTCCGCCTTCCACATCCCAAAAAATGGTTTCCCTGAAATCGTCAATCGGCACATTATCATGTACATTGAACAATATTAGGGTGATATTATGTAATCTACACCTTTTCTACGCTAGGGAGTGTTGTGTCTACAGGTGTTACGGCAGGTCCGGTGTCACGGCATCTGAGGTAAGTTATGAACGGTTCCCATATATCATGAGGGCGACTACCTTGTGGCTGCAATTCCCAATATGCAGTCAATTGTTCTTGGCAGTATGCAATGTCTGTTAGCCAATCTTGAGATCTGGGAGCGCGCGATGTCCCCCAATGCATAGCGCCCTGACGCTTTGCTAGAAGGAGCAGTATCGCTACCAATTTCCGAACTTCCCGGGCGACCTCGCCCAAATACTCCAGCAGCCCCAACAATGGTGTAAACCTGACAGGCACCCCCGTGATTTCTTCTATTATGTGAAAGACCTCGCCCCAGTAGGCTATAATGGCAGGGCAGTGCCATGCAAGGTGGATAAAGTCTGAATGTGGTGCATGACAGCGTTGACACCGGGAATTGGGATTCAACCCCAGTCTGAATAACTGTGGCGGTGTGCGGTATAGTCTGTGCAAAAATTTTAAATGAATCAAGCGCAGTCGGTAATTGGGATGCAGCATCTCCAGCTGACTGCAACAAAACGACCATTGTGCATCCGTCAAGGTGTATTCCAGGCCTCACGTGGTCGGAGAAGTCACAGGTGCGGTCTGCTGCATATGTCTATATAGAGATGTTATCTTGTGTTGTGAGGAGGTAGTATATATGTGCTCCAGGGCTTCCAGTGTCTTCGGGTGGGGGGCTGGGAAGGTGTCATGTAGCGCGTGTCGTGGCTGGAAGTAAAGAAGAGCATCCAGCAGTGCCAGCCCTTTCCCAGTGAGGTCAAGGAAACAATCGCCTGGATAGAGATCTGCAAAAGTGTTTATGCCTAATCGTTTTGTGCGGTTAATTTCGCCTTTGTCCTGCAGAGGAGGTAGTGCCACAGGGACCGATGGGGGCATAGAGCTGTGTAATGCCCGCGCGCCTCCCAAGTCCCTCCCATGCCCATGCCCATCGCATGCATTGTGTAGTGTCAATGTCTGGAGCAGGCAATTTATAAGGGAAAAATAGCGCTGTGGTCAGAAGCCAAGGGGAGACTTTGTCCGTCTCAATCGCGACGTGAGGTTGGACGGGTGAGGGGTGGGTCCAGTAATGCAGGAAGTGTGCTTGGGAGCACAATGCATAGAAATCTGGGGCGCCTAGTCCGCCCTGCGACTGCGGTAATGTTAAAAGTTCGTATTTCACCCGTGGCTGCCTGCCAGCCCATATTAGTGTGATTAGGTTGGAATGGAGTCGCTTAAAAAAACTAATGGTGAGCTGGAGTGGAACGTTCACAAACAAGTAGAGGAACTTGGGTAACACTACCATTTTAGCAATGGCAATTCGTCTCACCATAGATAAGGGGAGTTTAGACCAGACTGGAGTGCTCTCCTCCAGCCAGTTCATAGCTTTACCAAAACGGTGCTGCCATAGCTCATCAATGTTCCTACTTATCATTACACATAGGTATTTAACGGGCCCATAGCCCACAGCAATGGGTAATCTGTGGCAAAAGGGGCTGTCTCTTCTCTAAGTGGAAAAAGTATAGATTTTGCCCAGTTCACCTGGATTCCAGAGATGCCGCCAAAACGGACCACCTCCCGAATCAGGGGGCCTAAGTAAGTCTCCGGGTCTTTAATGTACAATGCAACGTCATCAGCATAGAGAGATATAAGTACTCCCCGGGATGTAAATCCCAACCCCCTGTTGGCATGGTGCTGCCGTAACCGTGCCGCCAAGGGCTCCATGGCGATGGCAAAAAGTATGGGCGAAAGTGGGCAGCCTTGCCGCGTCGCCCTTACAACTGGGATGGGATCTGATAGCAGTCCGTTGAGGCGTATCCGGGCAGTGGATACGGTGTATAATAAACGTATTTGTGCTATAAAGCAGGAGCTCAGTCCAAGCCTCTGCAATAAGGGAAATAGATAAGTCCATTCTAGCGAATTAAAAGCTTTAGTCGCATCTAGAAGCGCGACAGCTGCGGATATGTCTGGGTGTAAATAATGCATAGCTGCAAATAACGTACGGAGATTGTGAGCCGTTGACCTGCCGGGGATAAAGCCGGATTGATCCGGTCTGACCATTGCTGGTAATAGTAGTTGGAGGCGGTTGGCCCGCACTTTGACAAATATTTTGTTATTAGTATTTATTAGTGATAATGGCTGGTATGAATCACATCGGTCAGCCGGTTTATCGGGCTTAAGTAGCGTGATTATGACTGCTTCTCTCAAGGAGGGAGGCAAGACACCCGATTCTATGGAGTCTTGGTAGATGTCCAGAAGCTTGGGCGCGAGAAGTTGGGAAAATTCTTTGTAGAAGCCGACAGGCAAGCCGTCGAGGCCGGGGGCCTTATCAGGGGCTAGACCCGCGATTGCTTGGTGTACTTCTTCTACCGAGATTGGGCAGTTCAGGAATTACCTATGCGCGTCGGATAGCCAGATAAGTTGTAACAAGACTAAATACTCCTGAAGATCCGTAGCACCCGCCACGGGAGTGGTGGAGTACAACTGCTCATAAAAGGTGACCATAGTCCGCAGAATATCAGCAGGAGAGGAGTGGCTTCAGCCCTCCGAGTCTGAAAGGGCGGGGATATAGGTGGAGGCGTGCGGTTTCTGAAGGAGACGAGCTAGGCTTCTGCCAGGTCTGTCTCTCTCCCCATAATTTCGGGCCTGGGTATCTTTATCTAAAAAATGTGTTTCACGAAGGGCTTCTTCCTGATATGTAGACTTTTTTTCCCTGATACTGGCCAACGTGTCCGGATCGTCAGTATGGAAGAAGTCAGATTTCAGTGCTGTAATGTAATTTTCTAGTTTTGACAGCGTGCCCCGAATGGATTTTAATATACCATGCTGTTTAGCTATGCAGACGCCGCGTATGACGGATTTAAATGCGTCCCATAACACAGGGCGAGCCTACTGATCCTGTGTTTAACTCGAAATATTCACATATAGCTGCATGTATTTCTGCTCAAAAGGCGGTATCGCGTAAGGCTCCTGTAGGGAGGCGCCACGCAAAAATGCACGATGGGGAATGGGGGGGCTTTATGGTCAGTAACACCGGGGCATGATCTGAGAGTGTATGTGAAAAGTGTGTAACCGATCGCGTCCATTGTTGTACGTCTTTGGTAGTTAACTAGTAATCAATCCTGGGCCAGGCTTTATGCTGTTGATCTCCCGGTTTTCCCGGTGTGTTGCCCGCCAGATGTCAACTAGATGTTTATCCGTGATGATCGCGTGTAGGGTGGATGCTGCTGCTGGGTGTGGGCGCCTAGTGCAGCCCTGCCTGTCTAACATGTTATCTAGTGGAACATTAAAGTCCCCGCCCCAGATCACTGTCCGAGAGCCTGTGTCAGTGATCAAGTGCCATAGCTTGGTAAAAAACTCAGGATCGTCCACATTTGGTCCATAAACCGTGACCAGCGCTATTGGGTGGTTGTGCAATGTACCTGCTACCATAATATATCTGCCATTGGTATCGCTAATACATTGGGACGTTTTCCAGGCAGTGCCCTTGCGTGTGAGAATGCAGATCCCATGTGCGTAGTTAGGGTGGGTAGAGGTATATGACATCCCCCACCCCGTGTTAACAAGTTAGGGAGGCCTGTCCTAGATAGATGCGTTTCTTGAAGTACACATATGTCAATGTGGTGTCTGATCAAATATGCATGCACGAGCCGTACCTTCCTGTCGCCATTTAGCCCGCGTATATTCCACTTGAGGAACTTAACTGTGGCCATTTATTTCAGCGTCGGGAAGTTGAAAAAAGGAACTCTGCACCAGTGAGATCGCACTCTAATATATGTGTATGTTGCATACAATATCTGAAAGAAACACGTTAGTTATAGATTCCTTACCTTAGAATTACCCCCAGGCGTCAGACTGGATCCGGAAAGTTTTTTCGTCAGCAGTACCTCTGCGCGTCGGAAGGTGGCGTCGGTCGGCTCCGCGTCCGTCGTTGGCGTCGTGGTCGCCGGGATGACGTCGCGGTAGCTACTTAGACGCCGCCCTCGCGCGCTGGCGTCAGTTCTTTTCCGCGCCAGCCAGCGCAGATCCGGGAAGAGCGGTACCTCCAGTCATTTTTGACTGACTTTTCTCGACTTTTGTCGACTTCTTTCGAGTCTTCGACTCCTAAGGTGCACGAGGGATGCCCGGCTTCAAGCCATGCGGTTCCTGTCATCTGATGATGTCGGTGACGGATCCGCACCGCGTGTGTCTCTTTTGCCTGGAGCGCGACCACGACCCCAAGTCGTCCTCCGACTGCCGGTCGATGGCGCCGAAAGCTTTGCGAGAGCGGACCCGAGATGCTGCTTGAGCACCGGCAGTCGGCTCTGCGCCGTTCGAAGTCCCGGTCGCGAGGGAGGTCGAGGGACCGGTCGCGGAGCCACCACCATTCGTCCAAGTCTTCGAAGTCTTCGAACTCGGGGTCGGGTAAGTCGAAGCATAAGAAGAAGTCGAAGAAGCATCGTCGCTCTTCGACTTCTCGTCGGTCGGCTGATCCGACGAGGGACGCGGGTGGTCGACTCCGCGTTTCCCTCCCTTTCCGGGACCCGGAGCGACTCCCGCCCAGCTTCGTACGTTCTACGAGGCGATGCCTGCCATCTTTGGGCGACCGACCCCGCCGGCGTGCCTTCGGGCCACGCGGACTCGGTTGGGGGGCCTAGGCCTTCTCCGCCAATGGCTCCGGCCCCGGCGCAGCAGGCCCCCCTTGGATCCAGGTCCAGGCTCCGGCACCACTACCACGTTCGACGCCGGTCTGCCCCCCAGCCGGCGACGACCCTGGCCTCCATCCCGACGTGGACCCGGAGCCGGACCGGCGTCGTCCGACGCCGGATCTGGCGCCGAGAGGGGTTTTTATGCCCCTGTTCACTCCTGGGGTCCCTTTTCAACCAGAATGGCATCCAGAGGATGAGGAGGAGGTCTGGGAGGGGTCAGGTGACCCTCTGACTGACCAGTTGGACAGTGAACAGAACTGGAGAGAGGAACTGGGGGATGCCAGTGGTTTGGACACCTCCCCTGACCTTGGCATGTTGTCTCCTCCTACCGTGGCTACGGAGGAGGGAGCGTCGTACGCAGTGGTGTTGCGTAGGGCGGCCAAGGCTCTCAACCTCGAGCTTCCTACGGTGACGGTCAGGACTAACCTCCTGACAGAGGTGCTTCAACCGGCTGTGAGCTCTTCGGAGCCCTTGCTACCGTTTAATGAGGCCCTCACCTGCGTCCTTTTGGGCACGTGGTCCAGGCCCAACACGGGGGCACCCGTGGACAGGATGATTGCCCGACGCCACCGCCCGGCTCCGGGCTACCCCACTTTCCTCTCCCAACCCCCCACCCCGGAGAGCTTGGTAGTCCAAGCCTCCACTTCCAAAAGCGCATTCCCTACCGCTCCACCGTAAAGGGAATCAAAGAAGCTGGACCATCTTGGAAAGAAAATGTTCTCTTCCGCCAGCATAGGACTGCAGTCGGTAAACACTGCATGTCTCTTGGGCCGTTATTCCCACTCGGTGTGGAATACGGTGGCGCAGGTGCTGCCTCAGTGTCCGGAGGAGGCCCGGGCAGTGCACTCCCGGCTGTTGCCGCCGGGAGGGATGCAGTGAAGTTTACCATACGTTGTGGGCTGGACCATTTCAATGTCTGTAGCACTTCGTCGCTACGCCTGGATGAGGTCGACTGGCTTTTCAGGGGATGTCCAGAACACCTTGATGGACATGCCCTTTGATGGCCGTCGCCTTTTTGGCGACAAAGCAGACAACGCTCTAGAGCGTTTCAGGGACTCACGGCCTCTCCACCCGCCCTGCGCAGTCTGCTTTTCGCCCCTTTCGTGGCTACGGAAGGGGTGCCCCGCTACGTCCCGCCCAGAGTCACAGGCCGCAGCAAGTTACCCAACCTTCGTGCGGCCGGGGACTTGGGAACAACCGTCGTGGTTCCGGGGGCCAGCGGGCGGGCCAGTACACCAACCCCCCCTCTGCAGCAGCCTCCAAACCCTCCTAGTCCGACCTTTCAGGCCCATCAAACGCCAGTGGGCGGCAGGATTCGCCATCACCTCCCCCACTGGCGAACCATCACGTCGGACAGGTGGGTTTTGCAAATAGTCCGAAGGGGCTACTCCCTCCCATTCAAGACTACCCCTCCAGCCATGCCACGAGATACCACCGCATGTCGGAGGATCATCTGGCCCTTCTCCAGCAGGAAGTTACAGCTCTCCTGGCCAAGGGAGCCATCGAGCGCGTTCCTGTCCCAGAAGTAGGTCGTGGTTGCTACTCCCACTACTTTCTGGTCCCCAAGAAGGACAAGGGCCTGCGTCCTATCTTGGATCTCAGGGACGTCAACCGCTTCCTCCGGAAGGAGAAGCTCAAGATGTTGACGCTTGCTCAGGTCTTGTCTGCCCTCGACCCGGAAGACTGGATGGTAGCGTTGGACTTGCAGGACACTTATTTTCACATCCCCGTCCTGCTGGCCCACCGGCGTTACCTATGGTTCACGGTAAGCCACAAGCATTTTCAATTTACCGTGCTCCCCTTTGGCCTTACCAGCGCCCCTCGGGTGTTCACGAAGGTGATGGCGGTGGTCGCAGCTCATCTGCGCAGATCAGGGGTTTCAGTCTTCCCCTATCTCGACGACTGGCTATTGAAGGCGGGCTCGCCCCAGGCAGTCGTCTCCTACCTCCAGACTACGGCCGACCTCCTGCATTCGCTGGGGTTCTCCATCAATGTGCCGAAGTCACCCCTGATTCCCTCTCAGAAGCTCCTCTTCATCGGAGCGGTTCTGGACACGACGCGGTTTCGGGTCTATCCTCCCGAACAGCGAGTCCGGGATATTCAGGCTATGATTCCGTTCTTTCAGCCTCTATCCCGGGTTTCGGTCAGAATGACTCTGAGGCTGCTGGGCCTCATGGCCTCCTGCATCCTGCTGGTCGATCATGCCAGGTGGCATATGCGTGCTCTGCAGTGGGACCTGAAGTTCCAGTGGGCGCAGCATCAGGGGAATCTGTCCGATTGCGTCCAGATCTCGGAGGGCACTGCACGACAACTGCAGTGGTGGCTCACGAACCAGGATTGGGTCAATGGCAGATCCCTCTCCCTTCCCCAACCAGACCACACTGTGGTGATGGACGCATCCCTTCTGGGATGGGGCGGCCACATGGGAGAGGTGGAGATCAGAGGCCTCTGGTCTCCGGCGGAGTCCGGGCTCCACATCAACCTTCTGGAGCTCCGGGCGATTCGTCTTGCACTGAAAGCATTCCTTCCCTCTGTCCGGGGAAAAGTAGTGCATGTGTTCACGGACAACACCACCGCCATGTGGTACTGCAACAAGGAGGGCGGGGTGGGGTCATGGACCCTATGTCAAGAGGCCCTCCGCCTCTGGACATGGCTGGAAGATCAGGGCATATCCCTGGTGGTTTAACACCTGGCAGGTTCCCTGAACGCCAGGGCGGACGAACTCAGCCGCAGGTGCATGATGGATCACGAATGGCGTCTTCACTCGGAGGTGGTGCAAGGTCTCTTTCAACAGTGGGGAGAGCCTTGGTTAGATCTATTCGCCACCGAAGAGAACGCGCAATGTCAGCAATTCTGCACGTTGGAATTTCCAAGGCGGCACTCGCTAGGCGACGCTTTTCGTCGCAAGTGGAGTTGCGGTCTGTTGTACGCCTTTCCGTCTATACCACTTCTGCCCAGAGTGCTGAAGAAGATCAGGCGCGACCTGGCCCAAGTCATTCTTGTGGCTCCGGATTGGGCACGAAGAGTCTGGTATCCCGAGCTGCTCAACATGGCCATCGATCCTCCGATCAGACTGCCTCTTCGGGAGGATCTTCTGTCGCAGCAGCAGGGGACGGTCCTCCACCCGAACCTGTCCAGCCTCCAACTCCTTGCGTGGAGATTGAGCAGCGGCAGTTGACGTCTTTCGACCTGCCTCCTGAAGTCTGTGATGTAATCTTGGCGGCCAGGTTTCCCTCCACTAAGACGGTATACGCCTGCCGGTGGAACAAGTTTGTGGCTTGGTGCACAGCAAAGGCTGTGGATCTCCTTTCTGCCCCTCTTTCTGAGGTTCTCTTGTTTCTTCTTTCTCTAGCCCAGCAGGGCTCTGCTCTGGGCACTATCAAGGGCTATCTTTCGGCCATCTCTGCCTTCCTTCGGCTTCCAGATCAGCCTTCCCTTTTCAAGTCCCCGGTTGTAAGCCGCTTCTTGAAAGGCATAACTCATCTCTTTCTTCCTATTCCCTTCGTTATGCCTCAGTGTGACTTGAAACTGGTTTTAACTTATTTAATGTGTGCTCCCTTTGAGCCGCTTCACAACTGTCCCTTACGTCTTTTGAATCTCAAAACCGCGTTCCTGGTGGCCATCACATCTGCCAGACGAGTGAGTGAGCTCCAGGCGCTTTCTTCTAAGCCTCCTTTTCTCTCTGTACATCCGGACAAAGTTCTCCTTAGGACTCGTCCATCCTTCCTGCCCAAGGTTGTCACTGCCTTCCACATCGGGCAGACTATCACTTTGCCCACCTTCTTTCCGCCTCCGCATCTTTCGAAAGAGGAAGAGAGGCTCCACAGTCTGGAACCAAAATGTGCACTTTCTTTCAACTGGATCGCACAAAACAGTTCCGGGTGGATGACCAACTCTTTGTTGGCTACGTGGGTGCTAAGAAACGTCGGGCCGTACACAAGCAAACCATTTCTCGATGGGTCTTGTTGTGTATAAAAGCATGCTATTCTCTGGCTAAAAAGGAGCCTCCAGTGGGGCTACGTGCCCATTCCACCAGGGCGACGGCAGCCACTACTGCAATGGGAAGAGGAGTTCCTCTGAACGACATCTGTCAGACAGCTACGTGGGCATTGCTGCACACATTTACGAAACACTACTGCCTGGACAGCCAAGTCCGGAGAGACGGCTTCTTTGGCCGTTCTGTTCTCCAGGACTTTCTGGTGTGATCTTGGTTCGCTGACCCACCACCGGGGTTGGTATTGCTGGGGTATCTATTCTAAGATAAGGAATCTATAACTAACGTGTTTCTTTCATATGAACAAGTTACTTACCTTCGGTAACGATATATCTGTAAGAAACATTAGTTAGTTATAGATTCCTTACCGCCCCACCCATCCTCCCCGTTCTGTGAACTGATTTCTAGGGTTAAGTACATCCTTTCAGGGCCCTAGTTTTGTGCACCAGTGGTCAGTGTCTTGCATGGCTCTGCGTTTCTGGCACGGAAAGTCGTGTACAGAACTGACGTCAGCGCACGAGGGCGGCGTCTAAGTAGCTACCGCGACGTCATCCTGGCGACCACGATGCCAACGACGGACGCGGAGCCGACCGACGCCACCTTCCGACGCGCAGAGGTACTGCTGACGAAAAAACTTTCCGGATCCAGTCTGACGCCTGGGGGTAATTCTAAGTTAAGGAATCTATAACTAATTAATGTTTCTTACAGATATATTGTTACCGAAGGTAAGTAACTTCACCGATCTGTAATAGGAGTCAATATCGAGGCATCTGTTTGTAAATGTAGGCCAACAACAAAACACAAGCCTGTCTACCCCCTCCAACCCCAACATCTTAGCAACAGTAGGAACACAACCCCCCCCACCCACACCAAACCCCCAATCAGGTTGTGATACCCCCTCACCTCAACAATTCTTTCCGGGAATAATCCCTTGGGAGCATGGTACCGCCCAACTAACTACCCACCATAAAGACTGGGTGGCCGAGCATGTTTGTATTGGGGCATCTCAATTATAACAATAAACAAGAGAAGTGGACACTGTTCTGGGAAAATGTGAGAGCCCAGGGGGACATACGCTCCCAAGCTGATGCATCCAAAAGCCTAGATATATTCTACATTAACTAAGTAGAGTGAAGCAGTTGTTAGAGCGACATTCTTACAACAATATACTGGTTATTGTGCATCGTGTACTGGCAGGTTCAGAACTTATTTACTAGTCATTGTCACTCAAAGGTGTCTCCATTGAGGAGTGTGGTGAGCCCGCCAGGGATCTTGCTGGTTTTATTTTCTGCTTGGCATATTTGAGGGCCTGTTTTGCGTCCGTGTAATAATGATTCTTGCCATCTTGCATGATCTTGACCTTGGCTGGATACAGGAGGGCATATTGCACACTCGCTTGCTGTTGTAGATGCTTAGCGGGTAAGAAGTCCCTCCGGGCAGCCTGCACAGCCAATGTGAAACCAGGATGAAAGGACAATTTATCGCCTTTGTACTTGATCTGTCCCCTTTCCTGAGCCAGTCTGAGTACTGTGTTGTGGTCCTTATAGTTCAGTAGGCGCGCCACGTTGGGTCGTGGGGGCGCACCAGGAGGGGGCCTGGGGCCAAGGGATCTGTGGGCCCTTTCAACGATGAAGACCGATGACAGGTCAGCTCTGAAGAGATCTCTGAGCATTGAGTCCACGAAATCCTCCATTTTAGCGATCGCCGTGCGTTCTGGCACCCCCACAATGCGAACGTTGTTTCGCCTCGAGCGAACTTCGAGGTCTTCATTCTTGAGCTTGATAAGCTCCCGGACCTTATCCATGCACAGGAGTTGTTCTTTTGTTACTGCCTGGTTGTTGTCGATGTCCAAAACATGAGTTTCTAGCTGGTCTGTTCGACTGTCGTGCTCATCCACTCTCCCTTTGACCTTGTCTAGGCGGAATGTGAGTAAGTCCAGCTTGGCATCGATATTTTTTAGGCTTGTTTTGACATCCAGGAGTATTTCTTTCAAGTCCAGATCTTGTTCATCCGAATCTTCCACTTGGTCAGGCACAGTACGACTGTCCTCGGTGTGATTCGCCAGCCTGGCACTTCTCTTTCTCTCAAATGACAATTTGGTTTGTCCCCTTTCATGTTTGCTAATGGTGGCAGTGGCGGAGGGCAGACGGCCGGTGTGCAATTCTGCCAGTCACGGTGCCTCGCTGCACACCCCCACTGCGACACAGAGTGTGCCTGAGAGAGTACCTGTGGCATCAGCCGGAATGGTGCTATTTCATGGGGTCACAAGCCACGGTCACAGTACCATCTGCACCTCTGCCTCTGCTGCGACGCTGCTGCTGATTTATATGAAGAAGTTGCCCTGCTCGGGACCGCCAGCGCCGTGCAGCAAGTTTGTGAGTCATTTTAATTAGGCAGAGGACGGTGGCTCAAGCCGGCGGGGCCTGCACAGTCGGCCCTCGACACAATCGGATCTATGCGTCCGGGCCCGTCTGCCCGCCCACGCCAGCCGAAGGTGAGGCCCCAATTTCGCTGGCCCAGACCGTGGTAGGTGCAGGGCCCCTCCCTCTGATGCGGCCGCGGTGAAGGACATGGTATTCTGACCGCACCAGAGCCAGTGCCGCAAGGATTGTTGTTGGCGGGGTGAGGTGCTCCGAGAGTCTACCCACCGCGCCCCCCCCGGTCACCAGCGCTCGCTCCTCACCAGGACTCGGCGGTGTGGTGCTCCTTCAGGAATGGCTGGCGACCTGGCGCACAGGCTCTCTCTTAGATGGCAGTCCGGGAGTAGAGTCTTCTGCCAGCTCAGGCCGTGTCTCCTCTAGGCCGCGGCTGCCTGCGTCAGACCGCACCGGCGGACGCCGCAAAATCAGGCCTCCTGCAGCTCGAAAGCCTCCCGCTCGAGGCCGCCGATGACCACAAGTGCCCTTTGCGGGTCGATGTAGCACATGGGCACCCCAGATGCAAGTTACGCCGTCGGATAAAGGACTCGGCCGGCAGAGCTCGCCTACTGTGTGGCCCTCTTGAAGCACGGCGAGACCGCGCCCCCCTTAATTGAAGATTTAAATGCTGAATTGGCTCAAAGAGATTCAGTCTGCGACGTGGTCAATACATAAGGGATCTCAGCAGCATGGAGCATTTCACCTTTCAATCAAGTGATGGACACTGGACAGCGTCCTTTCGTCTAAGCTGTAGGATGGGCGGATTGTCACTTCATACAATGGGTAGTGACAGATTTTTCCCTTTTACACCAGAACTCATTTCTTTGCCGTAAATATGCAGAAAAATTTGCATCCCTGTGATAGTAACTGCACACACGTGCCAGGCAGAAGCCCCGCAACCTTTTGCTTGGGCACTTCACGCTGTAAAACAGCGCAATTAGCACCACTGTAAATAAAACCTTGTCTGTAGATAAAGCACTGCGTGGAATTCGAGAACCCCTTGTTGCACTTTGCCCTGGTCAGTGCTCGCCAGTGGGGAATTCTTTATTGAACCCAGTCGATACTGCCTGCACTTTAAAGTTTTCTGCAACGCTTCTCGGTGTGGGCTTCAGTGAAGACTTCGAGGTTCGTCAAACTGAAGACGGGATCATGGACCTTTCCAAACACAGAGAAGTAGAGAGGGATCGCTCCATCCCCAACCCTGCCCCTCTCTCTTTCTGATGTGGCCCGCCAAAGTCGGACATGGGTGATTTCACTTTCCTAGTACTTTGCCAAAAATCAAATGTTTCCATTTTCAAAAAGCCAACAGATTAGATCTACAATTAGCACCTAAAGCAGAAACAGACCTTTGTAAGTATAAGCATGATTTTGTGTTAGTGAGATAGGGGAACCTATGCACATTGAGATAAATGACTTGGCCAGGATCACAAATTTAGAGAAACAAGGAATACGAGAGCAGCTGCTAGGTTTTTGAATTCACTGCTACTAGAAGCCATCTCAGTTCCTAAATTAAACCTAACTCTCCCACACCACACTCTGTTCAGGACCCTAAACCACAGTAGAGCCCACATCACAACCACCACGTAGCTACCTGCTGTGAGGGGTCTGGGGAGTTTTTCAGCATCTCCAATTTTTATGTACTATGCATTATAGAAGCTTTTGTGTTTCCTATCACTGTGAGTTACTACAGGGATCTCACTATCTTCTTGAGCTAGTATCTCAGGCTGGAAGTTTTGTTTTGCTTTATTAAGGCGTTAACTCATTTTGCACCGGTGCATGACAATTTGTGGTACTGCAGACTATAGTAGATTACCTGTCCTTTTCAATTATCCTATAGCATTTTATCTGTACACAATAGCTGCAACAAATATGATACAACCAGCTCAGTTTTTAAATGATGTGGGAGAACCGAATCTAGCTTGGAAACAATGGAAAGGATTGTTCAAATCTTATCTTATAGCTATTGGGAGGGAAAAGTTCTCCTCACTGCATAAGCAACATATATTACTTCACAATTTAGGGGTAGAGGGACGCAAAACTTATGACAACGTAACAGAGTCTCCCCAGGATGATGGAGAAAGTGATGGTGAAGAGAATGTTTATCAAGTCGCTATAAACACATTAGAGAAACAATTTGGGAAAAAGATAAACGTGGTGTTAGGAAGACATACGTTTTTTTTGAGAGTGCAAGGAAGAGATGAAAAAGTGAAATCGTACATTGCTGTTTTGAAGAGACTATCCAATACTTGTGAGTTTGAGCTCTTAACAGATTCTCTTATCAGGGATCAATTAGTCAGGTGCACTAATAATTCTAAAATTCAAGAGAAAGTTATTAGTTGTGAATCCTGATCTTGAAGAAGCATTTGACATTGCAGTGAGCATAGAACATACGTCTGACTGCATCAGAGAAATTAAAGTAGGAAGTGATACCAAAGCGGAGGTAAATGTAATAAATAAGCAAGACACCACATACGCACACAAACAAAGAGTTTAAACACAAAAACCAGGCACCCAATGTAAGCAAACTCAAATGCTATAGATGTGGCAGCCCAAGTCATCTTGCCAACAATGTGTCCTGTCAGGCCAGAACGGTAATATGCCACAAGTGTGGAAAGAAGGGCCATTTGGCTAGAGTGTGTAGAGTTCTGCAATCCAAACCTGTGTTGGTGTTGGAACAGGATAAACCACCTGAGGCTAAATTAATATTCCAATTGCAGAACAGTACTGATGTAACTAGTTTTCCTTCTTGCAGAGTTACTCTTGATTACAGTGTTCACTGACTCGTGTTGACCTTACACATTGGTTGACAAGGAAATATTTTCACAATTGTTCCCCGACATGCAGAATGTCTTAGAAGTACCAGACATCAAACCAAGAGTATTCAATGGGGATCCAATACCGTTACTGGGGATGACCACTATGGAAATTGGTTTCAAAGGAAGGAACACTTTGGGAAGAATTTATGTCACAGTTTGCTTAAAGCGAAAATTCCTTTTATATGGAGCAAAGAGTGCCAAAGTACGTTCACACCTGTAAAGGCTAGCATTATAGCAGCCCCACTCACTGGGCAGATTTCACCCTACCAAACCTACTATCGTGAGCACGGATGCCAGCAATAAGGGTTTAGGTGGAAGTCTGGTACAATGGGTGGAAGGTAATGAACAAGTCGTTGCTTTTGCTTCCATGGCACTGAAAGGGGCAAAGAAGAACTATTCAGTGGTGTAAAAGGAGGCTGTTGGGTGCTTTTGGGCAGTCAGTCATTTTAAATTATTTTTATGGGGCATAACTTTCACCATCGAAACCGACCATAAGCCGTTAATGTACACTTTTACGACCAAAGGGTCTGCCAGAACTACACCTAGAATATCCAGATGGATTTTGGGGTTGGAAGGTTACAATTTCAAGGTACAATATCTTCCTGTCTCGCACACCTGTAAAATAAGAAGGGGAAACCAGTATTGAAGAAGACAAGGAAATAGTACTTAAATTGACATGTATGAACAAAGAGGAGTGGGAGGAGTGTTTGAGATCTGACAATGAAATGAGTTCCCTGAAAGAATGCATACAAAATGGTTGGCCAGAAAATAAAAATCAAGTTTCTGCCATGTTGTCCTGGGCAGTCCGATTTGAATTAAGTATGCAGGACAGGACGGTGTACAGGAGGGAGAAAAGTTTACCCCCGGAGAAGTTGAGAGATAAGATTATGGATTTAGCACATGTGGGGCATTTGGGTCTTAGCCTCACTAAAATGAAGAGTGACAAAACGCACCAGGCCAAGAAACCTCCTCTTTCTCCTGTGGAGGTCCCAGATACTCCCTGGACCAAATTAGCCCTTGATATAATTGGTCCCCTTAATCTGAAGGTATTGAATGAACGTTTTATCCTTGTATTAGTTGATTATCACACACGTTGGGTTATCACGATATGTGAACACCAGAATAATACTAACTCCCTTATCCGGTTCCTTGAAGATGTTTTCTATGAGGAAAACATTCCGGACATCTTAGTGACGGATAACGGGGTACAGTTCACATCTGATCTTATAAAGGATTTCCTTGCCGATTTTCAAATACAACATCATAAAACTGCTCTATATTGCCCTCGTGCGAATGAGTTAGTCGAAAGAATGAACCGCATGGTTAAAGAATGTTTGAATAGAGCAGAAATGATGGGCACACCTTCCAAAACTACCCTTCAAGACACTTTGTGGGCATATCACACCACACCCAATTGTATCACGAGAATCGCTCCTTTTACATCCATGAAAGGTAGAATTCCCAAAACCAAATTGTCGGCTACATGGTTAAGAAAGAAGGGTGTGTGTGGTGGACAGGGGTGACATATCTAGGAGAATTTCCCAACACCAGAATAAGTACAAAAATAGATACGATATTACCAAACATGTAAAAACTCCTGAATTTAAAAAAGGAGAGTGGGTCAGGGTAGACCTTCCTAAACCACAGAGGAAAAATGTTTCCAGGTACTCTGAGCCATTTACAATAGCCAGGGTGGGGGAGAAACTTAGTGCATCTTGAAAATGGCCAAACTTGGGGAATGGACAAAATTGTTCCACACAAACCTATTCGCGAGAATATTGTGGACACTGCCGCAAAGGATGTGCAAATGGATACCGATCTATACATGCCCAGAAGATCTCAGAGAACGAAATTCTCTCCTGTTTGGCACAGAGATTATAGCATTAAATGATTCTATTGCCTCGTTATTCTAACATGTATCCCTATTTAACCAGTATTATGTTTACCTTACTGCTTTTTGTTCCTATTGTTGCATTATTATGTATCAAGGGTGAGGGGAACCATTATTAAGTACTGTCATTGGCTCACTTTTATTGCTTGTGTCATGACCTTGTGTAAAATCAAGTTATTCATGAATAAAGAAGGATCCAGTGTTGAGAAAGAAGTAAGTTTATTCCAGGAGTAAAAGGTCCCATCCATCCAGCATACAGTGTTCACTCCAACTGCTCTATTATGAAACCACACTACAATCACCAGTTTCCATTACCATGGTGCTATTCAAAGATATACACTGTATGTAAGGCTGTAAGATTAAAGAGGCAGAGCACAATACTACACACCTTCCCTCTTTATACTAAAAACACAAATAAGCCTAAAACAGAAAGAGAAAAAATGTTAACACAGTAAGTTAGTCAATGAGAGATATACTCTTTAACGTTGCTCCATGACATAGTCTTTGAATCTTGAGGGTTGTCTAGCAATCCTCTTTTCTCTTTGTAGAATCACATCCTTACTATCTTTGCATGGAGCCAATAATGTAGAACGTCCTGAGGCTGAGTACGAGGATTGACCAATGCTCTCATTAAGTCCTAATATATTGTTCTTGATAACAACAACTCTATTAAGATTCCAAATGCGAGAATCTTCAGTCTTTATGGCATTAGTTAACAGTTTAATTACTTTATGTGGTCTCAGAAACAAACCTGATGCTTTTCTTCCAAAAGGGCTCTAATCATAACACTGTCCCCCACCCTGACGGGTGTGATCTTCACAAACTTTTTAGAATCAAAGGTTAACTTTCGAGCATCAATTCTTTTAGCTTCTTTGAGTTTCCACGTATCATCAGATACAGAAAGACCTTTTTTTGATTCAGCTTCATTGACCCAATGAGGTGCAATTAAGGTGTTAGGAAACCTTCCCTTAAACAATTCAAAGGGCGCCCTCCCTGTGGTGGCGTGAGGAGAAACCCTATAAGTCTCCACCTTTTTAACTAGTTCTTCTTTCCAATCTAATTTATTTTGTTTGGCCATGGCAATAGTTTCTTTTAGGACTCGATTTAAGCGTTCTACCATACCATTCGTCTCGGGATGTTATAAGGAACACCTTTTATGTTTGATGGAGCAACTTTGTAAAAATTCCTCCATCTCCTTGGAGACAAACTGGACTCCATTATCTGTCAGCAAAATCCCAGGAAGTCCTTCTCTACCAAACACTTCTTTGACATGTCTGGTATCAATGCCTCTGGTGAACTTAATCTCTGGCCACCTGGAATACATGTCAATGAGCACAAACACATCACATCCACCTCCTTGTATCGGGCCCAAGATATCAAGTGCTATCTCCTCCCAAGGTCCTTTGGGACGCTCTCTGACAACCATGGGTTGCACTCTGGGTTTAAGACACTTCTCACTCAAGGTACATGGTACGCATTCTCTCACTAGGCGCTCAACTTGTAAATCCATTCCCGGCCACCAGTAGTTCAGCCTGAGCCTTTCCTTTGTTTTTGACATACCTTGATGTCCCTGATGTGCCAAATCCAACAATTCGTGACGAAGCAATACAGGAGGGACGAGTCTGGTTCCTCTAAAAACAAGTCCCTCACACTCTGAAAGTTCATGTCTGGCATTCCAATAGTTTTCGCAAACACCCTTAACCTTATTATTCCAACCTTCTCTAAGTAACAGTGACACCTCTTGCAATTCTTTGTCTGAGGCACACTCTTCACGCCATCTACTTTCTTTAACACCATCACTTTCAACGTTGCACACCCATTCGTTTGATTCATCCTCTTCGAGACTCAATTTGCCTTCCTCATGTCGTACTAGTCTAGAAAGGGTATCTGCTATCCTATTTTGGGCTCCAGGAAGACATTCTACTTCAAAATCATACCCTGAAGTGCAACCACCCACTTGGAAATTCTGCTTGAAATGGCATCTATGCCTTTTTTCTTAAAAACTTCACATAAGGGCTTGTGGTCGGTGCGTACAACAAATTTTGTTCCCCACAGGAGGTTTTTAAGTTTCTTTATGGCCCAATGTACTGCAAGGGCCTCCCTCTCTATGACTGAGTAACGCACTTCGGCTCCTCGGAGACTGCGTGAGGGGAACAAGATGACATTTTCAGTATCACAACCTTCCTGTTGCAGAACAGCACCTAAACCCTTCATGCTCGCATCAGTGATAAGAACAGATTTCTTGGAAGGGTCAAAACTCCTCAACCTGGGGGTTCTTTTCAGCTTCTCTTTTATTTCTTTAAACTCAGTTTCACACTTGTCAGACCACACGAAATGTACACCTTTACAAACTAACATTCTAATGTTGACACACATACTAGCAAAGCCCCTCACGAATTTGCTGTAATATTCAGCCATCCCGAGAAACTTCATAAGTTCCTCTCTATTGGTGGGTGACTCTAGTTTTTGTATGGCATCGACCAAGTCACCTTTAGGTTCTACACCATCTCCAGATATTGTGTGACCTAAGTAATCTATGGAGGGTTTTTTAAATTTACACTCATCTAATCTAACTGTGAGATTATTTTGATGAAACCTTTCTAGTACTTGCCTAAGTCTCATATCATGTTCTTGTTCATGTCTCCCATAAATCAGGATATCGTCTTGATAGATTTTTACTCCCAACTGGCCTCTCAAAACTTTTTCCAAAGCCCTCTGAAATACCGAGGCTGCTGACACCAATCCAAAAGGTAACCTTATGAACCTGTACGTGCCAAATGGCGTTATAAACGCGGTAAGATCTTTTGATTCCTCATCCAATATTATCTGATGATACGCAGATTTAAGATCCACGGTAGAAAAGACCTTAGCCCCCTCCAGCAGCATAAGCATATCTGATATTTTGGGAAGGGGATATTTGTCCACTATGACCTGTTTATTAAGTTCCCTCAAGTCAATGCATAGGCGCAGGCTACCATTAGCCTTCCTGGTGGCTACCACTGGCGCCAACCATTCGGTTCCTTCAACCTCTTCAATAATCCCTTCCGCCTTGAGTTTCTCCAATTCCGATTTCATTTCATCCCTCACCGCAAAAGGCACACTACGCACTTTGCCTGTAACAGGCACAGCACCAGAAACCAGTCGTATTTTATGTACATAATCACGCAAACAACCTAAATCATTCCTAAAAACACTGGGAAAATCCTTTTTTAAGATAGATGTGTAAACATCATTACAGTCTTTTTTGATGGTAACTTCACTTATTTGAAAATTTTCCTTCAAAATGATGGGAGGATCATTGTTGGGATCCAATATCACCCCCAAATCTCTCTGGTGAAACCAACTCAGAATACTATCTCCCTTTTGAGAAACATAAACTTTACCTGAAATATACCTTCCCTTGTACTCTATCAAACCCCAAAAATACGCTAAAAGCTTTATGGGTTCTCCACCGTAGGCAGTGGGCTTGATGTCAGCCTTAAGTATCTTCACCTTATCTTTCAATTTGCACATGTAAAACTGTTTGGAGACAATGGTGATCTTTGCTTCAGAATCAAAAAGTACCTTAGTTCTCCCTCCTTCAACAATTACTTCATCTAAAGGACCTTTCTTACCATTGTCTGTCACTTGTGACACAATTTGACCACAGTCAAACTCAGAACAGCCATCACTGTCACTGTTACTCTCATGTAAAACAACATTAACTTTCCATTTATTCTTCTTAGCCTTACACACTGCCGTAAAATGTCCAACTTTTTTACAATTCGAGCAAATGGTTTTTAATGCAGGACATCTCTTGTCATTGGCAAGATGCCCTATATTCCCACACCTGTAGCATTTGGTTTGAAAGGTATGGAAACTACGGGAGTTTTTCATTTCAGGCTTAACATAATGTACTTTCTTTAAGTTTTTTCCCTTGGAAGTATCTTTTACCAAGTGAACAACATTGGGCTTAGTTTCGTGTTTAGTTATAATCTCTACACACTTCTGTGAGTGTTCAATTTGTTTTGCAATAATGAGAACCTCATCCAAAGAAGGATCATCCTTCTGCCTTAAGTCATCTCTGACTTTTTCAACATTACAACCCAACATGAATTGATCCCTTATTCTTTCTTCCAATAACACCCCAAACTTACAAGAAGAAGCCAACTTCCTTAAGGCAGTAATATAATTTTCTACAGATTCACCCTCATTCTGAGTCCTGCGACCAAAATGATAGCGTTCTAAGATCGTGCTTACTTTTGGTAAGTAATGTCTATCAAGTTTCAACAAGCAAATTTCAAATTCATTTAAGTTTGGATCATCAATATCAGGTAAGTGATCAAACACTTCCTGTCCTTCCGAACCAAGACAATGCAAGAGAAGAGCAGTTCTTCTTTCTGCACTGAGATTGGTTCCACACACGTTTGCATATCTTTCAAACACCTTCTTCCTTTTCTGCCATCTAATTGGCGGATCACCCGGAGATGTTAGGAAAAATGGTGGGGTTGTAACATTTTGCATTATCACAGTAAATATACAAGATATAAGGTAAATAAACGTAACCGTGTGCAAAGTGTATACAAAGCAAGGCACACTACAAAGCAATTACGTGCAGAGAGTAATCACTTATTTGAACAGGTGAGTTAAACATGAAACTGAAGAGAAAAGAAAAAAAATTTAGCACAAAGGTCTACAACGAAGATTCCATTGTAAGTTTAAATAAAGAGTTTGGCATCAAAAGTGCTAAAGAAACCCTAGAAACGAAAATAGTATTTCAAAAGTGCCAAAAGTAAGAAGTAAAAGGAAAACATTAAATATTTCAAAACCATTTACCAAATATGAGATAGCTTGAGAAAAATCCAGTGAAAATAAGTAGTAATTGTGATAAATCAATTGTTAGCACAGAGTTCCTGCGTTACCGATGACTTGAGAAAACCAGAGAAAAATCAGTAGTAATTATGACAAATTAAGCGTTTTCACAGAGTTCCTGCTTTACTAAAATGGCTGTCATGTAGAGGATGAAACATATTGAACGTGGATGAAATATGCCGATGCAGCGTACACAGAAAATCAAGTGTTTGCACAGAGTTCCTGTTTTACCAAAATGGCTCCCACGTAGAGGACGTAGTGTAATGAAGGTGGACATAGAAGACGTAGCGTGCTGATGTCAAGAGATCCTGCAATGAGGAAAAGATCTCCGCTGTCAGAGCAACCAGAGTGGTGCGCGCCGGAGCGCACGCTCTCAACACTCTAAGATTCCTTGCATCGGAGAAATAACGGTGAGGAATTATTTTTTAAAAACAACTGTTGCCAAGATTTAGCGCAGGCACGCAGATTATAAAATGTTATGAAACAGCGCCCCAGAACAAGACGATGACAGGGGTTCGCGCAACAGTTCAATTACACCAAAACACGATGCAGAATTACCTCTTGCGGTTGGAAGCCGCTAGCCGAGAGCTGTTTCAGTTCAATTACACAAAGAGCTGCTACAGTTCAGTTACACAACAAGAATTGTTTTGTAACGCAAAGCGGAGCTTCAATTGACAATAAACAAAGAGGCTTTCAAACTCATAAATTGTCGTCCAATCCAACAAATGATCTACAGTTCAGGGTGAGGATGAGCCTGCACCGAAATCTCTGCACCCAAACCAGCTAAAACAAGGGTGAGATGTGCGGCGAATGCTCTAAATCGGCACCACCCAAGAATGTGGATGAGCGCGCACCGAAACCTCCCAACCCAACCAAAATAATAAGGGTGAGGTGTGCGTCGATAACTCCCAATCCACAATATAGTAATAACAGCCCCAAGAGAAAAGCTAAGCGATTAAACTCACGTGGCACTTTAAAGTTAATGAAATGGAAGCAATTTGAAGATGTTGGGACCACACTTCTTCTTCTTTAATTTTTCATAAGCTGTAAATCTTGTAGGTAGACAGGGTTGGTCTCCTTCACTTCTCGCCAGTGTAAAATCAAGTTATTCATGAATAAAGAAGGATCCAGTGTTGAGAAAGAAGTAAGTTTATTCCAGGAGTAAAAGGTCCCATCCATCCAGCATACAGTGTTCACTCCAACTGCTCTATTCTGAAACCACACTACAATCACCAGGTTCCATTACCATGGTGCTATTCAAAGATATACACTGTGTGTAAGGCTGTAAGATTAAAGAGGCAGAACACAATACTACACCTTGATACTGTTTTGTTTTCTTTCTCCCTGCCAAGGGAGGTGTGTTATAATATACCTAGTGGTACATTCCTTTTCCCCTCCTGTCCAGACCCTGTTGGATTGTGCCCAGAGCATTATCACCTGAAGGTTCTACAGTTGACTTCAGCTGACTGGAACCTGTGGTGGTATATTGACATTAATAAAGACTCTTATCACCTTTACCAGTGTCTTCACTTTTTAACAGAGGGTTTTGATGAGGTGTGTGATGTTGTATGGTGAGGAGACCTTTAGATATAGTCGTGTGTCGTCTGCATGTTGATGGTAGAAGATCCATGACTTCTTATGGAGGAATCCCTGCGGATCAATGTATAGGTTGAATAAGGTTAGGGCAAGGATAGACCCCTAGGGGACCCCTCGTTCAACCGCGATCGACGTAGAGAGGTAGTCATTAATTTTTATCCTCTGCATTCTGCCCATGAGGAATGAAGTGAACCATTTAAGGACCACGCCATCGATGCCCATTCGATTTTTGAGTGGGTTAAGGAGTGTGTGGTGCTGGACTGTGTCGAAGGCTGATAATAAGTCAAGGAAAATCAGGAGGCAGGGGCTGTCTGAGTCTAGAATTTGAAGAGCATCATTGACCACCTGTGGTAGTGCAGTTTCTGTGTAGTAGCCCTGATTGAAACCAGATTGGCATTCGTCTAGGAGGTCGTTGTTTTTGGATGTGTTGTTTGAGATTCTCTATTACCAATCTTTCCATGATTTGTGCGAGGAAAGGCAAGTTGGAGATCGGGTGATGGCTGTTGAGGTACTTATTGTCTGCAGAGGGTTTTTTGAGGAGAAGGGTAACTTGTCCAGTTTTGAAGCAGTCATAAAATGTTCCTTGGCTGAGGGAGAGATTCACCAGTTTTGTCCAGTAGAGAAGCATGAGAGTGAAAAGATCTTTGGCAATGTCGCCAGGGATTGGGTCTACAAAGTGGTTTTAGGTTTATAAAAAAAAAATAATCTTAAGTAAGTGTTCCTCTGTAATGATATTGAATGCTTGCCAAGTGTTGTTTGATTTGCACACCAGGGGAGGGGTAGACTGGACGTCATGATGTAGAAGCGATTGAACTTTGGAGTCAAAGAACTGTAGAAACTCCTTTGCTTATGATGGTGGGTCTTCAAATATGATGGATGTAGATGTGCAGGGGCTGTTGGTGATTCTGACCAGATCGAAGAGTTGGTTTGGTCTGTTCTTGGCTGAGTCCAGGAGGGATCAGAAGTGGTTGGATTTCTCCCAGAATATGTGTTTCTAGTAAGGGGACCTAGCATTTCTGAGACAGGTAAGGTTGAGGGAGACTGTCTCCATTTTTTTCTCTGAGATTTTTAATGCTTTAATTTCCTCATATAGGGCTTTATTCAGCCATGGTGCTGGTGGTTTAGATTGTTTCTTTTTGCTTTGACGTGGAGGTACATTACCAAGCAGATCAGAAAGGCAATCGAAGCTGGGGGGTGGGGGTGTCAAGTTATTCAGATAATTTTGGGGGCTGATGGGGGTGGGGGTGATACCTTGCAAGCAGTTTTGCTAAGTATACTGATGTTCAAGTTCTTGGTATATCGAAACCAGGTAGTTGCTCTTTTCGGTTGGCCCAATATCATGGAATGGGAGTATGGCAGGGTGAATCGAATAAGGGAGTGATCAAACCAGTCTTCTGAGTAAGGGCTGTTCACTGAGAGAATGTCTTCTTTGGAGATTATATGGTCAAGTGTGGAGTCTTTTGGGTGTTTTAGGTTGTGTTGGATCAGATCGTTGTTGAGGAGATGAGGTAGTTCACTGCTGAGGTTTCTGTGCTGCCCCAATAAAGATTGAAGTCTCCCAGAAAGATCGCCTTGATACTTTCGGTAGTTTGGTCAATTATGAGGTCTATGCACTCCTCGACTAAGGCCGTGTTACAACCTGTTGGGTGGTACATTTTATTTAATCTGAAAGGAGGATTGTGTCGAGCGTGAAGGTCCAGAGTGAGGCATTGGAATGTGGAGAAGGAGCCATTTGGTATCTACTTGCATTGCAGTGAATCTCTGTAAATGGCTGCAATACCTCCCCGAACTCTGCCCATCCAGTTCTTTCTGATTATGGAGTCATTTGGAGGAAACAAAAGATCAAAAGTGTTATGGGATCTGTCATTTAACAAGGTCTCTGTAAGAATTTAGAATTCAAGGTTGTAGTGAGAGATGGTGTCAAAAATTTCCAGTTTGTGTTTCATAGTAGATCTACAGTTGTGAAGCATGCAGCGTAGAGCTAAAGTAAATAATTTGGTGCGAGGAGTGTCAGGGATTTTGATTATGATAGGAGGTTGTTCCTGTTAGCAGGTGTCTGCTTTGGACGGTGTTGGTATTTGGAATGAGTTGAGGAGTTAGTCCGAATTCTGTGCTTGCTAGAGATGTCTAGGGTGGAGGTAGTGGAGAAGTAGAGGAGGTTCAGAGTGATGGGGTGTTGTAGCTTGCAAGTAGGTCGACAATGTCAGCTTGGGAGAGAATGGGTGTGAGTCTTGTGGGGTGAGGTAAATGGCTACTCCTTGGTATTGAGTGCCAAGAGTGATGTGTCTTCAGCTGTGGGGGGAGAGAAGATAGTCTGGATCTTAGATGGATTATAGTCTTATCAGGCTGTGAGACTTTTGAGTTGAGAACATCAAGTTTGTGTTCTAAGGGGTTGATTATGGAAGTGGGATTGTTGGGAGAATGGAGTTTGGAGGGAGGGCGGGAGAAAGTGTGGTGAGAGGTTTTGGTGTGTGAAAATGATTTACGTTGAATAGGTGAGTGAGGCTAAGAGGAGTGTAAGGTACAGTGCGGTGGAGCATCGTGAGATGATGTGTGTCTGGCCTCAGTGGTCTCACTAAGGTTGTCTTGGTGGTAGTTAATGAAAGTGGAAATGGAATGCAGCCTGTTGTTGTTTGTCAATGTCATGTGAGGAAAAGTAGTGAAATGGGTAGTAGAGGGAGTATTTTAGTCAGAGTGTGTGAGGAGGAAGTGTGCATTGTCAGGCTGAGTAGCTTTAGGTGAGGTTGAGCGTTTGGATGAGTGGGTGTCAGTGCTGAGATGAGGTATGATTGTAAATGTGTGGATTCAGTATGGGAGGAGAATTCTTGTGAAGTAGAGCAAGGGGGAGTAGGTAGGTGTGAGCAGGAGTCATCAGATGAGGTGGAGTGTAATGTGAAAGATCAGGGGGATTGTAGCCAGAGTGGTTGAGGGAGGTGATTATGTTGGAGGGGAAGAAGCGACTAACCTGCAGTGGGTCAGTAATATGTGTGGGTGTATATAGTGTGGGAGGCGAGTGGAGTGTTGGGGAGTTGTCATTGTGGTGAGGGAGTGTACTATGTGTGTGAGCAAGGTAAGTGGGGTGTGGATTTAAATGAGAGGGAGTAGTATGATAAGATGGGTTGGTCTGTGTGTCATCTGGCAAGATGAGGACATGCCAGTGCTGTCTGATTAAAGGGGTTGCTGATCGTGACGAGGAGTTAAGTGGAGGTAAATTAATGGAGAAATGGAAGAGAGGAGGAGACTGGGGGCAAGTTCGGTGGGGTGTAGTGGACTTTAGGGGGTATGTGAGAGTTGATTGGAGAACCCTGTTGGGGGTAGCTATCAAGGCCCCTGAGTGTTGATTGGCGAGGGTGGAAGTGTGTTGAAGTGGGGGTTGAGTTAAGCATGTTGGGCTGGGTTGCATGTTAGGGAGAGAGTAGGCTGACATGTTGGGGGTGTCGGGGGAGGATTGCTATGGAACAGGACTGGGAATGTGTGGTCAAATAACAAAGGGTATAGATCTGTGAACTGAATCAGAATCTTACGGCTGTTGTAGATGGCTATCGTGATAGTTTCATTGATCAGTGATGAAGGAGAAATTTGAAGCTTGTGGCCATGATAAATGTAAGTAGATGTCACATTGAGTTTGTTGTGGAAAATGTTGGACCAGGACATAGTGTTATAGATATAGAAGATGAGGTTTGTTTTAAGCTTTCTATATCGGCCACCGTGATATTGATCAGCAAAGAGGGTTTCTAGAAATTCTTCCAGGGTGTTGTGTTTCAATTTTTTTTGCTGAAGATTTGGGGAGATTAGGAGGGTATATCATCTTAAATTAGTTGTTTCCAGCTTTCTCCGTCTTTGTAGTCAATGCGAATGATGTTTGGGGATCCCAGCCCCCAGAGTGAGCAATAAGAAGGTCAGAGTCCTGTTTCAATTTATCTCCTACAAGCTTGTTGGGTCCTGAGAGGGTCTACTCCAGACATATAGTCTGCTTTCTCTTTCCTTGCTCTCTCATGAGTAGATGTTATACTTCAGGCTTAAAGTCCCCTTTCTCTTTCCAGGCTTAAAGTTCTCTTCTTCTGTCCTTGCCACAGGCATCTCTTTAATCGAGTTCTGGGCTGGTTTTAAATGAGGCCCTCTTTTATTTCTCTATGGAGCCTGTCAACATCATTATGTTTCAGATAACCTGAATTACCCAGCTCAGGGTCCAAGATGGCTTTCCCTTCGGCCAGCTTGGCTTCTCTCCTAGCAAATCTATTTGAACTGGATGGTGAGTTCCCTGTTGCCCATCTCACCTCCTCCCACCACCACTAGCTCGTATTTCTCCGTGGGAGATACGAGGGGCTCCTTCCTACTCATCCTCAATCACTGAGCCGACTCACAGGAGCCTCCAAAGAAAGTACACAACTGAGAGCAGCATCTCTCCCGAGAGGGCTGTACAAAGAGCTCGTTTTAACATTTCAAATAATCGCCTCATCAGTAATGGTTTGGCTTATCTGTGGTTTCCAAGTGTGTCAACCATCTTTGAAAGGGGAAGTTAAATGTCCACGTGAGCGCATACAGCCAGCCGTTTTACACCTTTTGTGCATCCTAAATGAGAAAAATCATAGTTGCTTCATTCTCAATCTCCTATAGTGGTGGTTTAAGGGAGGTGATGCCAATGGCTGTCGCCTGCCTCAGGTCGGAGAATAATCTGTTGAAAAATAAAGTTCCGGAAAATGTTTTCAACTTTAAGATTTGCACTGGCTGTATTGGGGATATCAGGCTAGTATTTTGTGTAGGTTCATTAAATTTGTTTTCATTTCTTATCAATGCATTGAAGGCATTATAGGGAAGGTCACGCATCCCGCAATTGGGGTTTGGGGAGCAGCCAGCAGGAGTGGCAGATTGGGAGGGTGGTGCAGTCCAGGGGACTGCCATTTTGATTTTAGTTTGGGCTACATCGGCGTAGCCCAATGTATCCCAAAGGCTATATAATGAAGGGGTATTGGGCTCCCTTCCACCATTTTAGGTTTGGTGACCTGGTGGCAGGTAGTAGTAGTCTGAATTTTTCTAGGCTTAGTAGTAAGTGCAGTGATTAGCGGTAGGGCAGCATTAGAGTAGCTATTTGTTTGGCAAGTGGACAATAGTTAGGTTTACCTGGAGATGGAGGACGCCAGAGTTTGCGAGGTGATGTGCCTCTTGAGGGAAGTGGGCTGCATGGACCTTGTGGTGGCTGTGGCTGCATGTCTGGGCCCAGCGTGCGGCTGGCGGTGGGGGTGGCCGCGGCAATTGCGGCGTGCTCTCCGCCAAGGAAATGGAGGGTGGCGAGTAATACCCTCGATGCTGGGGTAAGTGGGAGGGGGGCGCTCATACGGGAAGAGAGCGGCCCCTCGGGACATGCGGCGGGTGGATCACGTCCAGCGGCTCCAGCCTTGGTCTTGGAGGCGGGGAGTGTGGGTGGGCCCTGGTCCGCAGGGGAGGAGGCAGCGCTGAGCTTTGGCCGGCAAGAGCTGCGAGCGTGCCCCCAGGGCGCGGTGCTCGCATTTACGGGGTCACGCTAGAGAGGTGGGGCATGCCCAGAGCGGTGTCGGCTGCACCGCTGACCCGCTCAGATTCAAGGTGTGGGCGGAGCCAAGCCTGGCGAGTTTTCTCGTGTGAGGAACTCGCTCGGGCAGATTATGGGGCTGGGAAGGAGCGAGAGGAGGTGGGGCTGGGTGCAGAGAAAGGCAGAGTCAGTGGTGTTTGGGCACCACCGGCAGAGTGGCAGGTGATGGGGAGGAGTGGGGGGTGGGATCAGGAAATAGAAGAGGACGTTGGCCCGAGTTGGTATTGACGTTGGCCCGAGTTGGTATTGGGACAGCCAAAGGGTTTATATGGAGAGGCAGGAGTGGGGGGAGGGAGAGGATAATGAGGTGCCTGAGGAGCAGGCTCTGGGTTGGGATCCCAGGGCATAGGAGAGACTGTATATTTTTGAGTCATGGGGGAGAAGGTTCGAGGGGGGAACAGGGTGGCCCAACTTGATGCCTATTTGGCAAAAGGGGGATCCCTGTAAAGGGATGGGAGGGGGCCCAAATCCAGACAGGGGGTTGGGGAGGGGTTTCTTGTGTAGAGGTCCAGGCAAGCAGGTGATTGGGCAGGCTAAGTTGGTTCAGGGGCCCGCGTCCGTGGTCCTTGTGGCGATGTTCGAATGGAGCAGGGAGGAGGAGGGCGGGGGCTTGGAAGGCGAGCAGGTAGTTGAGGTGGGGGGAGGTAAGCGAGGTAGGGGTGGGGCAGGGTAGGAAGAGGATGGTGGAGCGTTCAGGTATGTGGTAGGGAACTAGCACACCATTCCAGTCGTTTGTCTTTAAGGGCGATGTATGGCGCAGAAAGGCTGACTCGGCAGAGCTGGGAGCGGCTCAAATGCGCTGAGGCAAAAAGAGGGCTGGGCCCAGAACGGCACGTCTGATATTGGCAGGGTAGCCCGTCACGGCCAGCACAAGTAGGCCCAGAATGTCCTCGCTGGCAGCAACACCTGCACAACCTCTGGAGTGAAAGTGAGGGACGGTAGGCACGTAGTGGTGCCGTAGCAGCACGGAAGGTTCCAGTCAGCCCCCCCGAACACCCAGCGTACGGTTAAGGGCAGGCCGGCCAAAAGGACACCACCACTATAGGTATATGCAGGCCTGGGTTGGCTGCAGGAAGGGTTGCGTAGCACAGAAGTGTTGGATTTCGATGATGATAGCCTTGAAGAAGGCGAGATGCGGGAGGATGATGAGAAAGGGGGTGGGGGTGGCTCTAATGTTGTGCCTAGGGTATTGCAGGGGAGTGCAGAGAGGCCAGCAAGGGCGTCGTGGCCTTCGGCGAGGCCAGCGAGAGCACCTGAAGTCTCAGGGACCCTGGGAGGCGGATTGCATCTCTACAGGCTCCCTCCTTGGAGACAGGTAAGGCCAGGGGCATGACGGGGAAGCCTGAGATGGTTTCCATTGGTGTGGGAGTTGGAGGGGGAGGGGTGGTCAGTTACAGAAGGGGAAAATGTGTCAGATGTTATGGTGGGCACCAGCGAGGCAGGGAGCCTGGGGGGTAGTAAGGAAGAAGGTAGTTCGGGTAAAGGGAAGGACCAAGAGGAGGAGAGCAATAAAGGAGATAAGAAAGAGGGCCCTGAGAATAAGGAGTTGAAGTTTTAGAAGCTACCTTACATGGGGCTGACAAAACCTTTGGGGGCGCACCTTTTGCTGTCCATGAAGGAGCGCATATGGAAAGGGGAATATATAGAGCTGCTCAAATTGTTGCATCGGGAGGTGAGGTCCAAAGAATGGTCCAAGGAGGAGGAATACGAGTTGGCCAAGAGGCCGAAAGTTCCCCTTACGATTGAAAATTGGACAGTGGCCTTCCTAATTTACGCAAGCATATATTGCAAAAAATATCCGGAACGCTGCGCTGCTCTTTTTCAATACATGGACGTCATCAGGAAGGCGCGAATAACGGGGGAGGATACACGTGGGCCAAGTATGATGAAGAATTCAGAGCGCTTTTGGCGTGAGACCCTGAAGAAAAATGGGGGAAATTAGACAGCGACCTGTGGCAACACACGATGGGGGCAGCGAAAGGTGTAAGACAATATTCACTGCCAGCGGATTGCCCATAGACTACCTGCCCTTTCAGGGGCGCCCCACCTAGGGAGGGGTGAGTGGAACGGGTAAGAGTCAACAAGAGGCCAGGAGAAATTGCTGGGACTTTAATAAGGGGCTGTGCACGCGTGAATATTGTAAGTTTCGCCATGAATGCTCAAAATGTGGAGGGCGGCACCCCCTGGTCAATTGCTTTGGGGCAGGGGGTGACTACCACCAGGATGGAAACCCCTGGCAGCCGCTCAGGGGTAATTCCGGGGGACAGCAGCAGCAGTTCACAGGCACTTGGGGGGGTAGGGGAACGCAGGGGCTGGGCCAAAGGGCTCATACTCCAGTTAAGTTAGACAGGTTGGAGTCCTGGCTGGGGTGCGACTGAGCACTGTCAATCGAGCGCCGCAATTCAGGACTGTTGTCTGGCCCCCCCGATGGACCTCAATCACCCTGTGTCCCCCATGCACTGGAATTAAATACCACGTCGTGTTAGGGTTTTCACTCTATGAAGCAATCTTCACTCCCTGAGCCTATCTGACACGTGCAGATCCTCTGACGGCTTCCACCCAGCAAGGGACGCCTCAGTGAGTCTTCCCACTTTTTTGGCTGTCAACACTCCCATTTGTCCTGAAGAAGACCCGCCATGACATTCCAATAACGCTTTGTCAGGGTCGAAACGTCGACGAATATATATGGTTCAGATCAATCAAATCTCTGAGTGTCAAAACAATAAGTAAACCTGTTGTTCATCAGAGTTATTGCTTACCTTCGTTCTGACCGCATTCTAGTTCCCTGTGTAAATAAACTCTACATAATCTCACTTTGTATATATGCACTGCACCACTATCACTAAGCACTTAATGTCACCGTACCACATGTCACTTTTGTCAGTGATCTTTGTATTGACAGCCTTCTAATTACTTGTATATATTGATTTAAACTTATAAACCATATCTCAAACAAGTTGAGAGAAGTTTTGATCGTATGCTTTTAACTCGCCTTCGCTTCGGTACTTTTTATAGAAAGCTCACGTTCCCTGAGATTAATGATTGGTCGAGAAATTTACTCCCGTGTCCATGTGATGATTTATCATCTCAATCTACTATGCATATCCTTTTATTTTGTAAATGTTATGCGTTCCCTAGGAAGATGTTTTTATTACCAATCCTGAAGAGTATGAATTTGCGTCAATGTAGAACAGCTTATTTGAAGCTGCAGTGCCTAGAAAATCAGTTGCATACAATGACCATTGTTGCTTTTCTAAAAAGTGCTATTAGGTACAGGAATACAATGTAAAATAGTATTAGATCTCAAGAATTTTTATTCTGTTGGATATGTATATATAATGAGATTATTTTTATTGTGTAATTGACCGTGTGTATATGAACTGTGCTTTTATGATTTTTAATGACAAAAAATCGAATAAAGCTATATTTGATTTGATTTGATTTGATTTAAACTTTAATTGACATAAAGGAGGATTCTTTTGCAAGCATATACTAGTAGGTGTTTTGCTTTAGTCTATGTTCCAATGTCATTTGATATGCGTTCCAACGTTATTTGATATGCGTTTCATGATTTAACCAATGTAAATGCTACATTTGACATACTTATTTAATAGGTATTAAGCTACTCTTTCTGTTTCTTTTTAATTTTACTTTCCTCAAAGCAATTGGGTTCTCCCCGACAGAACCATTGTAGCCCATTATATACATACCCAGGTTCTGAGGGACACAGGGTCGCCCCATTGTTGCTATATTGAGCAGCGGGAGGAAGCAAGAGTCTTGTTGGAGGGCTTTCGGTTGGGGTACACAGGCCGTGGGTCAGGAGTTGAGCGGATATTCTGGGCTCAGCAAAAGAACAGAAACAGACAGTGCAGGACAAATTTGATAAAGAGGTGAGGGAAGGTAGGATGGCGGGCCCCTTTTACGATTGGCCCATGGAGAATGTAATTGTGTCTCCAATCGGGGTGGTCCCCAAGAAAGAGGAGGGCCAATTCAGACTGATCCAGCACTTGTCATGGTTGAAAGGGGGGTCAGTAAAGGATTTCATTGCTGAGGGCGTGGCCACAGTGTCTTACTCCTTAGTTGATGTGGCCATGTCACTAGTAGAGACGGCAGGCATAGAGGCACTGATGGCAAAGTGCGATGTGAAATCTGCGTTTTAGCTGCTTCCAGTTCACCCAGAGGATTTTCAGGTCTTGGGCATCCATTTTGAAGGAAAGTGGTACATGGACAAAGCACTGTGGATGGGTACTTGGATGATTTCTTCTTTGTGGGTCTACCCAGCTCCGCGGGCTGTCAGGAGGCACTGGCAAGTTTCCAAGAGCTGATGAGAGATCTAGGGGTTCCATTGGCACCAGAAAAACAGTGGGCCCTAGCACAGAGCTGTCATTTCTGGGAATTGAGATGGAAGCGTGATTGCCGCAAGACAAGAAGGTCAAGATGTTGGCAATGTTGAGGGACATACTGCCACAAGAGAAAGTCAAAGAGGTACAGGTCCTGTTAGGGCACCTCAATTTTGCCTGTAGAGTAGTCAGGGCAGGGAGGACTTTTTTCAGGAGGTTGGGCCGCGCATTGTCGGGCAAACACTTACCTCATCATCATGTCCAGCTATCAGCCGGGGTCAAAGAAAACCTGCAGATGTGGGGTTTGTTTCTACAGTCTTTCAATGGGGTTCCACTGGCATGGAATGGGACGACCACATTTTTTCAGATGCGGCGGGTAGCTTAGGATTTAGACTTTATTGGCAAGGGAGGAGGTGTGCCGAACCCTGGCCGGAACACTGGCTCAACGACGGTAGGAGCATAACATTTTTGAAACTTTTTCCCCTAGTGGTCGCAGTGACGCTTTGGGGGGAGGAGCTGGCCCAGAAGAGAGTGCTGTTTCGGGTGGCTAACATGGCGGTAGTGGAGATCGTCAATCGTCAATCTGCCAGGGATGCGCAAGTCCTGTAACTGATGCGGCGGCGTCCTCACGGCTCATCCCTGAGCCTGACGTTGTTCAATGTCTACATGAGTCCGCTGGCACAGATTGTCCTCCCCTTTGGGATAGACATTGTTACGTACGCCGATGACACCCAGTTAGTGGTGGCCCTAAACCACCCAGGATCCACCTCGTCCAGTCTAGGCCCCTGCCTGGAGAGAGTCGCCAAATGGATGGAACTCTCCTTCCTCAAATTAAACTGAGATAAAACAGAGCTCATGATGCTGGGCAACTCACCCATTTCTGGCATCGGCCTAGCTTGGCCAAGCTCTCTCGGCTCCCCACCCACACCCAAAAATCAGATCAAAAGTCTAGGCATGTGGCTGGACCAGTCACTCACTTTTGATCATCAGGCAACTAAACTGGCAGCATCCTGTTATGGCATCCTGCGGATGCCCCGTAAAATTCTTCCGCTCCTCCCTTTTTCAGCAAGAAGACTCATGGTCCAGGCTTTAATCCTCTCTCGCCTCTACTATGGAAATGCTCTGTATTTAGGAGCTCCTAGGGCTACCACAAACAAACTGCAAGTCATCCAGAATTGTACAGCACGGATGCTTTTTATGATTCCCAACAGCCACTCTGCAAGGCCTGCTCTGAAAACCCTGCACTGGCTCCCGGTTGCGTACAGAATTTAAATTCAAGTCTCTATGTATTGCCCACAAATCTTTCTGGAAGAAAGGCCCCCCATCCTTCAAGCCATCGTCTCCCCTTACCACCCTAATAGACTCCTTCGTTCATCCAGTCTCTACCTAGCTGCGGTCCCTAAAATCAACAGGATGAGAAGTGGTGGTCGTTCCTTCCGCTTTACCTCCGCTAAGCTCTGGAACACGCTCCCCCTCCACCTCCGATCGGAACCAAATCTCCTTCCCTTCCGTAAATGTCTGAAAACTTGTTTTTTTCAAAACCCCTCCTATTAAGCTGTCGTGACCTGCCTCTCTCTCGGCTAGCGCTGGGACGCCTTCGGGTAGTCATGCGCTCTACAAATATCCATAACATAACATATCTGATGAGAGTATTTGTGCTGGGTTGTTTGCGTTACATTTCTTTTCAAAGCTTTGCATGTGCCGGGTGTGGACAATGACATCGCGGATGCTTTGTCTCATTCACCGTGGGGGAGATTCTGTGGGCTGGCCAAGAACGCCGACAGGATCCCGGTGCCCATGTCTCAGCATCTGTGGTACGTAGGCAACGCCGGATGTTACAATTGGTGGTAGGGTGACTTGCAGAATCCACAAGGGTCACGTATGTCCTGGTCTGGAGAGAGTTTTTGCGTTCCGGGGCACAGCGGCGGGACGAATTGTGGTTGCGGGCTGAGGATGTCATCCAATATATATTAGACCTGACTGAGAGAGGACTTTCGAGGGCTATCTTTGCCGGGAAATTAGCAAGGATTTCATTTATGGGTAAATTAATGTGGGGCTACTGGGGCGTAGGATCCTGGAGGGTTGGGCGTGGGAGCAGGGCCCGGCGGCGAAAACCAAGAAGCAAATATCGTGAAAGCTATGATGCCGAGTGTTAACAGTATTACTGGAGGTGTGCAGGGATGAGGAGGAAACATGCCTTTTTTCCACGCTGATGGTGTAGATGTTTTTCGGGGCATTTCGGGTGTCGGAATTGCTAGGAAAGAAGGTTTCGGCAGGGGTGGCTTGGGAGGACATGGTCACACGCGAGGGTAGGCTGGAGATATGGCTAAGCCGATCAAAAACGGACCAGGGGGGCCAAGGTAGATGGGTTATATTACAGGCAGTGGAGGCGCCAGGACCCTGGCGGGCATCGCAAGGATCGGTCCTTTGCGGAGCGTCAGGGGTGGTCTTCCGGCACAGGGCGGATGATAGGGTGACAGCATATATATTAGCGCTTCTCCGTAAAGCTCTGCGGCACTTAGGGTGGATGAGGCAGACTATGGGACACACTCTTTCCACATCGGAGCGGCGTCAGAGGCAGGCCACATGGGTTGGGCACAGGATGAAATTATGCGGCTAGGCCGTTGTTTTTCAGAGTGTTATAAGCGTTATGTGTGGGGTTGAGGGGGTAAGATGCGCGTGGTAGACAGTACTATGTAAAATGTACTGCCTGTTTCTTGCAGGTTCAGTGTCCGGCTCAGAGGCGGAGGAGATGGCAGTATGGGTGGTGGGACACTCGTTTGTTAAATGGGCCCAAGTGCAGGCTCGTCAGAGTTATTTTGGACAGAATTTAGGTTTCAATGAATGCCTTTTTGAGATCACATGGAAAGGGAAAGGAGGCATGTGTTGGAGAGAGCTGGTCCCGTGTTTGAATAGTATGCTGATGGGCGGAAGGTGCCCAGATATACTGGTTGTGCATTTAGGGGAGAACGATCTTTGTAAGGAGAAAGGGGTTATGTTGATGCGCAGCATGAAGAAAGATCTAGCACTCATTAAAGAGAAGTGGGCTGGGTGTTTCGTCCTGTGGACAGAGTTTGTGCCCCAGGAGTGCTTGGAGAGTGCGTTGAAGCGGGGGGTAGCTCGTTTTTGTAGTGGGGATTGGTTTTGACAGGATCTGTCATTCAGATATTCGGTTTGACATGGTGGAGTTTTTTCGGGACAATGGGGTTCACCTATCCAGATTGGGTATGGATCTTTACCTATTGGGTATTAGAGAGGAGTTGGCCAGAATATTGAATGTGCAGCAGTAGATGGTAGGAGGTGTAGGTACCAGCATCATGGGGGTGGGGGGGCAGAAAAAGGTTGTATACCACCCCCTTTTTCTGCGTGGAGGGGGGCAGGCAAAGTTTGCTAGGGCTTGGCAGAAGTTTGGTTGGCGTTGACTGTTAGTGAACCATGTGCAGGGAAAAGTAGGCAGGCAGTTCAAGGTTCAGTTAAGGACGTTTGGTTATTTACAGTTTCATACTTGCAGGCATAGGATGTAGGGTTAATAGAACTTGGAAATGTTGAAATGCAATACATTGTAATGTTTGTAATGTGTTAATTGCGGGGTGGGGCATGTTGGGGGGATCGTAGGGGTGGGGGTGTGGTCAGGAGGTAGTCTAACAGATATTTAATGAGGATTTTAGTTTTGTAAGGCAGTTGTCAGATTATTTTGTTGTGATGTGCACCTGTTTCAATAAAGTGCCTTTTTTTACTCATAGTAAGTGGTCTGTGTCATGGCTGCACCCTTTCTCCCAATCACCAAAGCAGCAAGGCAGCAACCCAGGCAGAAAGGCTTCAATCGCGGCATTTACCGCAAACAGTAGGATGGGAGGCCCGCATGCTTATCCGCTGTAAGCCAGCTTTCAGTGTATGTTAGGGCCTCTTTTGTTGTCTGCATCCAGCGGTGGTCAGTGTCTGGGCAGTGGTCAGTATGGTTGGATCAGAAGCTATGCCGTTTTATCGCCTAAGGGGGACTCTGTTGTTGCCCCAACCGCTGCCCAGGGCAAATGGGCTGGAGATGCTGTGTGCGCCCTTTCTCCCCGGACAGGAATAAGGATAGGGTAAACCCATGGACTAAATTACCTGTACTTTTTTTAAACCTGTCTAACGTCATTATTTGTATCCACCAGCTCACATGTTCTCAATTGTTAGCATCGTCATGCATCAATGCACTGGATCATATCTTTATTGGAATATCAAACTCCAATTGCTCCACACACCTGTTCCAAAGTTTCAACGTAAAAGAAAGCGAGAGTGAAACCCCTACTCCAAGAGACAGGGTACCAGTAAATAGTTTAAAGATTCAATTACTCTTGGAGAGCTTATATACAAATTCCCAACTCACACACCATTAAGCACTCAAACATTTCACTCCACCAGTCTTGAAGGAGAAGGGCAAAACAGTTCTAAGTAATCCAAATGTAATATTATCTCATTAACATTTTTTTTGTTCATACATATGTATACAAAATCACAATAAAACCATTAAAAACAATACATAGCACAAATTGTGAAAAACATCCAAGAGAGACACAGTATAAGACATATACATTTGTCATTGAACCCAGATCCTCCAGCAAACTTGATTTTTTTGGACTGGGGTTTGAATACCAACATACATTTCCTCCAGATAGTTTCTGCATCAAAATGGACCTGCAGCAGCTTACTTTGCAGTACGAATAGTGGCAGCATCTTCAAGTGTCTGCACCAGGTTATATGTTATTAGTATCAGGAACCAATCTGGGAAGATGAACGTTGGAATGCGTTCTTCTCTCTGCTGGGCACGCAGAGGCTGCTGGACCCCAACAATCCCTGGAAACCATCCGACGAACACTGAACCAGAGACACCAGTGCTCATCCGATAATCTCAAGGGAAGGGGGTTGGGAACAAACAATAAACTAAAATAACTAGTTAAACTAAAAACCTAAAATAAGGAAAGAAACAACTGGTGCGCGTTCGTGCCGGTGGAGAAGCAAACTCTGGGTCACAGAACAATCTGGGACATCTGTCCTAAAACTAGGAATGAGTAAGGAGACCAGCTCCTGCAGCAATTGTTAAAAGAATCGATAAGAACATAAATAAACAATGACTTTAGTCATGCATAAACTTCTGCATTAGGTCAAGATAAAAGAGGCCTTTTTTGGAATCTGTAGAATAAATTAGAAAACACACTCACACCATACTCTGCCAAAGGTAAATACACACTCACACAATACTGTGCCAAGGATGAATACACACAAGCACACCTTACACACTTATATCAAGAGATTAACATAATCTGCATCCTGCAGCTGAAGTATATCCAAGGCTTGAGAGCGTTACCAAGACCTTCTTTCAGCGAGGAAGTACAGTGACGTATCAGCTGAACAAATAAACACTGCAATATTAATATATACATATATATGCAAGAACTATGCACAAATCACATAAATGATATAATAAGGAAATCACAAAATAGTGGCATAATAGCGTGCATTAGTCTGAGCGGCAACAAGAGGGAACTGCGACACATGGGAAACTAAGTCATGAAGTCTCTGACTGAGAAGTGTTTAGTGCGCCGTAACCCAAAGTCTCCCCGGTAATTAGAAATTAGCCGTGAGTCTAAACAATGGAAATCCACTGAGAACAAGAGTCAAATGAAGCCCAATAAGGATGAAGACTTATCTGCGAGGAGCAGGAGCGAGGACGGATCAGGAATCGTCCGACCGGCACCTGCAGAGAAGAGCTGTCACGCCGCAGAATCTTCAAACAGGAAACTCAATGTGAAGCATTGAAGACGTGCCAGGGCGGGGTTTAAATACCTTTAGCCAAGCTGATGAGTCACGTAGCGGGCGCCCCAGCAGCAAAGGGCCGCCCGTAGCTTGTTGACAGGAACGCAGGATCAGCCACTAAGGGCCCTCCCGGCCGAGTGAAGAGACGCGGCCCCAGCCACCACGGGGCCAGTCTTGCTCGTTTGTTGCTGGTGCTGAATCGAGCTCCGGTGTGGCCTGAGGAATAAAGATAAGGAAAACACCACCACATACCGGAGCATAGAAACAAGTACAGGTCAGTTTCTCTTCCTCAGGGAAAACAGGGGGTGAAAGAGGAGAAGAGCCTAGGGCGAGGTGCGTGTGCTGAGAACCTGCTGGGAGCCTCCACCCGACAGGCAGTCTTCCTAGGTAGGATGTAAGTGAGGGAAATGTACCTAGCGCCCTGGGGTTCTCCCTGAGTAGTAACCCCAATACTGCTGGAGTGCGGACGGCGGAGGGCAGTCCGATGGATCCTGATAGTACCCCCCTTCCAAGGCCCGGTGACAGGGCCAGGTCTGTGGGGATTACGCTGATGGAATATACGCAACAGTCGGGGAGCAAGGATATGAGATATTGGTTCCCAGGTGCGTTCCTGTGGGCTGTACCCTTTCCAAGCTACCAGGTGATATAAAGTACCTCTGGTTCGGCGAGAATCTAAACTAGAACTTACTTCATGTTCTAAGTGACCTTCAACATTCACTGGAGGTGGTGGAGTGAGGATGCGAGTGTTTGGATAAACGGGTTTTAAGAGGGACACATGAAAGGTAGGATGAATTTTTAAGTGAGCCGGTAAAGCCAGGCGTACTGCTGATTTCTGATATAGTTTTAGAATGGGGAATGGACCGATGTATCGTGGCTGAAATTTACGAGGCCCTTTTAAGCGTAAGTGTTTGGTGGATAACCACACTCGCTGGCCCACTTGGTAAGGAGGAGCTAAACGTCTCTTTCTGTCTGCGTACTGTTTGTACAATAGCTTTGCACATGTCACGTTCTTTTTTAATTCTTCGAGAACCTGTTGTTGTAAGGCGTGTTTTTGAGCTAAAGGTTTAGGAGAGAGCGAATGCCTTGTTAGTAACGGGGAAGTTCTGGGATGATACCCATACAGAGCGTAGAAAGGTGAGAATCCGCTAGATGCATTTACTACGTTGTTATGGGCGAATTCTGCTAACCAAAGGTGATCCACCCATAGCTCTTGTTCGGTAACATAATTTCGCAATAATTGTTCGATCTCCTGGTTGGTTCTCTCAGTTTGCCCATTGGACTCCGGGTGATAGGCGGAAGAGAGGTCCACCGAAATGTTAAGTAATTTGCAAAACGCTCCCCAGAAGTATGAAACAAATTGCGGCTCACGGTCGGAAATGATACGTGATGGTAAACCATGGAGCTGTACTATGTGTTGTAAAAACAGATTGGCTAGATGGGGGGCATCAGGTATCCCTTTTGTTGGGAAGCAATGACACATTTTAGTTAACAGGTCGACTACCACCACGATCGATGTAAACCCTTGGTCTTGAGGTATAACAACTATCAAATCTATAGATACCGAATGCCAAGGTGATAGTGGTGTTGGAAGAGGATTAAGCAACCCCGCTGGTTTCCGTCGTTCTGGTTTAGTTCGAGCGCAAGTGAAATGAAATGAAAAATGAAATGAAAAAGGTTTTTATAAAGCGCATGGCTACCCGGAGGCATCCCAGCGCTATGACAGTAACCAGACGAGGAGTCAGCCTCTACGGAAAGAGCCAGGTCTTCAGATGTTTTCGGAATGAGAGGTGGTTGGGTTCTTTACGGAGGTTCTGCGGGAGGGCATTCCAGAGTTTGGCAGCATTGTAGGAGAAGAGCCGTCCCCTGCTTCTGGCCTTCTTAATCTTGGGTATTACTGCTAGATGAAGCTCATCTGAGCGTAAGCTTCTATTGGCTTTGTAAGGGCGGATCAGATTTTCAGTCACTGGCGGTCCAGTTCCTCTCAGAGACTTATGAGCCACACACAGGGTTTAAAATGGATTCGTTCTTGTACAGGGAGGGCACGTAGCGAAGGCCTTGCGGAGCACCGGTTGGGGGCCCCAGTGAGCAGCCTAGCAGCTGAATTCTGCACGATCTGAAGTTTCGTAACAGCGGAGCCTGGGGTGCCCAAGTATAGGGCGTTGCCATAATCTATTCGGGACAGAATTAAAGCAAGTGTCGCATGTTTTCACATACTGACGGCAATCAGAACGCAGGTTCGGCCACCAATAATCCCTTTGTAGTAAATCGAGTGTTTTCGTGATTCCATGATGACCAGAAAGTGGAGAATCGTGACACCACCCCAAGGCTTCGTGTTGAAGAGCTGGTGTGGGGAGAAACAGGCGTTTTTGATGGTATAGTGTACCCTCTACCACTTCTCTTTCGGGGTGTTCCTTTATCCATTTTTCTAGATCTAACTGATCAGAGGCTTGCTGTATTTGTTCCAACCACGAAACATCCTTGGTGTTAATGTTGTTCACAAAGTTTGTTTTATCTAATAAGAAAGGAGGTTCACTTGGTTGTTCCGCCTCCAGAGTGGGTTGGGAAAGAGCGTCAGCCTTTCCACTCTTTCGTCCGGGTCGAAAGGTGATCACGAAGGAGAAAGCTACAAAGAACAGAGACCAGCGTAATTGCCGGGGCGCGAGTGCTTTGACTGATTTTAAGAACTGTAAGTTCCTGTGGTCTGTGTACACGGTGACCGGATGTTTTGCGCCCATAAGATAATGTCTCCACTCCTGAAAAGCGGCTTTAACAGCCAATAGTTCTTTATCGAAGATGGTATAATTCTTTTCAGCCTCTGCAAGTTTTCGGGAGAAAAAGGCCACTGGGTGGAGTTGCCCTGTGTCTGGGTGCCTTTCAGATAATATAGCACCTAGAGCAATATTCGAGGCATCGGCTTCTAGATAGAAGGGCTGGTTTGAGTTAGGGTGCAAAAGAATAGGTGCAGACGTAAAGGCCTTTTTGAGATGTTGGAAGGCCTGCTCCGCTTCCGGGCTCCACCAGAATTTCTGACCTTTAGGAAGGAGAGTGGTGATGGGGGCAACCACTCGTGAGAAGTCTGTGATGAAGCGCCGATAGAAATTGGCGAAGCCAAGAAAAGCGTTGGATATCTTTCACGCAACTGGGTGCTGGCCATTGGAGGACAGCTTGTACCTTGGCGGAATCCATAGCCAAACCTTCAGGTGAAATAACAAATCCCAAAAAGTGTACTGTAGTGACTTGAAAGGTGCATTTTTCCATTTTGGCGAACAGGTGGTTTTCGCGTAATGCCTGTAACACTTTTCGTACATGTTCAATATGTTCGGAAAGGGAGTGTGAAAAGATCAAAATTTCATCAATGTACACTAGTACAAAAGTATCCAAAAATTCTTGTAGAACGCTGTTCACCAAGTGCTGGAAGGCGGCCGGGGCGTTGCATAGACCGAATGGCATCACCTGGTACTCAAAAAGCCCGAACTTGGTGCGAAAGGGCGTCTTCCACTCGTCACCTTTTCCCATCCGTACCAGATGGTATGCACCACGTAAGTCCAGTTTGGTGAAGATGGTGGCGGATTGTACTTGATCCATCATGGAGGCGATGAGTGGTAAGGGGTACCGGTTCTTAATGGTCACCTGGTTTAAGGCTCGATAGGCGATGCAAGCACGTAGGTCCCCTTCCTTCTGAGGGATGAAGAAAAGGGGAGATGAGGCTGGTGATTTAGAATGGTGGATGAATCCATTTGCCAGATATTTGTCTAGGTATATTTTTAAGAAGTCGTTCTCTTTTTCCGTCAATGCGTAGATACGGCTACAAGGAACCCGTGCCCCTGGTTCTAGATCGATTTGACAGTCAAACTCCCGATGAGGGGGAAGAGTTTCTGCTTTTTGTACATCAAAAACATCGGCAAAGTCTTGATATTCGTTTGGCAGACCAGCAAGGGTTGTGGCGATCACTCGACTTTTAGATGATAAAGAGGTGGTGGTACTGGGTGCAGAAAAATGACTCATACAAAACTGAGAGCAGTACTCGGACAGAAAGGTGATGGTTTGCTTACACCAGTCTATGGTGAGGTTATGTTTTACCAGCCAAGGGATGTCTAAAATAACACCGTACTGGACGGCATCTATTAAATCCAGTTGGCACTGTTCTTTATGCCCCGTGAGTGTTTCCATGACCAAGGAGATAGTGCTATGGGAAAGGGGCCCAGAGGATAACGGGGAACCTTCGACAGCACAGACTTGTTCGATGATGTTTTTTTTTTGTCACAGGAATTCGGTGAGTGCGAGCAAATCCCCAATCACAGAAGTTTCCTGTGGACCCTGAATCGATCATGACTAGCACACTCTAGAGGTGAAAATTGGGACCAGTTAAGGATACATTCAACGTGACATGGGTGGTAGCAATCTGGTTTGTGTTGGCCACAGTACCTTTCCGGAAGTTAGGTGTTCTCCAATCTTTCTTAGGTTTCTTGGTGCAGTCTTCTCCAAAGTGACCACTTAGGCCACAATAAAGACAAAGGTTGTCGCGCCGTCTTTTCTCTTTTTCGGTCTTGGAAATGGGGGGTCGAACCAACCCGATCTGCATGGGTTCTCTGCTATCCATTATAGTATTTCGGAATATTCGGGAGTCAGTACGGGGCAAAGGTGGGGGTACCCTGTTCTCGGCACGCTTCTTCTCCCCTCGCCGTTCTGCCAACCGGTGGTCTAATTGAAGAACCAGGTTTATGAGCGTATCGCAGTCTTGGGGGCAGTCGACCACCTGAGCCAGCATGTCTTTGAGTTCATCACGCAATCCTCTGTAGAATAATGATGCTCTTTTGTGTTCCGGCCAGTGGACCTCTACAACCAGTCTGTTAAATTGTGCGAGGTAAGCAAGGAGATCTCTATTCCCTTGGCGTAGATCCAGTAGTTTGTTGTCCACTGTCTGTGTGGAGGTTCGTCGGTCGAAAATGCGCCTGAGATCCTGCACAAAGCGCTCAAAGGAATATAAAACAGGATAATCACGTGCCACGAGGGTTGTGGACCAGGTCGCCGCATCCCCAGATAGGTATGAGAGGACAAAGGCTACTCTAGATTCGGGTGTTGGAAACGCAGCTGGTCTACATAAAAAATTTAATTTACATTGTGTAAGAAAAACATGTAATATCTGGGGATCCCCATGATAGCGCTCAGGGGGTGCCAAAGGAACCACTACCTGTTGACATGCCTGTGAGTGAGAGGTATAAGTTCCACCCGCAGGAAGGCGAGGTCCAGAGTCAGATCCCCTATTCTGTACTCGATCTAACCTCTGGGACATCCCTATTACATGTGACCGCAAGGTTTGATTCTCCACTCGCGCCAACTCCACCTGTCGTTGGAGATCCCTCAAGGTGTCATTAAGAGCAGAAAAGTCAAAAGAACCGGACGCCATGCTGCCTGGGCGGGCAATATTTTTTAGTGGCTTCGCATTCTATCAGGAACCAATCTGGGAAGATGAACGTTGGAACGCGTTCTTCTCTCTGCTGGGCACGCAGAGGCAGCTGGACCCCAACAATCCCCGGAAACCATCCGACGAACACTGAACCAGAGACACCAGTGCTCATCCGATAATCTCAAGGGAAGGGGGTTGGGAACAAACAATAAACTAAAATAACTAGTTAAAATAAAAAGCTAAAATAAGGAAAGAAACAACTGGTGCACGTTCGTGCCGGTGGAGAAGCAAACTCTGGGTTATATAACAATCTGGGACATCTGTCCTAATACTAGGAATGAGTATGGAGACCAGCTCCTGCAGCAATTGTTAAAAGAATCGATAAGAGCATAAATAAACAATGACTTTAGTCATGCATAAACTTCTGCATTAGGCCAAGATAAAAGAGGCCTTTTTTGGAATCAGGAGAATAAATTAGAAAACACACTCCCACCATACTGTGCCAAAGGTAAATACACACTCACACAATACTGTACCAAGGATGAATACACTCAAGCACACCTTACACACTTATATCAAGAGATTAACATAATCTGCATCCTGCAGCTGAAGTATATCCAAGGCTTGAGAGCGTTACCAAGCCCTTCTTTCAGCGAGGAAGACAGTGACGTATCAGCTGAACAAATAAACATTGCAATATTAATATATACATATATATGCAAAAACTATGCACAAATCACATAAATTATATAATAAGGAAATCACAAAATCGTGGCATAATTGCGTGCATTAGTCTGAGCGGGAACAAGAGAGAACAGTGACACACGGGAAACTAAGTCAGGAAGTCTCTGACTGAGAAGTGTTTCGTGCGACTGTAACCCAAAGTCTCCCCGGTAATTAGAAATTAGCCGTGAGTCTAAACAATGGAAATCCACTGAGAACAAGAGTCAAATGAAGCCCAATAAGGATGAAGACTTATCTGCGAGGAGCAGGAGCGAGGACGGATCAGGAATCGTCCGACCGGCACCTGCAGAGAAGAGCTGTCACGCCGCGGGATCTTCAAACAGGAAACTCAATGCGAAGCATTGAAGACGTGCCAGGGCGGGGTTTAAATACCTTTAGCCAAGCTGATGAGTCACGTAGCAGGCGCCCCAGCAGCAGAGGGCCGCCCGTAGCTTGTTGACAGGAACGCAGGATCAGCCGCTAAGGGCCCTCCCGGCCGAGTGAAGAGACGCGGCCCCAGCCACCACAGGGCCGGTCTTCCTCGTTTGTTGCTGGTGCTGAATCGAGCTCCGGTGTGGCCTGAGGAATAAAGATAAGGAAAACACCACCACATACCGGAGCATAAAAATAAGTCCAGGTCAGTTTCTCTTCCTCAGGGAACACGGGGGGTGAAAGAGGGGAAGAGCCTAGGGCGAGGTGCGTGTGCTGAGAACCTGCTGGGAGCCCCCACCCGACAGGCAGTCTTCCTAGGTAGGATGTAATTGAGGGAAATGTACCTAGCACCCTGGGGTTCTCCCTGAGTAGTAACCCCAATACTGCTGGAGTGCGGACGGCGGAGGGCAGTCTGATGGATCCTGACAATTAGACATCTCAGTGCCCTTTCATAGCCATGTAAATTGTGAAACAGAGTTGTGAACAGGCCCCTAAGAGGCCATTCTTTACAAGCTGAATGGGAGTCAGGAGCCACCAGAGCACCAAAGATGGACTGCTAAACGCATGTTTGGAAACTCGTCTTCATTTTTACACATGCGAATGAGTTATGTGAACACAAGCGGTGAAGCAGCAGGGCAGCACTCCCCAGACCAGCACTATACAGATTGTGATAGTAGTTAGTGTCTCCTACTCCCAAGTCTGTTTTTCAGGGGATATTAGCATCTTGAAATATTTTTATACCAGTGGACATGCCCCATTTTACAGGATTAACAACATGTTATCCCTGATGGGTCTTGCTTGGCAAAAGCTGTGCTATGCAAAGAAGAACATAAACAGTGATGTGGTAAACTGGAGTTAGGGTATGAGTACACATGACTTGTAATATGGGTAGGAGTTGGGTGTTAGCAAGTGTCTGGGACAGCCCTCTTAGTGAGACAGCTGCACAGTGACGTGTCCCTCTTAACATAACATTCTTCACAAAAAACTGTGAAAGATCAAAGGGTCCAACAGGAGAAAACAAAAACAGGGCACCACTGTCTGAGTCTGTTATTCTCAGAGTCATTTAGCAATACTGCAGAGGACAACTGCACAAACTGTGCCAATTGGCAATAGGTCATTGTGGCACAAGTTCATAATTTAACGTCATGGTGAGTTCCAGCACGAACAGTGATGCAGATGGCTCCAGGATATTTGATGGCACATAATGCAGAACAATTCTTTGAGAGTTCAGAGTCAGTCCATCTGGCTGAAGCTTTTGATAGTGGTTATTGTCCAACAGTTCAAACTGTGCATCATGGAGTCCATTGTGAAGCTTGCTTTCCATTGGTAGAGTTGCTTGAGTGTCTGAAAACTACCTTTGAGGGACCTAGAAACTGGTGTAAGAATTTATAAAGTCTTTCTCTGGGCTACCTCCAAATCCGGTACCCTTTAATGGAGCAGAGCTATGTTCATCTCTCATGTTAAGAGGCGTGTCTTTGACACGCCTCCATGGGACTGCACATGAGCTGTGTTGCAGTTGCATGTGTGTGCAGTAGCAAGGCTACAGATGGGCCAATGTGACATCACTTCTCTGACACATTGGTGCAGTTGGGTTCAGGGTCAAGATGTGCTGAGGACTGGATCAGAACACCAGTGTAGTGAGCAGATGGAATATCACTGGTCTGACTTTTGCTATTGAGCATCAAGGAAGCATCTTGACTTTCAGCGTGGTCATGAGTCCCTCTACAGATGTAAGTGTTGATACATTCTTGGGTCACCCTGGTATGCCCTGAATGTCTGAACTGTCCTACGTTGACGGAGGCAGCACCTGTTCACTGGATGACACCCAGAGCGGTGAAGCCAAGATGAGATGTAACAGCTGTAAACTTTAATGGAATGTTTGGAATGTTAATATGTAACTTCTTGATAATTAATGGCTCTCCGTGGATCTGTAGTGGTTCTGCCATGGTGTGCTAAGTCCTTTTGTATTTTAGCATGAAGATGGTTTGCATGATCGGGACCGACTTCTTATCCCAGCTGGTCTTTGAGTTGCTGTTGATGGTTTCTCATCTTCGGCGAGTGGGGGGCATTGGTGGTTCTTCTTGGTGTGGATGCCTTAGTACATAGGTCAGCCAGTGACATCATCTGAACTGTTGCTGTGGGACGATTGAGGCAGAGACTGATGTATTTCATGCTGCTTATTCCTCATTCTACTGCGAGGGCTTCACCAAGTTGTTGTTGCTGTGTCAGAGGCCTGCCTGTTGTGGCCACCGACAGAGATGGATGGTTGCTTTCACAGCAAGTCCTCTGTGATGTCTTAAAGTGTGATCAAGTGTGATTGCCATGTCAGGGTTCTTTACCTCTTCTGCTGAAGTGGTCTTCAAGTCACTCTCTATTCTTCATCTCTTGGGGGATCTCCCACAACCATCTCAATCAGTCCGCAATCTAGGCATAATCATAGATGACCAACTATCTATGAAGCAGCAAGCAGTCAAGGTCGTTGCAATCTGCTTCACCATCCTAAAATGGCTCCAAAAAATACTCTGGATGTTGCCTAGTCCCACACAAAGAACAGTGATCCAGGCTTTGATTACTTCCAGATTGGACTATGGCAACGTCCTGTATTTAGGAGCCAATAAGGAGGTGGTTCGAAAACTGCAGGTAGTCCAAAACTCTGCGGCCAGACTGCTTTGCCAGTTACCTAGAAAGGCTTCCATCTCAGGTTCCCTCCGTGACCTCCACTGGCTTAGGATGGAGAATCGCATTAAATTCAAGGCCCTGTGCTATATGCATAAGATCAAATCAGGCTCAGCACCACAGTATCTGAGCGCCTTGGTACACCCTCATCTCCCCACGCATCTTCTCCGATCCTCTGCTCAAGCAAAGTTTCAAGTCCCCAGGATCAAACGATTGCGTATGGGTGGCCGGTCTTTTTCTTTCTTGGCTCCTTCCCTATGGAATTCACTCCCCTTACAACTCCGGCACGAAACTATTTATAACAAATTCCGTAAAGACCTAAAAACTTGGTTATTCAACCAATAGTGTCTTTCTCTCTTCCTGCGTGTGTCTGCTGGCGCCGGGAAACCCCTGGGTAGCTGTGCGCCTTATAAAATTAATAATAATAATCTCTTCTTGGAGCGAAGGTGTGGCATCTTCTTCAAATTCAGGCCAATGTGGCCTTTGTTTACATGACGTCTGTCTTGGTAATGAGGCTGGGCAGGCTTTGGGGTTGGTGTTAACACCCCTCATCTTTAGGGAGTAAGCAAAACAATCTGACATTGTAGCATGCCACATTCTGACCCTCACAATGGATCTTCTAAGATTTAGGTCTGTGGGTGGAGACGCACACTGTACTCGGGCTAACGTCTGCAGCAGCAGGTGTGTTGTGTTTGCATGAGGTGAGAGATGTGATACTGCAGCAGTGAGGCCTGTGTTGGGGACCACATGAGGTGCTGACTGGATTACAGTGTTCAGTTCAAATGGGGTAGTCCTTCTCAATGTAGCGCCTCCTCTAATGCCTTTTTACTCATAAGGCCAGGCTCCTCAGGCCTGGGAAGGACCAACAGCCTCACAACAGTAGATGATGTTGAACGGAAAGCCTTGTCAGTTCACATGTGACCATGTTGTGCTAGGTTGGCAGGACTGTTGGAATGAAAAATGTTTTTGGTCGACTTCCCCTTGCATTGTACGATTTAAGTTAGCATTTGCGGCACCATTTTGTATTCAGCCGCAATTTTGTACCATGACCGAAACTAAGCTTCTGTCTCATTCTGTTTGCCTCAGCAGAAAGCAGCCTCGATGTTTATTTTGTATTTTTCCAAGGTTGAGCTTCGCTGCACTAAAGAATAGACTGTTTTGTCATTACATACCTTTCTCGTTAGAATAGGCCTGCTCCCACCCTTAGAGAGACGGGCATGGGCAAAGTAACCTTGAAACAGAGATAGCATGTACCCGGTCTCAGGATTGCAGCTCATCCTTCTGTGTCTCCTTTGTTCACCAGCTACTAACTGGAAAATTCCATTCTGGGTGTGTCCTTAGGGGTACTGGAAATGTATAATATGTATTACCATGTTGGCGGGGGTCAGTCCGTCTGCAGCAATCCTAGGAGGCTAGTCAGACTGGACTCCACTCGAGTGTATGACTAATAAATAACTTTGGTTTGTATTCTCTACTGTCTGAACGACTCTTCATTTGTTTGGAAGACTGAGAGGTGGTCGCGAGTGGCCCGGGTGACCTGATTCGGGTCACTTCCTTCAGTTGGTGCCCGAACAGGGACCCCATCGGGTGTGGCCCTTCCTCGCCCACAGACGGGTGAGGAGGTCGGGCCGTATCGGGTCAGACGGGCGGACCGGGGATCGCTGCACGAGTGAGCCTGGTACTCGTAGCTGCCCCGTCTGTCTGACCCGACGGTGCCTCGCATAGTTGTCATCCCGGCTGGGGTCCTGAATGGCGAAACCCTTGGATCTGACCATTTGATCTGAAGAGTCGGCAGTGGAGAATAAATTTGTTTGGCCTGTGTGCACCAGCTGAGTTTGCTTTGGTTCTTTGTGACTATGGTGCCATTTTGGTTTGTGTTTGGTACGGTCTGAGGATCGTTTTTGGACAAGCGCTTGAATTTGTTTGAGTTCTTTGTGAACGTGGTACCACTTTGGTTTGTATTTGATGAGGTCTGAGAACAGATTTTGGGAAGATATTTGCAAATATCTGCTCGGCATCAATAGTAACCTTGCTTTCGTTTGAAAGATGCTGTGTTTTAGCAAAATGTTTTGTTTGGGCTGTCGTTGTTGTTCTACTGATGCCCTATTGGAAGAAAGTCAGCCAGCGCCACCAGAAGGCACCCCAAATTTTGACATATATGTCAAACATGGCCTTGGGCCTATTTGTTTAGTACGTTATGGCACAAATATACGAGGGACAATGCTGAGTTGCAGTGGCCATTGACCGGCACTTTTGATGAACAGAAAATTAATTTCCTGCAAGACAAATTGTGTGCAAAAAGAAGTAGGCAGTCAATGTTTGATTCCCTTAGAACATGGCAAAAGGAAGGTAAACAAAGACGAATGAAAGCAGAGAAAGAGGCCTGGAAGGGACGAAAACAGACAGTGACTCAGAATGCTGTAGCACATGATAGAGAGAAAACAGAAAAGGGAATAGAGTGTGCTGATAGGAAATTTTGGTTGCAATGTGAAAAGTCTTATGTTGCCCGAGAAGACAATGATACATTTGTGGAGGAGTTGTTAGATACTCGACCTCCACCCCCATACACTCCACAGAAAATATATCCTGCTGTCCCACAGCCTCAGTCGTCCGTTCCTTCTGTCTCTGCTGTTTCTATTTCTTCTGTTATTGATTCAGTTGCTTCGGCTACAGCACCTCCTGCTCTTTCTTTGGCCTCATCTATTGCGCCTGCGATGACTGTAAGCATCTCTGCTACGCCTATTGCTTCGGCATCTTTCTCTCCAGCCCTCACACCCACGACACAGCCACTAGCGACTTTGATGCCTGTTCCTTCTGTTACTACTCGTTCCCTTTTCCTTCATTCCCGACAGTACTGAGTAGCGGAACGCCTGTACGTGAATTAGGGGACGGAGACTGGGCGACAACTACGGAGTGACTGGGGCGGATATTGATACGATCTGATGTGGGCGATGAAGGGAAGAAGGTGGTAGCCAATAAGGCCATTCAGTGGGCTCGTCACCCCATTTACAGTGTGGAGGATGTGTGGAGTGTGATGAAAGATTATGAGCGGTTCATGCAGCAGCATGCCCTTAAGCACATGTCGGTCACTTTGATTGGCCTGTTAGAACAGTGTTTCAATGATGCAGCGCCCCAGATTATTTATGATATTAGGGACAATGTGTACGCTGCTGGTATGGCACCTGGTGAGGTTTTTGGTAATGTTGCAACGCTAGTCGCTTATCGAGGTAGGCTGTTTGAGAAGAGCCCGAAGACAGTATCCCAGTTTCCGATGAGGGAGGTCCAGCCCATATACCACCCTGAACTACCCGAGCTGCGAGATCAGCAGAATACTGTTGTTAGGCTGAGGGTAGAGGCCCGTTTCCAAGAACAGTGGGTTTATACTCCATGGAAAAGGAGTGTAGTTTTGTCCCTTAAAACTCAGTTACCTGACCCTAGAAAAAATCCTACTGCATATTATAAGGAATTGACAGAGGCCACTTCATCAACAGTGATGATGCTTGCAGATATTGAAATGTTCTTTGGTTTGCTGGTACCTGTTGATATTTGGAGGCAGGTACACACACAGGACCACGTTGCAGAATTGGGTGGTACCTGGGATCAGATTAAGGCGTGGGACCAGGAGAGGAAGCCTGGTGAGAAGCCTAAGGCCGAGATACTGGCCTTGCCTGGCCGCATTATTTCTTATATGCATTCTCTTATTCCACCACGAAGGGTAGATTGGGACAAGTTAACGGCATGTCGTCAGAAGAAAGATGAAAGTGTGTCTGATTTTTTCACTCGATTTGAAGGTGTGTTTTGGGATTTTAGCGGACAGGACTTGTCGGTGGAGGGAGGTGTCCGATTGTTCATTAACAGATTTGTTATGAACCTGCTTCCTGAGATCGCGACTCGGTTGCAAGGCTTCAGAGAGCACTTGGACTACCTCCTCCCCTTCTGTAATATTGAGTATGGCACAGTATTATGAACATAGGGAAAATGAGGAGAAGGTGGAGAAAAAGCACAAAGAGTTGAAGACGAAGGTGTTATTGCAGCAGGCTTCTCGGAGGAATGGTAGAGGACGTGGTGGTACAGCCCGCCAGCTGCCTCGGACCAGCTGGAATACTACGCCTGTAGGGCCGAATCAGTGTGCGTATTGTAAGGAGGAGGGACACTGGCATAGCGAGTGTCCCATGTTGTTACAGAAAGTCGCAGCCCCTAGAGGGCAAGGTTCTAGTGGATGGGGTCGTGGAGCTGGTGGACAGGACAGAGCCCAGCATGCTGCCGCCTCACACGATCGTTCGGATGGTAACCACTTTGATGACAACAGGGGTGGACAGTATTATCACAATGACTATGATCTGGATGAGGTGACAGGAATGTCTCACAGCTAGGACATCCAGGGACAGAGTGAGGGACCAGTTGAGATACCTGTAGATCAGCGCGGTCCTTACATTACTGCAGATTTGCATGGCTCAGCTAAGGAATTTCTGGTGAATACAGATGCTATGAATAGCTCTATCTCCCGTTCACTGGTCCCCGGGGCAGCTCTGTCTGGCCATAATAATGTTTCAGTAGGATTCTCTGGTGTATCGGTTGTAAACCCCATTTCCAAACCTCTTACATTCACTATAGGTCCTTTTACTGTGGATTCATCGTTCTTGTTAACATCAAATTGTGGAGAAAATTTAATGGGTTTAGATTTATTAAAGAAGTTGCATGCGACAATTTATTGTTCTCCGGAAGGTGTTTACATGACAATGGGTCCGAATGTGGTCAACTCTAAGCAGTGTCTATCCAAAGATGCACCCCTCCCTGCTGAATTTAAGGATGTACCGCCCACGTTGTGGGCAACAGGTGATACAGATGTAGGACTATTGCAAATTCCCCAAGTTTCCATTAAAGTTAAATACCATTCCATTTTGCCTCGTATTTCCCAGTACAAAATACCACAAGCAGGGGAGTGAGCTTTGTTGCGGATTATACAGGACCTGATTGAGTCGGGAGTTGTTGAAGAGACGACTGTGAATGTGTGTAATAGCCTTATTCTTCTTATTCTTAAGAGGACACCTTCAGGCTCCTCTGATGATCACCCAGATGTTTATCGTTTTGTGATTGATTTGCGCGCAGTTAATAAAATAGTGGTTCCTCAGTTCCCGATGGTCCCTGACATTACTGCCTTCTGACGATGATTCCTTCCTCTGCTAAATACTTTTCCGTCATTGATCTGAAAAATGCATTCTTTAGTATCCCGATCCATCCCGACAGTAGGCACTAGTTCAGTTTTACCCTCGCTGGCAGAAGCCTTAGATTCTATCGAGCTCCTCAGGGCTATACTGAGAGCCCTAGTATATATAGCCAAGCCTTAAAAGCCCAATTGGACTCCCTCACGCTTCCCTCAGGTAATGTATTGCTCCAGTATATGGATGATATCCTCATTGCTTCTGACACTGAAAAGGGATGCAAAGACAGTACGGTTAAGTTGCTGCATTTGGCTCACCACGGACATAAAGTGTCCCTTTCTAAATTCCAATATTGTCGACTGGAGGTCACCTATTTAGGTCACCTACTGTCGAAGGAGGGTAGGAGATTGACCCCTGAGCGCATCAGCACCACTGTTAAAATGCCTATCCCTAAAACTCAGAGGGATGTGCGCGCTTTTATTGGCATTACTTCCTACTGTCGACAATGGATCCCTAATTATTCGTTATTAACAAAACCCCTGCTCGCACTAACCACTAAAGATGTGCATGAACCCCTGCCTTGGATGCCTGAATGTCAGCAGTCTTTTGAGCAATTAAAAGTTGTGCTTTGCTCTGCACCTGTGCTTGGTACGAATGACTATATGAAGCCGTTCGTGCTGTACATACACGAGACGGCCGGTTGTGCGCTTTCTGTCTTAACACAGGCCTTTGGAGGTAAGCAACAGCTGTGTGCTTATTTTTCTGCTCTTCTTGACCCTGTCGCAAGAGCCCTCCCAAGCTGTCTAAGAGCAGTCGCGGCAGTGGCCATCTCTATAAGGCAATCGGCTGGGCTCGTACTTGATACTGACCTCACAGTCATGGTGCCCCATGCTGTGGATACCCTTTTGAACAAAACAAAGACACAGCACCTCACCAGTGCACGTCTGACCGGTTATGAATTCACCCTCTTTGCACCACATGTCACGATTAAAAGATGTGCCACTCTAAACCCAGCCACGTTGCTACCCATCCCTTCTGAGAGTGAGAAAAATGATATACATGATTGTATTATTCGTACGGAGGAAGAGACGAAGGGACGGGCAGACCTGACTGACGTTCCCTTATCTGACCCCCAAGGGGAACTATATGTCGATGGCTCTTGTTTTAAGTTACCAGATGACACTACAACCGCTGCATATGCGAACACAACCCTGCACACGGTAGTTGAGACGTCACGAGTTCCCTATCAGTCGGCCCAAGCAGCGGAACTCGTTGCCCTTATACAGGCCTGTGAGTTGAGCAGGGGACTGGCTGTCAATATTTATACTGACAGCCAGTACTCCTTTGGAGTGGCCCATAATTTTGGGCGACTATGGGCAGAGAGGGGGTTTCTCACCTCCCATGGGATGAAGATACAGAATGGCCCTCCTATACATAGGCTTTTGTCGGTTCTGACACTCCCCAAGAAATTTGCGATAATAAAATGTAGCGCCCACAAGGCAATAACTGATGATGTAGGTAGAGGGAATGCATCTGCAGACCAGACAGCCAAGGAGACAGCCCGAACAAAGATGAAAAGGATGTTTGTGGCAGGGCCAGCTAGGTGGGTGCCCGAGGTTACTATGTTTGAGGATACGTTGGCAAATGTCAAGGAGATTCAGAGTGAGGCAACGATCGAGGAGTTAGCAGTATGGGAGGAAAGCACTGCACGTTTGGATGAAGAAGGGTGTTGGACGGATAAGTCAGGGAAACAGGGGTGGATGTTACCAGATGCATATGTTCTCCCCGTAGTCACTATGGCGCACGGGCCAGCCCATATCAGTGCAAAAGGTATCTGTAAATTGTTAGATCCTGTATGGCACAATGACAATATCCCAAAGACGGGCGCCCATTTGGTCAAATATTGTATGGTGTGCATGATGCACAATCCTGGGAAGGGTACCCCTACACCACCTGGCAATTTTGCACCCCCTACTTTCCCTTTTGAGGTCCTCCAATTAGATTACATAGAGATGGATCGAGTCAACAATTTGAAATATGTGTTAGTGGTTGTTTGCGCATTCAGTAAATGAGTTGAGGCTTACCCCACTAAAGAAAATACAACCATAGCGACCGCAAAGGTACTCATAAAGGAGTTCTTTCCTTGCTTCGGCTTGCCCCGTTTGATTTGGAGTGATAATGGAAGCCACTTTAATGCGAGAGTCATACAATTGGTTTGCGAAGGACTCCACATCAAACAAAAGTTTGATGCTGCAAATCACCCCCAGTCAGCGGGTCCAGTTGAGAAGTACAATGGTACTCTCAAACTGAAATTGGCAAAGATTCAGGAGAGCACTGGGTTCCAGTGGCCAGATGCTTTACCATTAGCCCTCTTGTCTACAAGAACAACTGCTCATTCTAGAACAGGATTGTCACCTTACGAGGTCGTGTTTGGACCCCTGGCAAATGTCTGGGGCGTCACACGTCCTCGGAAATTTTCCGAGATCGAATATCCTCTGTTAGTGGATTATTTGTATGAGTTAACTAAAAGTCTGCGTTCTATTCACCAACAGATCCAGGACACACTTCCGCCAGCACCTGAGGGGCCCAGGCATAACATTCGGCCCGGGGATTACATCCTGACGCGTAACTTCCAGAGAAAGAAGGCTTTGTAGCCGAGGTGGAAGGGGCCAGTCCAAGTACTCCTTGCCACCCCCACAGCAGTCATGGTTGCTGGCCGAAAGAATTGGATCCACTGCCAGCATTGTCGGAAAGTACCTCTTCCTCTGCCTTATGACCAGTGGGTCCTTGACGGCATTGGGGACTCGGAGTGGGAGCAGGTGCCCCGCTTTGTCCCCTTTTCAGATGCCCAGCTAACATGGACCCAAACGGAGGATGAGAATGATGCAGTGTTGAATGCGGCAGTGCCCCCTGAGGTCAGGGCCATTCAGGAGCCCCGTTCTACTGTGCTCGAGTCCCAGTCCATTGGCCCCTCTGTGTCTGAGCCCCCTGAGTCCCTTTTTCCTGACCCCTCTGTGCCTGGAGCAGTTAGGTACAATTTGCGTACCCGACGGAGGAACAGTGCACCAAAGGAAAAGTCAGATTAGCAGGGATGGACTCGATAAGTCAGGCAACAGTATCATAGGGAGAGACGAAATTGGTGCATTGTTCGGACACTGGACAGGATAGACGGAACGTGCTCCCCTGGAAGGGGGTACCTTTTCCTGAGCGACGTGTGATTTCTGCAAGAGCTAGTCTGACAACTCCACCGCCGGTGCTCAACAGCGCCAACTTTGATGAACAATAGGAGTCTGCCAGCGAGGCTCTAACGGACGCTTGGAACATTTGCCTTTTGCCCTTAGTTTACTTGCATTTTCCCCCCTTGGTTCCATAATGTATCCGTTTGGCCGCCCCATTGAGGAGGAAGAGCAGCCATTTGCGGCACCACGTTTAGAGCGGTATGGATCTGGTTGGTCTGCTTGGTCCACAAAGAGTAAAATAGTTTTCGTAGTGATCGTTGTGATTTCCTTAATAACAGTGCTTGCAATAACATGGTTCTTGGAGGAAAAGTATCCTGTGCGCTATTTGATTGGTACGACACCTGTTCCCACTGAGCATATATTTGTCACTTTGGCACCTCACAAAGGGGAGCACCGAAGGTCTTATTAGGATAATGTGTTTATACAAATGTTGCAATCAGAAAAAAGGGGGAGGAGGAGGATTGGGCTAGGCTCACCCTCCTGTGTGATCAGAATACATCAAAAAAATCCGTAGGTGACGGATCAAAAGAACCTAGCCAACAAACAAGGGCTGGTTCACCAATTGGGGTGAAGGCCACCTCTACTGGTTGAAAAGAAAAATTTCTTTTCTTGTGTCCCCTCACTCACCCAGGGTTGCCCCTAGGTGACATGCTTCATCATTGGGGCCATCCCAAACATCTACTGATTGGGGCGTGCTGCGACTTGCGGATTTACGTAGGAGCACTTACCTTGTGAGGCTATGTATTGTGCAGTGTAGGGGGGAGTGGTGTAAGTGATGTTTTAAAAAATGTACCTAACTAGTGAGCTATTGTTTTATTCCTGCTCCTAGTTGGTAGGGATAAAAAGGGGGTTAATAAAAGGGAAATGTAACTGTTATGTAATTATAGTCCCTTGTATTATGTCAACATGTTTCAAGGTATCCTCTAAACCTTTTCTTCAGGATAACAAAGGGACCAGCCCTTTGTGTACCACTCCGTGCCGGACCTATAATAAATTGAAGTGAAAAATTATTAATGCACACCTATTGTGTGAGCATTGGGAAAAATATATACATACGGTTGCTTCTGAACACGTAGTAACTGTCATTGGGAAGAAAAAGCAAAATGCAAATTAATACATACTGCCTGCCCACCGTTCTTGTGGGCAGGTAAAGGCGTTATGCTGCGCGTAAAAGAAGGTACTTCATACTATGGTGTAAGTGCCCTTGAAAGCAAACTTAGTGCTCAGATCTTGTGTGGGTAATACTACACATGATACCTTAATTGTGAGCAGGCAAGGTTGAAAAGACATAATTTAAAAACACTTGTAGTCAAGGACAAAAACAGGACACACACAACATGTAACATAAAATCAATTTCTTTTTGAAACATACTTATTTTTTGGCAAAAGTGCGCCTCATGGTCTGTCTGGGTGGAGGGGCCTGTAGAAACCCTACATTATAATAATAGACAAAGGAATGAGATAATGAGGATTTGTTATAAGCCACTCATTGCTTGTGCCTTCCCATGACTGGTTTAGAAAGAGCAAATGGAATTTAGTGAAAAAGGCAAGTAAAGTTATGTAAATTCCTGTAGGGAGAAAACAATTGATGATGTCCTGTAGGGAGAAAAAAAGTCTTACTGTGCTCAGCAACCCTCCGTCAATACGACCTATTCAGTCCCAAGGCAGACCGCATCTTAGCGTGTCTTTGCCTTAGTGCCGGTATAAGTAGTCTGAAAAACAGCCGAGTCATTCCCTCGTGCTGTTAGAGACTAGAGCGTGTAAAGAGTAGTCTCGTATTGTGGTGTAAACGGTCCACCATGTTGTTGGTATTTTATGAAATGGGGGTGTGATTTTTAAAAGTCTAAATTACTAATTAGAGTGCAGGAGTACCTTATACGAAAAAAGGAGGACGCCCGGTAATTTGTAAAAATAGGTTGGGGTCAGTATCGAACCCTGGTCACAGGGACACCATGAGTTTCTTAAATGGCGGCCATATTGGAATGGTCGAAAAAACCAATAAACAGAAAAGGAAAAAGGGAAAAGGCTAGGGATGTTTCTTGTCATACTGCCTTCAATTTTATCAATTTTTTTTTTTTTTAAATCAAAAAAACACACGGGGTATAGGATTTCAGTGCCTTTGTTCTTGATTTTGATTTTCATAACATGCCGTTAAGAAACATGCCAGGTGGGGTTTCCAGATATCAGGGTTAATTTATCTAGTGAATTGGCCCCATGGTATATTCTCGTTCAAACCTCTAATATCCGTGCGTAATTTGAAAACCCATCTTTGCTCTTTCTCTGGTAGTATCTGTTCTAAATTTTCACAGGGTTTTATATGTTCCAACACTACCCACCGCATGTCATTTGGGGTGTGTTGTTTCTCGTTGAAGTGTGCCGTCATTCTGGTACTTGCTCTGTGGCATCGGATGTTGCTCCGATGTTCGCAGATTCTTGTGCTCACCTTCCTGGTGGTCATACCCACATAGTGTAGGTCACAGTGGCACGTAATTAGATACACAACTCCTAGAGTGTTGCAAGTGGTGAATTTTCGCAAATCCCATGATTTTTCTGTATTGAAAATGACCCTTTTGGTGGTTGTTGTGAGATGGCACACACTGCAGTTACCACAAGGGTGGTGGCCCGTTGGTAAAGTACTTAGTATTTGTTGGCTACTTTTGTCTTGGGGCTTCGGGCGGGTGTGTACCAGTATATCCTTCAAATTTTTACCCCTCTTATGTGAGAACATCGGAGTTGGTATGTTCAAGGTACCACTGTTTAAAATCCGCCAATGTTTCTTCACTACCTTTGCGACTTTGTCTGATGCTACACTGAAAGTTGTAATACGGATGGGTCTTTTCTCTTTCTCATTCTCCTGTCTTTCATAAATTTCTAGAAGGGCATCTCTATGATTATTTTGTGCTCTTTTCTTTGCCTTTGCAATGATTTTAGAAGGGTATTTCCGTTTTTTCAGTTTCTCTGCTAGGTCTTTCGCCTGCTTGTCATAATCCGATGTTTCCGTGCAGTTTCTCCTAAGTCTAAGAAACTGTCCAAATGGTAAATTTTCTTTCAAATGTCGTGGGTGGAAACTATCGCACAGTAAGAGGCAGTTTTTTGCAGTTGGTTTAAAATGTGTTGTGGTTTTGAGTGTGCCATCTACTGCATAGATGTTGAGATCAAGGAAGACTAACTCGGACCTGCTCATTGTGTGGGTAAATTTAAGGAAAGGGTCCTGTAGGTTGAGCCATTCCAGGAAGATGTTAGCCTCTGTTTCGTCACCTTTCCATATCACCAAGATATCGTCGATGTATCTCTTCCATATCACAATCTTTTGGCGATGTGGGTTTTGGTCTGATAGGATCTTTTGTTCCTCTAAATGATGAACGTACAAACCTGCCACACTCGGCGCGAAAGTACTGCCCATGCTGGTACCGTGTTGTTGTTGGAAAAGGGATTCTTCAAAGCGGAAATAGTTCTCTGTTAGAGCCCATTTGCAACATTCTAGGACCACATGTTGTGGTGTGTGGTAGGGCCATGCTGATCCATATAGAACTTCCTCTAGAATGTCCATAGTTGCTTTGTGTGGTAAGCTTGTATAAAGGCTTTCCACATCTAGGCCAATCAGGATGTTGCATGTAGGATCAAAATGAAGATCTCTCAGTAGGCAGAGTACTGCCTTGGTGTCCTTCAGGTAGGTGTTAGTGTTCTGTATCAGTGGACGTAGGAAGGCATCTGCAAATTTAGAAAGTGGTTCCAGGATGGATCCGATCCCGGAAACAATGGGTCGTCCTGGTGGTTTTACTACTGACTTATGAATCTTCGGGATTGTGTAGAAATAGGGTACTGTCGGGTGGGTATTGATCATAAATTCCCCTTCCTTCTTGGTTACCCAATCATGGGCAAGTGCTTCCTCTATCATGCTTGTAATTCCAATCCTGATCCGTTCTGTAGGATCCTCTCTGATGCGTCTGTAGTTTCTTTCATCCGACAGGAGTCTGAGGCATTCTTGGCGGTATGCTCCTGTACTCTGTAAGACAATCCCTCCGCCCTTGTCTGCCGGTTTTATGGTTACGTCCTTATTGTTGGCCAGAATTTTAATGGCTTCCTGTTCCTCTTTCGTCGTATTATGGAATGTTCTCATGGTGGTTGGGTCCATCTCTCCAACTTCCCTCAAGACCGCCTTCTCAAAAGCCAGTAATTCCACTGGTAGGGTGGCCGAAGGTGGTGTGAATGTTGACTTTCGGTATAGGCCAGTGTCTCCTTTTTGTATATCACTTGTTTCTTTATTTTCGAAAAAAAACGCAATTTTATTTTCCTGATGAATTCGTTCAGCTCACAATTTAGTAGGAATTTGTCCAATATTGGGGTAGGTACGAAACCCAATCCTTTCTCCAAAACAGCTAGTTGTATTGTAGATAGAGTGGTTCCTGATAAGTTTACAACTATACTCGGTTGTTGCTGGTGCTCGGTAGAGTCGGTGGGCCCATACCCCTCGTGTGACTCCGTGCTGACTCCAATGGTTGTGCCCTTTGTACCTGTTGCCCTCTTTTCGAAAATAAAGAAACAAGTGATATACAAAAAGGAGACACTGGCCTATACCGAAAGTCAACATTCACACCACCTTCGGCCACCCTACCAGTGGAATTACTGGCTTTTGAGAAGGCGGTCTTGAGGGAAGTTGAGAGATGGACCCAACCACCATGAGAACATTCCATAATACGACGAAAGAGGAACAGGAAGCCATTAAAATTCTGGCCAACAATAAGGACATAACCATCAAACCGGCAGACAAGGACGGAGGGATTGTCTTACAGAGTACAGGAGCATACCACCAAGAATGCCTCAGACTCCTGTCGGATGAAAGAAACTACAGACGCATCAGAGAGGATCCTACAGAACGGATCAGGATTGGAATTACAAGCATGATAGAGGAAGCACTTGCCCATGATTGGGTAACCAAGAAGGAAGGGGAATTTATGATCAATACCCACCCGAAAGTACCCTATTTCTACACAATCCCGAAGATTCATAAGTCAGTAGTAAAACCACCAGGACGACCCATTGTTTCCGGGATCGGATCCATCCTGGAACCACTTTCTAAATTTGCAGATGCCTTCCTACGTCCACTGATACAGAACACTAACACCTACCTGAAGGACACCAAGGCAGTACTCTGCCTACTGAGAGATCTTCATTTTGATCATACATGCAACATCCTGATTGGCCTAGATGTGGAAAGCCTTTATACAAGCTTACCACACAAAGCAACTATGGACATTCTAGAGGAAGTTCTATATGGATCAGCATGGCCCTACCACACACACCACAACATGTGGTCCTAGAATGTTGCAAATGGGCTCTAACAGATAACTATTTCCGCTTTGAAGAATCCCTTTTCCAACAACAACACGGTACCAGCATTGGCAGTACTTTCGCGCCGAGTGTGGCAGGTTTGTACGTTCATCATTTAGAGGAACAAAAGATCCTATCAGACCAAAACCCACATCGCCAAAAGATTGTGATATGGAAGAGATACATCGACGATATCTTGGTGATATGGAAAGGTGACGAAACAGAGGCTAACATCTTCCTGGAATGGCTCAACCTACAGGACCCTTTCCTTAAATTCACCCACACAATGAGCAGGTCCGAGTTAGTCTTCCTTGATCTCAACATCTATGCAGTAGATGGCACACTCAAAACAACAACACATTTTAAACCAACTGCAAAAACTGCCTCTTACTGTACGATAGTTTCCACCCACGACATTTGAAAGAAAATTTACCATTTGGACAGTTTCTTAGACTTAGGAGAAACTGCACGGAAACATCGGATTATGACAAGCAGGCGAAAGACCTAGCAGAGAAACTGAAAAAACGGAAATACCCTTCTAAAATCATTGCAAAGGCAAAGAAAAGAGCACGAAATAATCATAGAGATGCCCTTCTAGAAACGTATGAAAGACAGGAGAATGAGAAAGAGAAAGACCCATCTGTATTACAACATTCAGTGTAGCATCAGACAAAGTCGCAAAGGTAGTGAAGAAACATTGGCGGATTTTAAACAGTGGTACCTTGAACATACCAACACCGATGTTCTCACATAAGAGGGGTAAAAATTTGAAGGATATACTGGTACACACCCGCCCGAAGCCCCAAGACAAAAGTAGCCAACAAATACTAAGTACTTTACCAACGGGTACCACCCTTGTGGTAACTGCAGTGTGTGCCATCTCACAACAACCACCAAAAGGGTCATTTTCAATACAGGAAAATCATGGGATTTGCGAAAATTCACCACTTGCAACACTATAGGAGTTGTGTATCTAATTACGTACCACTGTGACCTACACTATGTGGGTATGACCACCAGGAAGGTGAGCACAAGAATCTGCGAACATCGGAGCAACATCCGATGCCACAGAGCAAGTACCAGAATGACGGCACACTTCAACGAGAAACAACACACCCCAAATGACATGCGGTGGGTAGTGTTGGAACATATAAAACCCTGTGAAAATTTAGAACAGATACTACTAGAGAAAGAGCAAAGATGGGTTTTCAAATTACGCACGGATATTAGAGGTTTGAACGAGAATATACCATGGGGCCAATTCACTAGATAAATTAACCCTGATATCTGGAAACCCCACCTGGCATGTTTCTTAACGGCATGTTAAGAAAATCAAAATCAAAAACAAAGGCACTGAAATCCTCTACCCCGTGTGTTTTTTGAAAAAAATTTGATAAAATTGAAGGCAGTATGACAAGAAACATCCCTAGCCTTTTCCCTTTTTCCTTTTCTGTTTATTGGTTTTTTGACCATTCCAATATGGCCGCCATTTAAGAAACTCATGGTGTCCCTGTGACCAGGGTTCGATACTGACCCCAACCTATTTTTACAAATTACCGGGCGTCCTCCTTTTTCGTATAAGGTACTCCTGCACTCTAATTAGTAATTTAGACTTTTAAAAATCACACCCCCATTTCATAAAATACCAACAACATGGTGGACCGTTTACACCACAATACGAGACTACTCTTACACGCTCTAGTCTCTAACAGCACGAGGGAATGACTCGGCTGTTTTTCAGACTACTTATACCGGCACTAAGGCAAAGACACGCTAAGATGCGGTCTGCCTTGGGACTGAATAGGTCGTATTGACGGAGGGTTGCTGAGCACAGTAAGACTTTTTCTCCCTACAGGACATCATCAATTGTTTTCTCCCTACAGGAATTTACATAACTTTACTTGCCTTTTTCACTAAATTCCATTTGCTCTTTCTAAACCAGTCATAGGAAGGCACAAGCAATGAGTGGCTTATAACAAATCCTCATTATCTCATTCCTTTGTCTATTATTATAATGTAGGGTTTCTACAGGCCCCTCCACCCAGACAGACCATGAGGCGCACTTTTGCCAAAAAATAAGTATGTTTCAAAAAGAAATTGATTTTATGTTACATGTTGTGTGTGTCCTGTTTTTGTCCTTGACTACAAGTGTTTTTAAATTATGTCTTTTCAACCTTGCCTGCTCACAATTAAGGTACCATGTGTAGTATTACCCACACAAGATCTGAGCACTAACTAAGTTTGCTTTCAAGGGCACTTACACCATAGTATGAAGTACCTTCTTTACGCGCAGCGTAACGCCTTTACCTGCCCACAAGAACGGTGGGCAGGCAGTATGTATTAATTTGCATTTTGCTTTTTCTTCCCAATGACACTTACTACGTGTTCAGAAGCAACCGTATGTATATATTTTTCCCAATGCTCACACAATAGGTGTGCATTAATAATTTTTCACTTCAATTTATTATAGGTCCGGAACGGAGTGGTACACAAAGGGCTGGTCCCTTTGTTGTCCTGAAGAAAAGGTTTAGGGGATACCTTGAAACATGTTGACATAGTACAAGGGACTATAATTACATAACAGTTACATTTCCCTTTATTAACCCCCTTTTATCCCTACCAACTAGGAGCAGGAATAAAACAATAGCTCACTAGTTAGGTACGTTTTTAAAACATCACTTACACCACTCCCCTACACTGCACAATACATAGCCTCACAAGGTAAGTGCTCCTACGTAAATCCGCAAGTCGCAGCACGCCCCAATCAGTAGATGTTTGGGATGGCCCCAATGATGAAGCATGTCACCTAGGGGCAACCCTGGGTGAGTGAGGGGACACAAGAAAATAAATTTTTCTTTTCAACCAGTAGAGGTGGCCTTCACCCCAATTGGTGAACCCGCCCTTGTTTCTTGGCTAGGTTCTTTTGATCCATCACCTACGGATTTTTTTGATGTATACAAATGTTGCACCAGACACATAATGCGTCTAACATCACAAACTGTTGGGTGTGTGTACTACTTCCCTCAGTGACCCATAAAAGTGAGAACTTATTGTCCATGCCATTGTCCTATATCAGTAGCTGTGAGGGGTGGTTTGCATTGCTTAGAATCGTACGTCCACCTCCCCAATTTAATACATTAGAAAGAAAGAGTATTGGTCCCCGCACCATGATACAAAACGTACACTTTCAGCATAGAGCACCTCCTGGTGCTCCTACAGGTCGAGAACCTTTCGGTAGATTGTTCTTAAGTTCTTGCATGAATGCATACAAAGGGGTGAGAAACGGAACATGGTCTCATACAGAAATAGATGATTTCCTGGGTTTCAACACATCAGAATATTTCCTGTCCTTCCAGGCTCGTAATGTTACTGAAGATAAGCCAATCCCGCTGTCAGTGTTTAACACCACAGCTACTTTCTGTGTCCAGGGGAGTGGGAAGATGGTGGTTGGGGAGAGCAGGTGCAACACCACATATAAGCTGAGAGCAACAGACAGTCCGCCCCTGATACCACCGCCTAATGTATATTTCGTTTGTGGATCCCAGGGTTATGTTTGGCTCCCAGAGGGATGGTCGGGTAGGTGTTATCTCTCTTACCTCTTACCCCCTGTATATATAGCTCCGTCCAGTTACCACAAGGACCATCGATTGCAGTGCAGGAGTATATACCTGTCCCGAATCAGAAGGGTTATTAATGCAGAAGATATAGATCAGACAGACACAACTTTGCAGCAGTTTACGGATGCCATGAAGTTTATTATACCCTTTTGGTGACCCATGTCTAATAGCCTTAACATTCGTCGGCTCACAAGAGTTGTCGAAGGGGTTATTAATACAACAGTGGATATACTGACAAATATCACTGCTGAGCTTCAAGCCACGAGACTCGTTACCCTACAAAACAGGATGGTGTTAGACGTCATACTTGCTGACCGGGGAGGGGCCTGTCGCGTCATTGGCAGTAGTTGTTGTGTATACATCCCAGACCACGCCCCTAATGTATATGCCGCCATTCAGAAGTTGCACAGGCTCGCATCTGACATCCACCAAGAAAATGGTACATGGACTCTCTCTGGATGGTTCTGGGGCTTATTCGCGTCCTGGCGTTGGAAGATTCTTATCTTCCTAGTTGCAATTGCTGGTATAATTTTCACCTGTTGCTTGTGTATACATTGTCTTCCTGCTTGCTGTGCTTACTGTGTAAAAACACTGACACCCAAACAGAAGGTTCCAGTACATGACCCTAAGACAACGGTCATGATGATGCAGGGTATCCAAGATATAATGACAATAGACGAAGGCATTTTGGGATATTGATAATGTGTGTATTACCTTGTAGCAGCTTTCATGATATACAAGGAGTTATTTGCCTCTAACAGTAGCAAAATGTTAGCAAATGCTAAAAGGAGGGTCTGTTGGAATGAAAAATGTTTTCGGTCGACTTCCCCTTGCATTGTACGATTTAAGTTAGCATTTGCAGCACCATTTTGTATTCAGCTGCCATTTTGTACCATGACCGAAACTAAGCTTCTGTCTCAGCAGAAAGCAGCCTCGATGTTTTTTTAAAAATTTCTCCAAGGTTGAGCTTCGCTGCACTAATGAATAGACTGTTTTGTCATTACATACCTTTCTCGTTAGAATAGGCCTGCTCCCACCCTTAGAGAGGCGGGCACGGGCAGAGTAACCTTGAAACAGAGATAGCATGTACCCGGTCTCAGGATTGCAGCTCATCCTTCTGTGTCTCCTTTGTTCACCAGCTACTAACTGGAAAATTCCAGTCTGGGCGTGTCCTTAGGGGTACTGGAAATGTATAATATGTATTACCATGTTGGCGGGGGTCATTCCCTCTGCAGCAATCCAAAGAGGCTGGTCAGACTGGACTCCACTCGAGTGTATGACTAATAAATAACTTTGGTTTGTATTCTCTACTGTCTGACCGACTCTTCATTTGTTTGGAAGGCTGAGAGGCGGTCGCGAGTGACCCGGGTGACCCGATTCGGGTCACTTCCTTCAGGACCCAGGACATATGTGGTTGATGGGTGTGGGCAAGTGTCTAAGACAGCCTTCTTGGAGAAGGGGCTGCACAGTGACCCATCTTGATCGAGACTTCACACTAGCTCCGATGTCCTTCAGAAGATAAAAGAAGGTCTTCCTAGTCCTTCTCCTTTTGATAGCCTTCCTTTTCATCCTCATGATTCTTATCCTCTTTGTCCTCCTTGTGCTTAATCAGTCCTATTCCTTCTTGTCCTCTCTCTAGTTTTACTGATCCCCTCCATCTTCTGGTCCTCCTTCTCGTTTTCCTGCTCTTTATCCTGCTGGCTCTCTTCCTCTTCTTTAACATTCCTCTACTGCTGGTCCCTCTGGTCCACTGCCTGATCAGGCCCAGTTTGTCCTGGTACTCCTCCATCAGCTGTATCTCTTTATCATCCTGCTACTTCACTCTCTGGTCCACCACTTTGGCACTTCATTCTCCTTGTCCTGCTACACCCTTTCCTGCCACCTAAACTCTTACCCAACCGAAGCCAGCCAGGTACAACCTAAAATTATGTCCTTGTCGGTGCCCTCTGACACCTTTGCAGATTATGAGGCAGAGCTGTGAAGAAGTGCCTGAGAGGCCGGAAGGCGGGCTGCTAAACTCATCTTTGGAAACACATATCCACCTTGAGAGAATCTAATGAGGAGTTATGTAAGCACCGGTAGAGAAGCAGCAGGGGAACGCCTTTTTGTGCTGGTAGTCAATTTCCCTCGCTCCAAGCCTGTCTTTCAGATATTTGTCTTTAATCTGGCTTCTTTTATTCTGAGGGTAGGCCATGAGGACAGGTCCTGTCTCAACACCCAGTTTTGTTTTTTGCAGTGCTCAACCCCTGCATAACCTGGTCTACTTAAAGCTGATTACATATATGGAGAGAGGAGTGTTACAAAACTGTCACAAGTTACTGGATCTGTTATTAGAATTTGAGAGATTCCCCCCACACCCACCATAGTCGGCTGGAAGCTATTTTCAATGCAGAGAACCTGTTGTTAGTTACCAAGGCGCTGGGAGAGTTGCAGGCGGGAAGGACTTTAGAAGATGCCATTTTATTGGAGTCTCCAAACTCGGGGCACCGAGCAGGATAGGGTGTTCTAAAATTGTTTGATCAACTCTGGTTCAATCTGCTGTCGAGAAGGACCTGCAGGTTTGTCATGCATTATCACATGATTGGGCCTGGGGTGATGTACCTGACAATTCAAGGTTAAAAATAAGGATATTCCCAAAGAAACTCACCATGGGGCGACATCCCAAATGGATGTATGATGTAACAACGAAGGCTTTTACAACGAATGCAAAACAACAACACTGGCTTCACCACGCCAGTTCTTACATCAAATATCAATATCATGCTGTCACATAGGAAATCATTTAAAGCATAGTAACAATGAACAACATTGCAAGGCTTACCTTTTGAACAATTGTCGTTATAAGGGCAAATAAAAATTTGTGTTTTAAATATTGTGAAGTCGTAACAAATTGAGCTGTGAGTCGGTATGAATGGAGTTTTAGTGCATTGGTAGTTTGAAGGATTTGAGGTAGCTGGTTGGCCGTGTGTGGGAACCAATGAGGTGATTTTGAAGTTGTTTCCCCAGTCACTGCTCCAGATTTCCTCCTACTTCTTGTGTATGCAGTCAGGACGGAGACGCTCAATGAAAATTTGGTGCTTAACAACTTTTAAAATTATTGCCGTTATCGGACTTTTTTGCTCCTAATGTACTGCTGTGACTGCATATCATTATTTCTCCCTGCCTATTCCTACAATTGTGTTTTTTTCTTTTACCAATTAAACGTTTGCTAGCAATGTAACATTTATTTGGTTTTTCCATTTTTGAGAACCTTTCAGGCGGTTCTTTGCTCGCACTCACTTGTTTTTACCGAGTACTCGAGGCTCTCTTTGCCTCGAGACAAGCGCTCTTGCGCAATAATCACACTCCACGCTGTTACTTGAAGCGTAAAAGGCCGTTTTATTAGGACAAGGTTGTTAACAAATTACGTTAACCAAACATCAATAACTATAACATTTCCCATCAGCAACCCCTTCATTCACTCTATCCATCCTCAACCTTCACACCTGTTGCTCTCATCCCGTTTCACTCTGTGACCTCCTCCATCTCTCCATTCTCGTCTTCACTTATCTTTCAACATCCTCCCTTGGATCTCCTGCCATCGCTCTCTTGCATCCCGCACCCCCATCATTCACCTGTTCCCCCCCGAGGGGTGGATGTGCCCGTCTGTGACTCCCCACCCCTCCAAAGTACTGCCAACCCTAAAACCTAAAACCTGTCCTAAACTGGCACGCTCAACCAACCCATAACTCTTGCCCCAAACTTGTAGGGTGGGTGGGTGGACTACATTTTTTAACCCTTCCCGGTGCTGCCAGGTGCAGGAAGAGGAAGAGCCGTCCTCCCCTGCACCTTTATAACCCACCCTAAATTCCGCCCATTGTCCAACCCCGTTGACCCCCTCCCTAGCTTGTCGTTCCGCCTCTGCGCGAAGCACCCCGGGGGAAGACTGGTCTGCGACCATACTTCCCCCGGGGTCCGACGTTGTATTCGCGCTCGACACGACCGAGCACTTCACTTCTCGAACCTGCCTGCACACTTGAGCCTGAGTATTGCAGCCTCCTCTCTTTCTAGGGCTAAATAAAACAAACATTCTAAAACTGCCCCTTCCCCTGCTCTGAGCCTAAATCAGACAATAGACTGCAACCCCTCCCCACACCCTTAGCCCTGAATCCGCCCCTTCCCACCTTCGTTAGCCCTACAACTGCCCCAGCCCTGAGCCCTAAATCCGACAACAGGGCGCAACAACTAAAACAAACATCCTAAAACCACCCCTTCCCCTGCTTTGAGCCCTAAATCCGACAACAGAGAGCGCAACCACTCCCCACACCCATAGCCCAAAATCCTCCCCTTTCCCAGCTATGTTTATCCTAAAACTGCTCCAGTCTTGAGCCCTAAATCCGACAACAGGGTGCAACCCCTCCCCACAACCTTAGCCTTAAAACCAGCCCTTCCCCAGCATCGTGGTAAAGAGTGGCGTTCGTTGTACTGACATGCGTTGAAGTGCTATTCGTTGTAGTAAACGATTCGGCATAAAGTCTGGCGTAGTAATGATGCCACCATGGTGCCTATTTCGTTCTAAAGGCTATTCGTACTGAAGCCTTCGTTAAAAAGGTCGTTTCCATCCCAAACTTATAGGATACTGATGAATAACCTCTGTCTGGGAAAGCTTGGAAATAACTGGGGAGTTTGAGCTGGGGGACCTAGGTGACTCCATCTGGGAGGAGGCAGTCATGCACTCAAGGAAAGTGGCAGTTCAGGCTTTCCTTCTGCTAAACCAGTTGATAATTTTTCATTGGACTGATCACAGAACAACAGAATTCACATCATGGGGCTAGTACACAATTGGACTTGACGTAGGTGCAGTAGGAAAGGCGGTACAATCCTTCACATTATTTAGGTATGTTTTGGAATATAGCCTGGAGAGAGTGAGTACTGAGTTGCATTTGGGGAAGAGAGTCTTTTATGCCATGAATCACTACATTTGTTATACTGGGAGACCCAGAGTTACCGAGATATACTTTAGTGCTATTCCAGTTGGGTCTCATGGTAGTACCACAGGATATAGTTACTGTGTGGAAAGCCACCACTACTCTATAGTTAATCTGATGGGGATGGATGGATTGGTGCTTGGCTTGTAAATAGGTGATCTGAGTGGCTGGGATGTCTCCATAAGCCTGTTAAAATTGGGGTGCTGGCACATCATTATGTGTTGGTGTGAGTTTGTGGTGTGGGGTTATATTTAACACCATTCCCAGTTAGTACATATAGTCATGATCATGCTTTTCATTAAGCCTCTCACAACAGTTTCGTCCTCCAGCACAACTAGAGATTAAATGTTGTCAGACATTGGTTGTATGAACTGTCATTCATGACGTATTGGCGTATATGGTTTTGCTTCTGTATATAGTAGTGCCATTTAATTGGTGCAACAGACCTATGAGTCTTTCTTCAGGAGTGTTTTCAATGCAATTCAGTTGACATAGTAGAGAATCAAAGAACTGGAATGTAGCTAGTGTGGTCAGTTGTTGAGATTAATTCAAGCATTCCATCCATCACCTTGTTGCATTTATGCATTGTGTCTCACAGGATGAGTGTCACAGCAGGTGTACTGACTTTTTCCTGCCAGTGTCTGATCTCATCAGTTGCTGCAGTCAAAGGCAGTGTAATCTTGCTTTTCTTAACATTGAAGTGCTATACTGACGTGGTGGGTAGAGGAGAACTGGAAGTTCTGCCCCTCCCCTCATATGTCTGAAGCAGTGCTGTGGTCTGAAAGCGAGAGCAGATATGTTGGGTAGTAGACTGGATCACAAGGAGGTAGGTTTAAAATTAACTACAAGCATCCACAAAAAAATAATTAAATGACTCTGACCTTCAAGGCAACCCTCTGAGTTCTTCTTTGCTTTTAACCTTTCACATGAGCGTCCATTGGGAATAAAAAAAAGGTTTCAATGTTTGTAGTTAATTTTAAACCTAAGTCCTCATGATCCAGTCTACTACCTCCAGTTGCCCTACAACACGAAGGGCAACTGTTGGTGGCATGGTAATTTCCTGACCACTGTGAGAGAAAGGATCTCCGATAAAGGGCCTCCCCTTAGGGGCCCTTTCGGCATTGCAGCTCCCGCCAAAACCAGGAGCGGATCCGCTGATGAACCTTGCCACTCTGGTGGGTGAGCATCTAAATTTCTTATGAAGGATATCTCTGGTGACCTGGATTCGTTACTAGTAAACCAACAGCTGGATCGAAGGACCTTTTCGACAGAACTGCACGCTCATTCTGTGAAGACTGTATCGACTGGGAAGGTGTGTGATGAAACGTGATAATCCCTCTTATTTTCCCCTTTCATTGGTTCTGATTAGATTGTCATTCATGGCATATTGAGTTTTGCTTGTGCACAGCTTAGTGCCATTACATTGTTGCAGCATACAGGTGCCTAATGACTTCTAACATGGCAATTCATGGATAGTGATGTGTTCTAGGCATCTCCCAATAACTGCCTGTATGCCATCTAAACCAATTCTGAATTGTGTAAATATTTATGGACAGTTGTGGAATAAAAAGATCAGGTGGATGGTGTACCTTGCTATTGAGCTTACCTTTTGCAAGACCCAGAAAGCTTTATTTTGGGGTAGAGTTAAGGTTTGGCATGTAAGCAGCAAACTCCAAATGATGCCCATTGTCGTTCTTTACCCATCAAGTCTTTATTGGGATTTTTAGCCTCAAACATACATCTGTATGTTATTTAAATACCAGTTACATGTAAACAAGAATTCTGCAAAATCTTGATGTTGCAGAAAGAGGCCTCTTGTGTAACATTCAGCATTCAATAGCGATTGAAGTTCTTGTTTCTGGTCGGTGTTTGTTCTCGGATCTGAAAAGGAAACATGGATCATACCTATATCACTACTTACTTTGTCACAGACTAGGAGTAGAAAAGCATGTCCCCCAGAAGAACGGCCTATCTGTTAATTGTAAAATGGATACATGTAGCACTCCGAACAAGGTGGCCTAAGGGACAAAAGTTCAATACTCAGTGTGGTGTTTTTCCAGAAATGAATGGACTCCAGGTGCGATCAAAGACAGGAGTCTGGTCTGGTAAACTAGATATGATTTTGTTGTGTCTGCTTCCAGCTTGCTGCTCAGCCAGTGGATGTGTGTAGAATGTTAGTATGAGTGATGATGTCATAGACTGTTGGATGCGTGGGTGAGTGAGCAGTTGAGTGTTGGGCTGAGCAGCAAGGAGGCTGCTCCTGTTGGGGTTCCGTTATTTCGTTACTTCTTACTTAATAAACTACTTGAAGGTACCACTCGGACCGGACATTCATTCCATTACAACACTGGTGACGATTAAGAAAGAACCTACATGTGTTTCCTAAAGGACTACTGAAGTTTAAAACAACTCCAAGGTACGAGTCTTCTACTACAAATTACGGATTTTAAGTTTACTGGCACCCTGTGAACCCCAACAGTGACCTTCCATCGGTCGCCCACAACACCTACGTGCCAGTCCCTGCTGTATTCGCCCACAACTTCTGTGTGCCCGCTTTACTGTCTACTTACCTTGCTGCCTCCCAGTCTCTGCTTCAATTCTTCTTATCTGCCTACTGTAACCTGCCTGGGAGTGTTCTGCCTGTTTGCGTGCATGAAACCTGTCACTACTGCCTTGCTGCCTTTGGACAGCGTCTACACTTCAGCAACCAGTTTACCTACCTTTGGAGAGTTCCCCGTCACTTCAGGAAAAACCTCAAGGGCTACCACACCATTATATGCTTCTAGCTACTCTACTACACGATTTCCTACGTTTCCCGTGTTCCTAACTCCTGTGATCGTGCATCGTGTAAATGCCCTGGAAGAGGTGAAACCGCTTGGAGGAATTCGGAAGTAGAGTTTCCTCCGTGCTTGGTTGGTCGTGAGTACTTTATTATAGATTTCATTTTTTTAAATTCCTTCATTTGTCTCTGTGCTACACCTCACTATGGCGGTTAAACCGCTGCTGCCATACTTTCAAACATCTCTCGAGCGCACACAGAGCCTGCTCGCACTCTTACCCTCATGCTGCTTTGCGACTCCTGCATTCATTCCTTTGTGACGTCTCGTGCAATCAGGGCTGCGTTGCTTCCTCTGGACCCCTGCATGCATCGACGTGCCTGGAGCCACCCGACACGTCGTCATGCTGCGTGCCTCCATCTTGGGTTGCTGGATACCATTAGCTCTGCTGCAATGTTTGACCTGCATTCCTGTCTCTTTGTCAACCACGTGCTTTTGCCAACCAATATATTTTCGTCTGATGTGGCTGGAACGTCGTTGGATTCGATGGATTACTGGTCTCAGCCTTCTTCTGATGTGGCTGTTTAGCGCCACTGCACCAGGGCAAGGAAAGATACAGTCAGGGCTCGAGTCGGGGTACCACGCGGGTGGACGGTGTCCCCCCACTTATTTTACCGGGAGCTCGATAACTGGAGCAAATGGAGCCACACATTCACTCTTTGGCCTCTCTGGGGCGAGATCGGAGCTCATTCAGAACACTGCTCACGCGCTGGCTTCTCTGATGCAATCGCATCTAAGGGGTGAGCGAGGGGAGGCAATGAGTCTGATGGTGCAAGCCACCTTTCGTGACGCCACTTCCTGTCGTGACGTCAGCGTCCCCCCACTTCTTTTTTTAGGACTTGTGCCCTGGATACAGTTCACTCGTTTAAGGCACCGTCTACCTATGCGAGTTGGAATACACACCGTTGAGACACCCATGGTCGAGGACTGATATACAGGACCTGCATCATACGGAGGTGTTCATTCTGACTAGAGACACACGGAGTAAATTGTTGGCTTTCTGCCTAATTGTGTTTTCTTCATGTTTTCGTTGGTCTACGTTCCACCAATTTATAGCAAGGTACTGTTCCATTCCGTTGAATGCATCAGATACACACTACGATGACTACGGTGACCACTTTACTTGTTTTATTTTATTATTTTTCTGGGAACCTTTCTTAGAGTTTAAAATGCTTCCGTTTGTCATGTATGTACTGCGACATGAAGTTTACACATATTGTCAGTGCGTTGTCATTTTTATTTCTTATGCTACACTCTTGTCCAGTGGCAGTAATACTTTTCTTTACAAATTCTGTTTGGAATTTCTTGTGGTTTTGTTGCAAGTTTACTTTACTTACAAATTCCTTAGGAATTTTTAATGGAGATTTGCGAGCGATATTGCTCGTATGCTACGTGACTCTCATGTCACCTACGATGTTAATACATTACTTTACAGTACTTTAGAGTGCTAGAATTTACTTTGCTTGAAACATCTGTTACAATAGCCTACTGGCTGTATATTTTACATTACAGTGCTTCCTTCTCAACTTCTAGTAGGAGAATGTTCATTGTTCCTATTATAATATTTGTTGCAATGTTACTTTAATTACAAATTCCATATGGAATTCCTTATTGAGATTTACGAGCGATTTTGCTCCTATGTTACGTGACTTTTCAGATCACTTTTACTGTTATACATTACGGTATGTTACTGTGCCATTTTACGTGACTTTTCAGGTCACCTACACTGTTATACATTACGGTACGTTACTGTGCCATTTTACGTGATTTTTTAGGTCACCTACACTGCTATACATTACGTTACGTTATATTGCCTTGTGTCTTATCCACATGTCTGTGGATTCGTCACTCACAATGTTTCTTACATACATTACAGTGTTTACTTACATTTGCTTTACGTTACTTTACAGTGCCTTCTTTCCAAGCTCCTGTAGGAGAATTTTCCTTTTTAAGGCATGTGCTTACGTTAAATTACAGTACTTTACGTTAAATTACAGTACTTTATTTACATATCCCCTGTTCATGGGATCTATGACAGTCTGTATTTTCATCTTACATGGTACCTGTACGTTGATTTTACATTTTATTGCTGTCATGTGTCACATTATTATTCTCATGTGTATTTTCTAAATCCAAATGAGTTTTCCTTTTCACTTCTCTTTTACATTTTGAGAGTGTTTTTCTTGTCTTTAACCTGCACTATCTGTTTTTTTTCTATTGCTGCTTCTGCTTGCCATCTCCATACTGGTCTTGCCAACTGGTGTGTTTTGGTGGTGAATTGGAACGTCAATTCATTTTTCTCTGTGTGTTACGTCACTATTGCTGCGCTAATGTTGTCTTTCCTTACTTTGTTAGTATCTCCGTACTTTGTTAGTATCTCCTGCTTTTCTTCTTCCTCTGCCCTTCCTACACATTTTACTTTTTAATTAAATCTGTGTTTTCTCTATTAAAGGGTGAAGATGGGTTTGGGTTACTAATTGTCAATGTATGCATAGTCTTCATCTTCCATAATTTGGTGCTTTATGTTCTCTTTGCATGTCTGCCCATTATTACGGTATGTTCTTATTGAGATACCTAATGTTATTTACATGCTTACTCCCTGTATCTTCTATTGTAATGTTGTTATTATGCTCACTCCTTGTATCTTCCTTCCTGTTGTTATTAAAGGGGGAAGATGTGTTGTGTCTGCTTCCAGCTTGCTGCTCAGCCAGTGGATGTGTGTAGAATGTTAGTATGAGTGATGATGTCATAGACTGTTGGATGCGTGGGTGAGTGAGCAGTTGAGTGTTGGGCTGAGCAGCAAGGAGGCTGCTCCTGTTGGGGTTCCGTTATTTCGTTACTTCTTACTTAAAAAACTACTTGAAGATACCACTCGGACTGGACATTCATTCCATTACAACAGATTTGCTCATGAGATGCTGTTTTTGTCATCCATCAGCCAGCCTTCCTGCGTAGGAGGTATGCGTTGTTGCCATCGACGGAAACAGTCATTTTGGCAAATACCAGAGTGGTATCAATCGATCTCTTTGTGTGTCGATTCAGATCTAGGACCTCAATGGTGTTGAGCAGGAAAAAAAAGAATCCTGCAAATATTTGCAGAGTTACAGCCTTGGTACTATTCATAGTGGAGATCACTTGTTGCCAAAATAATTGGGGGGAGGGTGCAAGACCATATTACATGCAAAATATCTCCAACAGTCAGACAAGTGGGATAGGTTAGCAGTTCTTAGTCTTTGCCGGGTCCTGTGCCAGTCATGTAAAAGTTTTAAATAACTGAATTTCAGCCTAGTGTCTCTAAGGCCGCGATCACGCGATTCAAGTATGTCAAACCAATCCACATCATAATATTCCTTCTTAGCTAGCTTGTTTTGTCATTTATCTCGCAGGTAAGAACATAAGGGACTGGAGTGCAGCTCTTCGAGCAATGTCTTGTACAACCCTGGGACTACGCCAGTGTAAGAGTCAGCAGTGGGTTGTAACACTCGTTTGAGACAGTGACTTAGGTGTAAGTATCTCCATTTTTAGTATGGCTCTAGCCAAAGTTCTTCTTGAAGAACTGCAAAAGAAGTCATAGTCTGTCCTTGCGATAGTTGGTCTACAATTGTTATCCCTTTGTCCTCCCAATCTCTCCAAACAATTGTTGATCCATTTAGTTGAAGTGCTTTAGTTTTTCAAATAGGAATGTGATCATGAAAATATGCATGAGTTCATCTGTTTGTGGATAGGTTCCCATACTAGGGTTCTCTCCTGCAGTATTGGATTTTTGCTGCATTCCGCTGCTGCATTTCCTTTGTAAATCAAGCCAGGGCCAATCTTTCCTCCTATATGGCGTTGTTCGATTGTTACCCAGTCTGGTTGTTCCAAGTCTTTTGTAAAGAAGTACACCAGGTGTTCTAGATGAAGCGCCTTGCAGTTTAGAGTCATGTTCGAGAGGCGAAGCCTCCATGATTGCGTGTCTTCTTGTAATTTGGTGAGTTGTAAGGCGGGGCTTTTGGCCATCCTACATTTCGTTTTTAATCATCTTGTTTAATTTGAGTAATGTGTTTCGGGAATCGACTTGTAATCATTCCGAAGAGGCAATTGAACTGTGGGACCGTCACTGTTTTCACTGTTTGTATCCATCCCCAGAGCAAAAGCTTAAGATGTGATCATTTGTCAAAATCAAGCTTTGTTTTCGTTAGCAGAGCCACCATGTTTTATGGTCCATTGGGTACCAGCCATTTCCTACTTGAATACCAAGGTACTTAATCGTAGTGGTTGACCATTGGCATTGTGAACCAGATATAACAGTTGGTGTGTTGTAGAATTCAAAGGCAGAACTTTTCTTTAGCTCCAATCAATTTTATAGCCAAAAAATAGCCTTTAAGTGTTGAAATTTGGAGATTTTATAGGTTTCCCTAGGTCAAGTCCCAAAATCCACAGTGCCCCAAATTGCAAAAAAAGGGTTGGCTTTCAGTGGAAAAAGCTGATGTGTCCATGTTGTGTTTTGGGCCCTTTACTGTCAAGAACGCTAGGTCCGGCCACACAAGTGAGGTGCCATTTTTATCGGTAGACTTGGGGGAACACAGGTTGGAAGAAAATGTGTGGGTTCTCACAGATTCCAGAACTTTCCCTCACAGAAATAAGAGGAAAATGTGTGTTTTAGGCAAAATTTGCGGTTTGCAAGGACTTCTAAGTAAAGAAAATCTGGTAAAAACCACACAAGTCATTCCTCCTGACACTCCCCCAGATGTCTAGTTTCAGAAAGGTGCAGATTTTGCAGGTTTCCCTGGGTGCCGGGTGAGATAGTGCCCAAAATCCACAGCTACCCAAATTTAAAAAAAGGGGTCAGTTTTCAGTGCTTCTTCTCCATTTGGCCCCTTCATGCCAGATTTTGAAAATGGATTGTTAGAACTGTCAGCTTTAGAGTGGTCTGCCCCCAAACTTTCTGCCTTCCTCCTCCAGGTTTTCCTGATCTCTTTTTGCTTAGAACTTTGCCTTAGAACTCTGTGTACTTTACCACTGCTAACCAGTACTAAAGTGCATGTTATGTTATGTTAATGTTCATTTGTTAAGTGCACGTCCACCAGAAAGGTCTCTTGATGCTGGGGTAGAAAGAGGTCACTGCATTTGAGTTTAATCATAGGCTTGCTTGAACAGCCAAGTTTTACATTTTTTTCTGAAATTCTCGTAATTAACGGAGGATCTTATTTCAAGAGGGAAAGTGTTCCACATGTGAGAAGCAACAGCAGAAAACCTGGCTCCTCCCAATCTTTTTCTTTTGCTTCTAGAAACAGGCAGTAAATTGAGATGAGCTGATCTGAGCTGGTGATTAGGTATATAGTGCTGAATTTTGGAAGATAAAAAAGACGGTCTTTTTCCATGAAGAGATTTAAAAATGAGGCACCCTGTTTTAAAAAAGTACCTCTTGACTACCGGAAGCCAGTGCAGTTTTTTCCTCAGGGGTTTAATGTGGCAGTGTCTTGGCTGCCGAAATATCAGCCTTGCTGCCTGGTTTTGTATAATCTGTAGTCTGTGCACAAGGCCAGAAGGAAGTCTCAGATATAGCGCATTGGCAAAGTCAATACGGGACATTACTAAGGCGATTATGATTTGGACAGTCGACTCAAAAGTAAAGTATCGTCCCATTTTCTTTATTTTCTGAAGCTGCAGAAAGCAAGCTAAGGTAACTGCACCTATTTGAGGCTTCATAGATAAATCCTCCTGTAGAGACTGCAAATACTTTTCACCACTTTTTGGGGGAGAGGAGGAGTTCCCATCTCTGAAGGCCAATAGTTGGGGTTCCAAAATTGGCGTCTGTTCTTTATCATCACTAACTCAGTTTTATCAGAGTTCAATTTCAGTTGATTATAATTCATCCAATCCCGTATATAAAGAATAGTGTTCTGAAAAGAAGATTTTGATTCTGGTGTGTTGTCAATTGTAAAGATCAGCTGCATGTCTCCAGCATAGTTGTAGATCTTCACATTTCTTTGCTGAAGGGAGTGTATCGGGGCCAAATATAAAGATTGAAAAGGGTAGGACAAATTGAAGAGCCCTGGGGCACTCCACATCCAAGTTGGACTTCCGGCGAGCACAAAGGAGGAAGGCAAACTGCCTGGCTACGACTTTCCAGAAAGGACTTAGGGCCATATGTATCAAGCCCATTTCCCGTTCGCAAACGGGCCGATTCTCAGAATCGGCCCGTTTGCGAACGGGAACAAGCCTTTTGGGATGTATCATCCCAAAAGGCATTAGCAAATAGAGAATCGCAAAAATTGCGATTCTCTATTTTGCGAATGCATTTAAGGAATCGCAAATTGCGATTCCTTAAATGAAATGTATGAAGCACCTAAGTTGTGCGATTATGGCTTAAGGAATCGCAAATTACCACCAACTACAGGTTGGTGGTAACTTGCGATTTCTTTGAGAAATGCATTTTTTTGCATTTTTCAAAGTGGCATGTGGCGCACATACATGCCCTTAGGGCATGTATGTGCGCCACATGTGCACCCATGCTCATTTCAGGGGTGCAACAGGGTGTCCTTTGGACACCCTTGCAACCTTGAAATTGCATTCTCAATTTGCGATTCTCTAATTGCTAATCGCAAATTGAGAATGTCCTCCCATTCATTCCTATGGGCCTCTAGGCCCATAGGAATGAATGGGGAGGGTCTCCTTAACTGCGATTAGCAATTTGCGAATCGCAATTAAGGAATATGTAGGATTCGCAATTTTTCTTGCGAATCCTACATACATCTCAGTTGCGATTCTCAAATAGCGATTCTTAAAAATTCGCTATTTGAGAATCGCAAACACAAACTTTGATACATATGGCCCTTAATCCAGTCAAGGGAAGTATTATGCAAACCAGCAGTCCTGACACAGTTGACCAAAATGGAGTGTTCGACCGTGTCAAAAGCTGCAGAAAGATCCAAGAGGACCAGTGCCTGAGAAATGACCTTGTCTGCTGCATCCCTTGAATCATCAAGGACTGACAGGATAACTCCCTCAGTTCAATGAGCAGGACGGAATCCTGCCTGGTGGGAATCAAGAAAACTGGACTCCTCCAGAAAAGTGCTTGAGCTATTGGGCCACGTGTGCCTCAAGTATTTTTGGCAAAAAACGAGAGTAAGGAAAAGGGCCTATAGTTTTTCAGGTTGGTTTGAAGGGGTAATACCACCACCTTCTTGAAGGAGTAAGGGACCTTCCCTTGTTTAAGAGATTTATTGAGGAAGGAGATAGCTACCGCTGTAAAGTAGGAGAAGATAACTTTTTGAATCTTGGGGGGACATATGTCATCACAAGAACCAGGTTTAACTTTAACTATTAGTTCCTGGAAGCGGTCTCGGCTAATTTCTGGGAAGGCTGACAGAGCCGAAGTGTTACTATCTTTAGGTGGAGTAGCCAAATTCGAAGTAGGATGAATATTGTGTTTTATCATCTTTATTTTATCTAAAAAGAAGGAGTTCAATGCATTACATAGTTCTTGAGAATGGATCACGGGTGTGGTTACTCTGTCAGGATTTGATAATTCCTTAATTGTTTCAAATATAGCCATGGTTTTAATTTCCGATTCCAATGATTTTGTTCGAAAAAGATGTTTTTTCCTGTAGAATTAATTTTTTTATAGTTTTTCAAATGCTGAACATAAGCTTCTCTCAGTTCAGGTGTATGTGAAGGTCTCCATTTTCTTTCAGCTTCCCGAATTTCCAATTAAGCCAACTTTAATGTCTCTGAAAACCATTTGCAAGCTTCATGGCATAGCGATTTTTTTATTTCTTGTATGGGGATATGCTTATCACTGTCAGATGTCAATTAGAATGTTAGTGCCTCCTCAATTCCTCTAAATTCTCAAATGAAGTGCTAAGGTATCACAGAATGACTCCATATTTATTATATTCCAATTCCGCGAAAGAGGCAACATAATACAGTCTGAAGGTTATGCAGAACCGTTCCTTTTTGCAGGACAGTTGGAGGGATTAAAAGACAAAGGCTAGGATTTAGACACACAGCATTTCACAACATGTAGTCATGCATAAAGTGTGATCGGCATGCAGGGCGTGACATTGTCACAAACTCAAATCCTTATATTCTGGCAAGATTGCCATACAATATCACCCCTGAGACGCTAGGGCGGATGGCTGATTGACATCCTGGTCAGAGTGTCCCCCTGCACAGTCTCGCCCACAGCCGGCGAAGTTGAATCCTTTTGACGAAGAAAGGATAGGAAGGGCTCCCATATATCTTTGGGGTGGGAGCGTAATGGTATTAACTCCCAGTAATTGGACAATTATTTCTGACTATACGGGACATCGCCCAGCTAGGCCCAGAAGGTGCGAGCAGGTTTTTACCCCCAATGCATGGCGACCCCGCATTTGGCTAATAGTAAGAACATGGCAGTGAGTCAGCGATGAGAGGCAGGTGTTTCCGAGATGTACCCTAGGAGCCAACGAGAGGGGTGTAGGGTGGTAAGTATCCAGTGATAGTGTGTATGGTTGTGTATACTTCCTCCCAGAACAACGCCACTCTCGGACATTGCCTTGCCAGATGGATATAGAAAGCCTGAGGGGAACCACAGCATAGGCAGTGAGGATCAGAGTCAGGCCCCATTTTGAAATGCTGGAGCAGAGCACGATTTAGCCATTAAAGGAATTTGAAGTGTATCAAACACAATTTATTGTGCAGGGAGAAGGATTCCAGCTGTCCTCAGCAAAATGCCCACTGCTTATCTGTTAGAGGAGGGTCGATATCCTGGTCCCATGCCTTGCGTGCAGTTGTGGTGATCGGTGTAGTGGATTGCATACTGTTGTAAAGGCTCGTGATGAGTTTACGCGCGAATGGGGAAGCATACATAAGTACTAGTGCTGGGAGGAGTGGTGGGGGAGAAGGGAAAGTGTCTTGAATTGCACGGCAAGCAGCCCTGACTTGGTAATAAAGAAGAGTGTCTAGTGGGGTAGGATGCGGTGAGGATGTGACCTCGAACATAGGGATAAATTGATCCTCAGGGTGTAGGTCGGAGAATGTCTTGAGCTGTCGTCCACAGGTCCGCACCACAACACCTCTGTCCTGGAGCCGCGGGATCTGAGTGTTATTGGCTAGGGGGATGGATGGGGCATATAGACACTTCAGCTCAGATCACCTTCGCAATCCCTCCCATGCCCAGCGTGCACACGCAACCTTATCAATTTCATCCCTCTGTGTTTTGTAAAGTACATAGAGCTCCATTGTCAATGGCCATGGGGCTGCGTGGTCTAACTCTATGGCCGCGTGGGGCTGAAATGGAGTAGGGTGGAGCCAGTAGTGGAGGAATTGTACAATTGGCAAAGAGAGGAGACCCCATGATACGCGGTTGTTTATTCGCCCAGATCAATGTTGTCCGGTTGGATTTCAGACACGTAAAAAAATGTAACTGTCAGTGGAAGGGAAATATTTAGGAACTAGTATAGGAATTTGGGAAGAACTATCATCTTCGCTTTCGTAACGTGTCCCGCCAAGGACAAGGGCAGTTTAGACCAGATGGGAATTCTGTCTTCTATCCAATCGACGTCCCTCACGTGAGTGTAAATAGAATGGAAGTTGATCTGAATTCCCGAGTATCTGACAAAACGCACCACCTCACGTGTTAGGGGGCCAGGTTCTCATGTGGGTCGCTATTATAAAGAGTAATATGATCAGCATACATCGAGATCACCAGTCCTATTGTGGTGAAGCCAATGCCCCTATTCCCATGACATTGCCTGAGCCTTGCCGCCGCTGGTTCCATTGCTATCGTGAAGAGGAGCGGCGATAGTGGGCATCCTTGTCGCATGCCACTAGTGATTAGGAAGGCGTCAGAGAGTAGTCCATTCAATCTAACCCGAGCAGTGGGAAGAGTATAAAGGAGCTGTATCTGCCTAATGAACTGTGAGCTGAAGCCAAGGTTTGCTAGCAAGGAAAAGAGGTAAGCCCATTCCAGGGAATCGAACGCCTTGGTGGTGTCAAGAAGGGCAGGAGTCGCGGAGATCTGGGGGCTGAGATGGTTCATAAGCGTGAAGATGGTGCGTAGGTTGTGTGATGTAGAGCGACCGGGGATAAACCCTGATTGATCGGACTGAACTATAGCTGACAGGAGTGGCAGCAAGCAATTAGCAAGGATCTTGGCATAAATTTTATCAACGTTAATTAAAGAAAGGGGTTTGTAGGAGTCACATTGGTTTACCGGTTTGTCCGGTTTAAGGAGTGTTATTATTACCGCCTCTCTCAGCAAAGACGGCAGGGTCCCTACGTCTTAGGAGTCCTTAAACATAGCCAAGAGGTGTGGAGCCAAAAGGGAGGCGAGCTCCTTGTAAAAGGTTGTTGTCAGGCAATCAAACCCGGGAGCCTTGTCCCTGGGTAAGCTCAGAATGACCTGTTCTATTTCCTCCATGATGATAGGCGAGCCTAAGTATGCGCGGTGAGCCCCATCAAGCCATAGCAGCTGTATAGTGTCAAAGTATGCAGATAGCTCAGCCAAATCCCAGAACTGGGGGAGCTGTGTACAAGTGAGAGTAGGAGGTGGACATTATTCGTAAGAGGTCCGAGGGGGAGGAGGCGGGATTGGACTCCTCATCCAATAGTTCCACCACACATGTGGAAGCGTGCGGTTTGGGCAGCAGTCCCACAAGTGTCTTTCCCAGACAGTCACCTTCCTCAAACTTCCGAGCCTGTGTGCCCCGGTGTAAGTAATGGGTTTCCTGAGCAGTTTCCTCATGGAATCCTGACAGTTCTTCCCAAATGTGGGCCAGTATGGTGACATCTTAGCAACTAAAATATTCCATCTCCCTTGACCTAATGTCTTCCTCGATTCGGGTGAGATGGCCTCGTATGGCCTTCAAGAGTCCTGATTGTTTAGAGATGCATGCTCTGCGAATGACCGCCTTGAAGCCTCTCACAGCGTGGATGGCGTCTCCACAGAGCCCAGGTTATGGGCAAAGGAATCTACTATTGCACCGTGGATATCCTCCCGACATACCGCACTGAGCAATGCATCAGGTGGCAGTCTCCAGGTAAACGCACGGGGCGCCACCTGTGGAAGCTGCAGTTCCAACAGGACCAGGGTGTGCTCTGAGAGGGTGTGAGGGAGATGGACCTCTCTGGTGGTCCATGTTTGGACATCCCTAGAGGTTAGCCAATAGTCTATTCTGGACCAAGGTGCGTTGATATGCATGTACCCTCCAAAGTGGTCATGTGTGTGTATCCAGACATCCTGTAGGGAGTTGTTGTTTATTATTGTGTTGAGTGTCTGTGCAGCGTTGGGATGTGGGTGCCTGGAGGTGCCAGAGAGGTCAAGCCGGTTGTCTAAAGGTACATTGAGATCCTGCCCCAAATTATAGCCAGGGGATTGAGACTCTAGATCAGCCTCCAGATCCCAGAGAAAAACTCTGGACCATCCGTATTCGGGCTCTATATGGCAGCTAGGATTACTGGTTGCTTGTGTAATGATTCAGCTAAAATAACATAGCACCCTTCACTGTCAATGAGGGATTGCGAGAGGTGCCTTGGGAGCCCCCTACCCAGCATGATGGTAACACCTCTAGCATAATTGGAGTAGGATGAAATATACGATTCCCCACACCTTCAGGAGTGCAGCCCGGAGGTTGTTGAGCCCATTAAATGGGTCTCCTGCAGGAAGCAGATGTCGACTTTGTGTCTAGTGAGTTAAGCGTGGAGCAAGCATGCCTTTCTGTGGTCATTAATGCCATGAATGTTCCACGTTATGCATGTAGTGGTGGTCATGGTACCTCTGGGTAGTAGAGAAGGCACTGAGCTACCCCTGGGGTGTATCAAGGAAAGTGCAATTGGAAGAGTTGGATGATCCGCGGACTGCAGCTGTATCCTATGGGAAAAAGAAAAACATGCCAAAGACAAACAATCCGAACAAACAATCCCAACCCTCCCTACACCCACACCAACCTGTGAACCTGGCTGAGATAAACAATCCCTCCCGTCACCCCGACATTCCCTTTGAAGCTTAGAAATTCTAATGAGAATCATACCTGGGAGCAGAGTAACTGGATGAACAACTCTGCCGAGTACAGCTAGGTTGCCAAACCGGGGGGTAACACGAGGGGCACCCCAGTGCATGTGAGTTACAATTGACTTCCACAACGGCGGCATAATAGAAACATTGATCAGGGCACACTCATCAGTGCAGCCTGGGAGATAATAGGCACACTGTAAACATGAATAGTAACGACAAAGGCCACCATAGTAAGGAGCCATGGAACAAACAGGATTTATAGTGGCTCGTCATCAATCATTGTCACTTAGTGTATTCGTGTCCGTTGTGCACGGCGAGTCCTGATGGGAGCGTTCTCCTTTGATAACTTGCTTAACAAATTTCAGTGTGGATTTTGCATCTGTGAAAAAGTGTGGTTTATCATCCCTGTGCTCCACAATTTGGTCGGGTATAACAATGCATAAGGGATTTCCGCCTTCTGGAGTATCCTTTTGACGGGCAGGAATTTGCAGCGGGCAGCCTGCTCCGACACCATGAAATACGGGCAGAATGTCGGCTACTCCCTTGATAGTGGATAGAACCACACTCGCTTGCCAGCCGCAGGACCACATCACAGTCTCTGTAATTCAAAAGGCGTGCGACTATCGGGAGAGCCGGTACACCTGGAGGGTACCACGGGCCCAATCAGCGGTGTACCCGTTCGACGATGAAGACCCTGGACAGGCCATCCCCAAATAGTTCACACTGCATGGGCTCCACAAAGTCCTCCATTTTGGTGATTGCGGTGGACTCCGGGGCACCCATAATATGCAGGTTGTTGCGCCGAGATCTTCCTTTTTGGCCTCTATGAGTTCAAGTACCCTGTCCATCCTCAATAATTGTTCATTGGAGTCTGCCTGTGCATTGTCTGATTTTCCAAATGATCCAGTACAGCTTCATGCTTATCAACACATTGTTTAACATGATCCAGACGGCTAGTGAGGATGTCTAGTGTAGCATCTGTGGCCTACAGGCTTGTCTTTACGTCAACTAGGAGCTCCTTTAGGTCAATGTCTTGTTGGCTATCCTGCCAGGACGATCTGGGTAGACCTCAGAGCGAGGTTCATGGTCCACCTGACTGGTGAGGCGCTTGCCCTCGAACGAGAGCTTCGATTGCTTGGCATCGTACTTTCCCATGGCCGGTAGATGCAGTAATTGTGGCAGCAGTGCATCCCGGGTAGCAAGTAGGCATAGGGGGGCAGCTGTGGCCAAACACCAAAGTCGACAGTGCAATCCAGAAGATCTAGGAGCGAAGGCCGATAGAGCTGTGGTCTGTACCAGGCTTTGTCATGTTCCTAGAGCCCCGCCATGCCCTGGATCACTCGCTCAACAAGGGGGCATGAGCAGGCCCAGGTCCCAGGCTCCGGGAGGAGATTCCGCAGAGCATGAGGCACCAAGTGGGCCACCCCATGCCAATCCACTGCATGGGTATGAGCTACCCCAGATCCCCTTAGTGGAGCGTGCCCTAATGCAGGCTGAAGAAAGTGCTAATCCCAAGAGCTATGGTTGTGGGGGGAGGCAAGATAAATCAGGTGGACTCCACTGGCGTACCTGGTGTCGTTTGTGCAATGACATATGAGGGAAAATGCCAAAGCCCTCACCACGCGGAAGCTGCCAATGCCAGAGCGGGGCACCAACCAGGCCCCGCCAACCTGCGCTCAGCCACTCACTGGCTGACAGCTGCCTGCGCCTCAGGCGAATCCATAATGCTTGTGGGTGGCAGAGGAGGCGAGCAGCAGCACAGTCTGTTGGAATGCAGCAATGGAGTGGAGCGGCTGGCGCAGTCCCTCCGCACTGTCCGCAAGAGCAATATGGGAGGCCCGGCTGCCAGTCGTGTGGCGCGGCAGCAGGAAGGCCGGCACTGGCCTGTGTGGCCGCACTCACAAGCGGGATGTCCGGGGCCCGCTATTCTGGGTGTAAATGTCAGGTGTGTGCCTCTCGCCTCCAGGCAGGGTCCCCAGCCCACCATCTCCAGCGCTGGTAGTCCTCCACCCACGGAGCTCCAGCGATGGCCCCAAGTTCGGGGCCCCCAAGCATGTTGATGGGTCTCCCCACAGCCCAGGTCACGGCCCAGCAAGCAGGCACCACGCCAAACAGCGCAGCTCTCGTGTGTCAGCTCAGGAGGTAAATGGCCGGTGCAACAAAGTGGGCTCCCGGGGGAGACCCAGCATGCCAGGGAGCAGCAGATGTCATTCACCCCCAGCTCCCGACAGGCCCAAAACAGAGCACACAGTCCCCGCCACAGGACCAACGAGAGAGGATGGGGCTCTGCTTCGCGGCACACACCACACCCCTATGCCAACAGGTCCCAGCCCCTCGTCCGGCATAGCGAGTGCCCGGGATCAACAAATGCAGCCAAACTGCTCCAGTGGGTGTGTTGCATGTTGGGATCACTGCTGTGGTCAGAGCGGTGGGAGGGTGGGTGGCCCAGTGATCAACGGATGATGGCAGGAATATGGGCTTGGCCGGCGAAGTCTCTCTAGAGAGCAGCCATCTCTCAACCCGGCTAAGCTCCGCCCGCTTTCGCGCTATTTTCATTGAAATGCTTAAAACTTTGGTTCTACTGATTGGATTTTCGTTGTTTTGGTCTTGTTTTATTTATTAAAAATTACTGTAGTGTTCTACACTGGCGTAGGGTCCTTTTGTGCTGTGGTTTCACTGTGTTGCTGTTTGACATGTTGCACAAATATTTTACACATTGCCTCTGAGTTAAGCCTGACTGCTCTTTGCCAAGATACGCGAGGGTTGAGCACAGTTTAATTTAGGGTTTGCTTGTGACTTCACCCTGACAAGGATTGTGGTTCCTGCTTGAGTTGGGTTTCACCCCCTCTCAACCAGTACCCCATTTTCTTACAAGGACCTAATGCTTCCCTTCATTAGGCAGAATGGGCCACTTTTGCAGAGCTATTTTAGGGGGGTGGGGCCAGCATACTGTCCCAGGTTTAGTTCTGCCCCGCCCATAATCTTTAATTTTACCCTTTGATGTACCCTGCCTCATCAGAGGAATTTTGCAATTACCTTTCTGTGTTGCTTACTGCATTCAGCCATGAAGTGTCAGTGGCTCCAGTAAGCTTTTTTTCCAGAACAAATAACCCACATCTATTGGCTTTGTCAATGCTTGTTTTCATTGCTCTAAGCTTCATGCCTATTCCAAGTCCTCCAGTCTGAGTCAAAAGAGGGGTTTGTTTATCATCATAATTGTCTGTTTACCCAATGTGTGGTTGCTGAAGAGATATTTTTGGCGAGGAGGAAATCTTCACAGAGTTCAATAATAAGGATTGAATATTCGAATTAGACATTTAGGGGCCGATTCCGATCTCGGCCGGTAGGGCACCGAATCGGATTCGGCTTAACCGGATCCGATTCGGAGCCCTATTTCCTGACCGAGTCGTACGTGCGTCCGGGCGAGCGAGTACGATGCGTGCGCTCGCGAAATCTCCGACCGACTCGTTCGCAGGATCCGACCGCTCCGACCGACTCGCACGGGGACGACGCGCACCTCGCAATGGAGACGTTCCCCGGCCGGGTAAGTACGATGCGCACCTCGACCGCTCCGACCGACTCGCGCAGTCCGGCTCCAAGGAGCTGTCGGAGCCGCACTTTGGGGGTCCGTGTCGGACCCCCCTGGAAGCGTAGGCGTGCGAGTCGCACACAAGGGGGACCCATGGGTCCCCCCTACACGTGCATGTACGTTGCGACCCGCATCGACGCGAACATGCTGTAGGGGGCTCCCTTGTTCGCGTCGTGCCCATTGAGTCAATGGGAGCCCGTGTACGCGTCGTACGACTGGCTCCCATTGACTTCAATGGGAGTCCGACCGAATCGAGTCCGATAGCATACGTGCGCATCGTACTCGTTCGGTCGGACTGCTAGGGTCCGATTCGGTCGGAAATCTCTACGGGTCCGGCTCGGTCAGGGAGATCTCCGGCTCGGTCGGGGAGATCTCCGGCCTGAATCGGAATCGGCCCCTTAATGTTTTTTCAGTGAGGCAGAAACACTATACCTTGATGCATGGAAGAGAAAAGTGTGAGAAGTCTACTCGTGACTGGGAGGTTGTTATCTTTCAACAATGTCTACAATCCACTAGTTTGATCTATTAAGGACCCAGTCCCTTCCTGTTTTTAAATTAATTTACCAACACCTCCTCTTCACTTGTATTCATGAAGGGGGCAATTTTTAAATTTCCTAAAATGTAATGATATCTATTGTGCATAAAATTATTTCATTGCCCAAAACTATCCAATTCATTAGGCACCATATCCCTTTGGCATTATAGTCTACACTCTGTATGAACTCCCAATAACCATTATTAAATTAGAAAAAAAGTATAAATCGGATCTCTAAACCTATATTTTACTCTAACGTAATGTACAGTATAACAAAATAAAATAAAAAAATTATAAGAAACATAAAGGATTCTCATCCAATCCTTAAACAATTTTGCGATGGGCAGGTATTACCCACCTTGGGAAATGCAGCTATGCACAATATAATTTATTATATTTTAGGAAATTTAAAGATTACCCACTTCATGAATACAAGTGAAGAGAAGGTGTTGGGAACACATAATGAACCTTAATGAATCTTGATGGACCTCTTGGGACATATTTGCTGTGAAATTATTCATGGTATATGACTGTGTTTGTGTGAATTGTTATTCATAAAGTATGTGGCCGGATTGAGTATACTGAGATATGATTGTCTCCCCTTGCAGTAATGGAACTTAATGGATGTTGGAGGCTAAGTAGACATTTACTAACTTTTGAAAGTCCTCTTGCTCTTTTCTCATATTTCCACATAAGCATACTTTTCTAAAAAACGAAATACACCTCTCTAATTAATTTATCTTTACTTACCTGAGGGCACTATGGCATTTTATGACAAACAACTTTTTTAAACTTTTTGTCTAATGGTTTTGTTGTGTATCAATGCTATGCATTTAAATGTGATATTTCAATGTAATTGTTACTGACTGTGTTATGTTTCATATGTATAATATTTTGAAAATGTTAATGTATTTGTATGCATCATGTTAACAGCCCTTAAGAAGTATAATTAAAAAAAACACGGCTGTGGCTGAATTTGTGTTTACAAGAAAAGAAAAGCTTTTGGAATTTAATAAAGTAGAAAAAAGAAAAAATCATTATGCGTGTCAAGATCATATTTATTAATGGACTGCACTTCTAATTGCTTGAATACCCTTTGGAATCTCTTTGGGTGCGCCCCAGCGTTTTTGAGTTGAGATGCAAACCTGACCCAGCCCATGAGAGTGTGGTGCCTCTCTCTAAAAGTAACTTAGGACTGTAGTGAATGGGGCACGTGTCAGTGACTGATACCTAAAGGGCACAAAAACAGAATACTAAGTCATCAAAGCTTACAGTTGGCCATGGATAGTTGCCTAATGGACCAGCAAATAGCAGAAGACTTCCCCTGTATCAGCTAGATGGCAAAGACAAAATACCTGGGGCCAGATGCATCAAGCATTTTTCTCCTCGCAAACGGGCTAATCCGCAGATTCGGCCCGTTTGCGATTGCAAAAAATGTTTTTCCGATGCAGCAAACACAATTTTGCGATTCGGTAACCTGTTACCGAATCGCAAAATGGGTTTGCGATTTGCTATTTGGAAGGGGCGTGGAAATGAAATGGCATTGCTAAGCAGACAAGATGAAGGGAGTAAGTAGGTGAGCACCACAAAAGGCAAGTCGGGACTAGAGATCTCTACAGGTTGGGAAGAAGTCAGGCCCGAATGGTATACCGACAGAACTGCTGAAATGTCCGGCTTCACTCATCTGCTGAACATGTTTAAGAAGGCATTGAATGTTGCCTCCTGGTTTCCACTATATGTCAATGGTAGGTATACTCAAGAAATGTAAGCTGGCATCAGCGTTCACCTCGTAAGAGCCGATCTCTCTCCTTAACATTGAAATTAAGGTATTGGTGAAAGTGATAGCTAACAGGCTGTTTGCAGTAATCACCACAATAGTACACCGAGTCAATTGGGCTTCGTGACCAGAAAATCCACAAGGCTAAATAAATGCACACTCCACAATTGGTTGCGTCTTTGCTTCTTGGACTCAGAAAACAAGTTTGGTTCTGTTGAATGTCAGTTCCTGTTTCCGACACTTGTGATTTGGGAAAGGACAGATTTTGTGCCTGAGCAAAACCGTGGAATATGAACCCACAGGGGCTGTTAGAGTCAATGGTTTGGCCTCTCTCTCGTTTGCCGTGATGATTAAGCCACTAGCATACTCGGCATCAGAAACATGGGGTGTGTAGCATCCAGTGAAATTGAGGACAAAATCTCTCTGTTCGCAGGTGACCTTCTATATGTAGCATTCCCTCTGCAGAAAATACTCATACTCATGCACATATTTAATGACTGCAGTGAATATTCAGGATACTGGATGAATTGGTCCAAGTCCAGTCTATTGTACATTAATGCTAGGGAAACTGGGCATGTGCTCCAGAGAGGCATCCTTATTTGAAGGGGACTCAGATACCTGGGAATAGAACGTATGCAAGAAAAAACACATTCTTTGAACATAACCTGAACAGCATAATTTCAGAATTTCAAGAAAATGAGAAACAATGCAGGAAGTTTCTGCTTTCCCTTCTGTGAAGGGCATCCTTTTAAAATGACTGCACTGCCCAGAGATTTGTTTTGCAGAACAACCCCAAGGTTGTCCAAGAGGTCTTCTTGAAAGGACTAGGAGTGGAGATGAGGAACCTACTGTGGGATGGAGGAACACCCCTTATAGAGATGACCACCCCTTTATAGCACATCCAAACGTATCCTTATATGTAGTACATTTTAAAAAAATAATGGAGGAAGACCTCAAACACAAGGACTTGTTGACAAGAATTTTACCAATCAAGGTTTTGAGGAAATAGATAATGTATTGCAAGAGGCAACTGTGGGGGTAACTGTGCATGTTGATTCTCCTTCACACAGAAGAAGCTCATTCTACTGATCCCCTTGAGGAAAAGGCACCTTCCCACAGAGTAGCATTACATCTGGTACTAGCAACCCTGGTCAACATGATTGAACGTCAAGCCATTCATTTGTATTTTGTAATGAAACAAAATGCTTTCCTAGGGCTATGTCCATGTCTTGTGCGATTAATGTAGAATGCACCACGTTCCCAGTACCTGTGTGTAACAGTAATTCAAGGTGTGGTGCTTGTTAGCTTACAAAGATCAGTCGGTCTTGTCTGGGCCCTTCAAAAGGTCATTTTACCGGCCTAGTTCAGAACAAAAGGATTACTTTCTTGACTGAATTAATTTTGTGAACGTTATAAAATTGACTTGTCCCAAAGAAAGGAATGCAGCTCTTAAACATTATTTCAAGATTTGATACCTCCAAAAAGTAAATAGAAAAGAAAGAACCAAAATTGCCTTTGTTGGAGGTGAATTCAACAATGAATACTAAGCCTGCCATGGCAAACACATTTGATGCAGGTTGACACAAACCATTGGTTGAAAATGTGAAAACTTTTGGGTTAACCATAAATGAATAAGGAAAATTCTGATCATAGTCTGGCCCGTTATAATTGATGAACAATATGAGCAAACCCTCAGTAATTCCAAAGTATTATGAATGTTTAAATGAATTCCTTAGTTGAGTGTGATTGAGCAGGTACCTTCATATAAATAGATGAACCAAGCAGGTGTGAAGGAATGTGGGCTCATTGCTCTGTTTTAGTATAACTGTAACTGCTACATACATGTTTTCATTTCTCATGCAAACCTAGACCACCTGATTTGTCAGTCTCTGAGCATTACACATCCTTGAGGCTATTCACAAAAGTAAACTTACACATGAGTAAATCTACTTGTGTAAGTTTACTCTTACACTTTGTAGCAAATTTACTCCTTTAGGTTATTCACCAGTTACAAGTGTAAATTTACTATATATAAAGTGTAGGCTTATCTGTCTCTAGCGCCTAAAACCAGGACGGAGTTCTCTGTATAGTAAAGCATACAGAAAAACGTAAAAGTTTATTAAAGTTTAAATAAAATTAGTAAAAATATGTTTTCAATAAATATTAATGTAAATTAATGTAAAATATTTGTTTTAAATGTAGAACAAATCTAAAAAAGGCAACAGCATTAACTTAATTTTGAATTAAATATTTAATTTTGAATATATTAAATTAAAAGCATTTTGCTTAAGATTTAAATTAAAGTATACATTTCATGTTTATTTTTATGTAGTAAAAAGTATTAAGTTATTTATAGCATTAATTTAAATTAATTAAAAAAACAATATTATTTTTACATTTGAAAAAAGTTATGAACATATTTTATAATAAACTAATACTTATGTTTTTATCTAAAAGTTAACATTAAATTACATTTATTTATATTTTTAAAAAGGTAAAATAAGTTCATTTAATTTAACATTAGGTCCAATAGTCCCTGATGCCATTATTTTCTGTGGGTGTTGCAGTACCAGTAGTTGGCCATGTGACTTAATCCAGCTCTGAGCTGAAGTACATTTACTACTGTTTTGGGTCTTTTTGGTTGTAGTAACTATAGAAGTGCAATACTGAGTGGCAGTGGGTGGGTGCATACCCTCTCTTAACCTCTCCCTATCCCTCACTTAACCCCTTCCTGACTCCTCCATAAAGCCCTCCCATTTGCAATAATTTCTCATTTTCCAGCCACTCCCCAGTTCCTCCCATATTTACTGCTAAAACATATACATACGTGTGCGGAGACCTCTGCACATAAAAGATAGAAGAGGTGGTGGCGTAGATCTCCACACGTAGATTAGTGAGTATCATTTTGTAGAAAGTTATTAGTACTATTGTAGTACTAATAAACATTCTACAAAATGCAGTATGTGAATAGGTTCCCTGGGTTCTGGCAGTCAGAAACAAAAGTATAAATACCAGTTTGCTCAGCCGAAACGGTTTACATTTTTGTTATTTGTGAATGCACTCTGATTCTCATGAGCTCAGCCTGTTTGCTCTCTTTGTGAGAACTGTGTCAAGTGATCAGTACCAAACTGTGTGTATTATAGGGTATTTATTTGGGCTCTGCCTTATATAGAGGAGCCCAGCTCCATTGCTGATGTTTGGGAATTCCCTTGTTGGTAATCTCAATGACTCACAGATGGAAATTTTTGCAATAAAAACTTTCAGACTACACCGAAAAAGTGAGAAGGATCTTGGTGCATTAACCGGGAATCGCCACGGCTTAACTTGGAGCAGCATCCCAGGCTGCTCTGGGCCTGCCCTTGACAACACCAGGCACCAAACTAAGACAGAGAATTATCTGTGGGGAACTTGTGTGGAGTACGACACGGTGTTTAGGTTCCGATCAGGTCAGACAGTCTATGCGATTGAAGTTTGAAATGTAAGTCTATTTGTGCATATTGATTCCACACTAAGCACCTTTTCATTACTCTAATTATGGCTAAGTCATGTAATCAGGCGATAAGGTAATAAAATGGTTGGGCAGGAACAGGTGAGTCGTGGGAATAAGGAGATAAAGGTGTGACTTAAAACCCACAGAATTAGATTAGGAATTTCAGGAGGGATGGTAGTGGTTGCCAAAGTCCCCATTACAAACCCTCTCAGATGAATACGTTGAAAGAGGTAAAGTGATTAAGGTGCCCCAGACCATCAGTGAGACTCAGAAGGCTGTGAACTGAGGTGGTGCAATGGCAGTGAGGCCAGTGAAGAAGCATGAATGTATTTCCCATCCTCAGTTCTTGGTAGCGGATGGGGAAACGCTATCAGACTCTCCATTACCCTCTTTCCCTTCCTTCCCTCTACACAGGGATGAGCTTTAGCAGAAGGTGGCAGACTACCTAAGCATTTTCCATGAAGGTGATTGAGGGTGTAGTAATGAAAATGTGAGCAGAAGAATCAAAACAGAATAAGGCCCCACTTAGAGTGACTCCCGTCCATGTTATGTTCCACCAGTACTGCCGAAGCACATGCAGATTTATAGAGAATTGGGTCAAGTGCACCAAAGGCGCTAAAAAAGCCTGTTCGAGAAGAAGGCACTTTTTATACTGGATGCCTAAGTAATTTTAAGAAAAGGTTAGAGGACCGTAAAAATAAAACCACCCCAGAAATTAGTTTGTATAAGGAAGCCATGAAATGCCAGCAGGGATCTCAGGCTATGAGTCTTAAAGACACCCAATATATGAAAAATATGAAATTAGCTACATGAGGGATAGAATGCAAGCATTTGCCTCCAAAGCAGCAACTCCTCTGTACCTTTTTGCTGAAGTGACTAATAATATTCAGGAAAAAAACCACAGAGAGGGAAGGTGATTAGACATTTGAGCTTCCCAACTCCAGCATGAGATTCTGTGGTTATCCCTCTGGTTGTACCCAGGAATGGTGTTGTGCCTGATGAGGTGCAAGCCAGAGCAGGTTAAATAGGTGGAGCACAAGCATAAGTGAGCTGTAGCACAGCAGGCAGAGGCACGATTGAGAGTGCGACAAGCATTAGGACTGCATGTGAGGCTGGCACAACACCTCATTTATCACTTCTGATAAAACTCGAATGGCGCCTCATTATTCCAAAACATATTCTATTCAAATTGGAATTGCATAGTCTGACTATTACCAAGGAGAGTCTGTGACCAAATGCCAAGCATAGTTTTGTGTAGTTCCTACTAATCCGTAAAATCTGCGCGTTTGTTGGACAACATAAACTAGGGGCTTGGTCTACTCGTTAAATTCAGCTATTTCCTCTCTGGCCCTTAAATATAATAATTGCCTTATTCTGGGAGATTTTAATATACATATGGACAATGATAAAGATCCATATCGGAAACAATGGGAGAGCAAGGGAAGGAGAGGGTGCGTCCGTATCCCCTGTATCATATGTATTAAACAACAATGGACAAACCCTGTCTATGTGTGGCACCATCACTGGTAGGCAGTGTTAGAACCCACTGGGCTTGTTAAAAGACCCCTCACACACCAACCTAGTTGGTGTCATGCTTCATCATTGGGGTCCCAACCGGGTGGCCGAATGCCCCCCGGTTGTTCTACGACACCTGATTACAGCGGAGCTGGTGTAGTGCAAAGATGTGATGTGAATTAAAAATATCTCTGAGAATCCTTGCCTCTTTATATTTATTACTGGCGGCTCAGGATATCGTTAAAAAATTATGTGTGATGCAACTAAAAAGAAATAATTATCTTGTAGTTGGCTATGTGATGGGTCTACATGTTTCAGCCCGCACGAGGAAGTAAGAGGGGCTTTCTTCAGGACCGTGGAAATAAAGTGAGTGGCAAAAACTGTGTTGCCACGTGAAAAGTGCAAAAAGTAAAATAGTACCTACACACGCGCTAAGGTGTGTGGACTGCGTGTCGACGTACTTACAGACACGTATATGAAGAAGAACACTATGGTTGAGAGTGAGTGGCTGATCGGGGCTCGGGAGGAGTTCGCTCCTATAAACGACTTTGATCTCAGAGCGAACCCGCTAAGAACCTATTGTGGTCTCTCGTCGTCCGGGACGACGAGAGACCACAATAGGCCACACATAGACAATGATAAAGATCCCCATTCTACTCTCTTACTGGAGACGATGCAGACCTTTAAAATGCTTACATCCATCTCCTCGGCCACCCATGAGAAGGGTCATACCCTTGACCAAATCTTTCATAATTTTGACTTATTGGTCAGCTCGCCACTTCCCATTATCTGGTCTGACCACTTCCTGTTAAAATTTGATATCCCCTACTCTGTCATAGCCCCACCGGCGACTATTGGGCAAATGTCCTCTAACTATAGGGCACTTCATAAAATATCCATCAAAAAGTTAGTTGATGCCCTTGATCGCTCCATACCTATGTTGTCGAGCAACGTTGATCTGGATGCTCTTCGAATAGATTCTTGGCTTTCCACCAACATCGAGGCAGCTGCCCCAGTTGTTACCCGCTCTTCTAAGAGGTCAGCCCTTTCGGCTCCCTGGTTTAGTGATCTCCTTAGAGATAGTAAAATGAACTGTAGGAAAAAGGAACGGAAATGGCACAAATCCTACCTTCCTGAGGATAGGATGGTCTACAAATACATCCTAAAAACTTACCATGCTCTTATGAAAAGAGCCAAAATGAACTTCTTCCAACTAAGATTGATAATGCCCAAAATAAGAGTAAGGACATTTTTAGGATAGCTAAATCTTTTATTTCGCCGAAAGCCTGCTCTAAGGAAGGGCCATGCACAGAGGAATGGTCAAAGCAGATTGCTTAATTTTTTCATGGAAAAATCTCTCTAATCCAACAAGTTTTTTCCAACATATCAGAGGGTGAGCTGAACTTCTATCATAGTGTCAATAGCAAATTTCACATTTTGGAGCCCCCACTCCTTCTTGTCTTCCCGGAGCTTCAGCTGGAAGAATCATTGTTCCTCCTTCAAAGCATTAAGTCGGGTTCCCCTACCGACCCCTGTCCAGCTAACATCCTGTCTTTGGTTGCCTCGACAATTAACAGCTCTTTAACACTTCTCTCTCCACAGGCATTATGCCTAAACTATGAAAGCATGCAAAGATTCTTCCTTTGATAAAAAAGACGAACGCTGATCCGACGGATCCTGCCAATTATAGGCCGATCTCCTTGCTTCCGGCCCTCTCTAAAGCATTATAGAAGCATGTAAATAAAGCCCTGCAAAAACACATTGAAGACGGGAATCTTCTTCATGAATCCCAGTCTGGCTTTAGGGCAAACTTTAGTACTGAGTCTGCGTTGTTGGAAGTGACAGAATTTATATGGGGCAAATTAGACGAGGGAGGCAAGGCCGTTCTGATACTGCTCGATCTGTCAGCGGCCTCCGATACGGTCCCACATGAGAGGCTTTTAAACAGACTTAAAAACATTGGCCTGGGTGGGACTGCCCTTACTTGGATGTCCTCCTATTTGGGTAACAGATCCCAGGACATCTGGCTCCCACCGTTCTCCTCTCCGGTTCCTGCCATCAATGTTGGTGTCCCCCAGGGCTCCATTCTCAGCCCTACTCTCTTTAATATTTATCTTTCTCCCTTGGCATCCATGGTAGAGGAAGAGGGCGCCAAAATTGTCTCTTACGCTGACGCAACTCAGCTTATCTTCGCTTGTGACAACGTCTCTGACTTTGACGGGGCAAATATTAAGTCCTGCCTCACGAAGGTTTTCAATTGGCTTAAGGCTAACCAGCTCAAGTGTAATCCGGATAAAACGGAAGTTGTTTTCTTTGGAAAACTAGAAATACCCGATTGGAGTTCCTAGTGGCCCAAAGATCTGCCGCCCCCGCCTGCTGAAAAAGAGAAAGCCAAAAACTTGGGAATTGTCATAGACAAAACATTGTCGATGCGTTCTCAGATCCAAAATCTTACTGGCGCATGCTTCAGTATACTCTGAATGCAAAAAAATGTGTTGCCGCTTCTACAGCTGGAGAGCAGAAGGATTGTGGTGCAGGCTCTTGTGACATCAAAGCTTGACTATGTCAATTGCCTGTACCTTGGTCTTTCCAAATCCTTGATCCAGTGTTTGCAAGTGGTTCAAAACGCGGCGGCCAGAGCCATCGTGAGATCAAGACCTAGAGCTAGGATGACCCCGATTCTCAAATCCTTACACTGGCTCCGCATTAAAGAGCGGATTGACTTTAAGGCTATGACCATCTTTTTTAAAGCCTTCCACAAGGCTGGTGCCAGGTATTTAATCAAACGAGTTAACCATTACTCCACATCCAGACCCCTGCGTTCTTCTAACACCAACCTGGCCATCGTGCACAAAATACGCCTTGCTCGTACTGGTGGTAGATCTTTCGGCTTTCTGGGCGCAAAACTATGGAATAGCCTTCCGGTGACTCTGAGGCTTGACACTGACTTACTTTCCTTTAGAAAGAATCTAAAAACATGGCTCTTTAATCAATAACTGGCTTCTTCCACTCATTCCCCCCGCTGTTGATGCGCCAGGACACTCTAGCTTGAGTAGCTGTGCGCTTTATCAAATACTGCTTTCATTCATTCATTCATTGGTGCCTAGACTGATTTCAGACACCCCACAGGATATGTTGGCCTATAGACCAGCTAGCTCACAGTGCCACCGTAAGCCCCCCTAACCTTATCAGGGAGCAAATGGTTTCCAGCAACCACTGAACATGACAACCCTAACCCCTCAGGGATCGTGGAAACAGTACAGAACTTTTCACTCAGTCACTCATGCTCACTTATTCTCAGAGACGTATACAGAGAATACACAGTGGGACGTTTTCAATAGGTTTATTGAACCAACGTTATTCTTATATAAAATACATGTGCTGCAATGATTAACAGACAGAACCAGATACAAGTGATTACAAGCACCAAAAGTGTAAATAGTAGATATAGTTCTACCATGGTGCTAAAATGGCGTATATATGCAGTCATATAAAACCAGCCAATAATCGAGCGTTCTCCTACTATGCGAACCCTACTCTAAGTGTATCTAGAGTGTGTGTAGGTGTAGAGCCAAGAATCCCCACAAGGGGCGATCCAACTCCATTACCTGATGTGAGAGAATGAAGGACCACGTCTAGGTCACAAACTGGACACCCCTCACGAGATGTCAGACCGCTGCGTGGTAAAGTCTCAGCATGCAGGGACCCTCGGTGTCAGCTGAAGTGCCTCCTCTACTAATCTATTGGGATGCTCATCTTTTATAATAGAAAGCAGCCTTGCGATGTGCGTATAGATTAGTGATGTTATGGATATGTAGATAGCCCTGTCGCACCGTGGATGAAGATAGAGATGACATTTGTACATAGTTCGAAAAGAGACCTTGTACATGATGTTCAGGGCATTGTGATAATGTTGTGCGAAACTAGAAGTGTAAACAAGTTTAGTTTCAGGGAAACGAATCCAACATTGTCGTGCATGCAAATATGTGCACAAGTTCACGGCTGAAATGTTATTGTGAGGACAATGTAAGAAATTAGCTGCTTTGCTACATGGGCCTAACCCGGGAATATAACAATAGGGCTAAATACCCTAATCATGTACCCCAATTCAGCTGGAGAACCTGGTCCCTTAGCAACAACAGCTCTCTACTTTTCCCATGTTATACCTAATTCCCTCATGGCCTTTCAACAGTATCCAGTCCTCAGAGAAGGGGTTTGACTTACCATTCCTGACCCTTGGTTTCAATCCGATGTCTGGAATATCACTAGGCAATACCCCAAAATCTGAGAAAAATCTCAGTAGTTAGGGAAGAATTGCGAAATGTTTCTGAATGTTATAATCCTAATTGAGCTGATGTGAATCAATTTTTGCATGTTATATTGCCTGGAGAGGTCAGAGATCGGTTGATGATGAAAGAGAACTGGTCAGAGCAGGTTGCTGATGAAAGTGAACTGGTCAGAGCAATCACCTAGGAAAAATGCTTCATTGATCGCTGATAGAGATGTTTTTTGAAACATAATTACTGAAGGCTGTCCTACTAAACGTATTAAGCCTTAATTATAAATTGCAAATAAAACTACTAGATTCTTACATCGACTGAAGAGTATGTTTGACCATCATTCTGGTATTGTGAACTCTGCCAAAACTACTGAAAACGCAGTGGGAACCTCTTTAGTGCAGGGATTGTTGCCAAAGGGGCAGTTACGGTCGAAGATCATATGTGTGGATTGGCAAAACAAAATCTTGTCTGAATTGGCTTCTATAGTAAATCCTTGTTTTGGTGTTCAAGAACATACACTAGAATCTACTGAATTCAGTTTCATGTCATTACAAATACAATCCTTTCAGGAAATGGTCAGACAGAGGGGCAATGGAGGACTGATAGGCAGGATGCATGGAGAGGTGTAATGGCGGGGAACGGGAGAATTTGCACCACCTAGTAATTCCTCCTGTTTCAGTTGTGGTCAGCAAAGACATTCCAAATGGGAGTGCTCATATCCAACCCAGAATTCCCAAGATCAGGCCGAACACCTTCACTTCACTTCTCCTCCTCTGAACAAATACCCTCCATTTTTGGGCAGCCAAAGTGGAACAGACTGCTCTGGACATACTTTGATCCCCCACTAGACGAGAAAGGGCTGTACCTGTGATGTGTTATCAATGAAAACCAGCATTATGCCTTATTACTACTGGTGCTAGTCAATCCGCCCTAAAAATCTCAAAATATCCCGCTCTTTCTCTTGGCCAAAAAGCTTGATGCAGTTGACAATTCTAACATATTTTCCTCATCCTCCTCTTTGGCAAAATTACTGATGCTGTTGACATTTCAAACATGCGTTCCTCTCCTTGTTGCTAAATCCTTTGAACATTTCTTTAGGTCCGAATACAGACCAAGACTGTTTTTTATAATTCTACCTTCCCCGTGAATCTGCTGAGGAGGGGTCTTCTGTGTAACTTGAACTGTACTGGGAATTTCACTATTAATGGTGTCTATTTGAATGTTCCAATTGAAAATGGAATTTATGTTTTAACTGTATTCATATTATGTGACTGCTCCTCTAATGCCAACAATGTAAATGCTTCATCTCAACATGTCTGACACTGTAGCAAAGCTTTTTCCTCTTTGTGGTCTTAGCATGCTGGTGATGAAAACTGTAATTTGATTGCTGACACTGTCAAGATTAGACTGAACATAATGACGAAGTTTAACCCATACAACGATATCCATTACACCCTGGGGTGGAAACAGGAATCCCCCCCTTATTGCTGCTCTGCTACATCAGAAGGTTTCTTAGCCAATGTTAGCATTTGCAATACTCCCATTTTACCAATAAAGAAGCCAGGTAAAGAATATCATTTTGTACAAGGCTTGTGTGCTACTAATGCTATTGCATTGCCCAATTTTCTTGTTGTGCCAAAACCAGCTACCTTTCTGTCATCTACTCTTTCCACTGCCACATGGTTTATGTTGTTGATTTGTGTTCTGCTTTCCTCTCCATCACTACACAACATGAAAGTTGGTTCCTTTCCTTGTTCTCTTTCAACAACCCTCAAATGACATGGACTCAGCTTTCTTTGGGGTACAGAACATCAACATATAGATTTTCATAAGTACTTTAAAAACCATTTACACAACCTGGTCTTTCTCTAGGTGGTTCTACCCTGGTTTAATATCTTGGTAATTTGTTTGTCGCTTTTGAATACTTGAACCAATACAAATGTGACTCCCTGGATAGCCTACTAATTGAGCTAACTAGAGGCAATACGCCTCTTAGGAAACATATCTAGGTCACAACATTTCCACTGGGGAAAGACACCTGTCTTCTGAATACACTGAGGCTGTTCTTAAGTTGTCTTTGAAAAATGCATTGTCTTCTGCCCCTGTTTTGTGATTTTTGCCAGATCATGCAAAACCTTTCACTTTGTATTGCCTTGAGAGGGAGGGATTTGCCTTCAAAATGCTAGTGCAACCCCATGTTGATAAAAATAAATCTATGCTTGTTATTCTTGTGCTCTTAGTAGTGTAGTGGCCCGACTGCCACCATGTTTGCACACTCTGGTGGCAGCCGCCCACCTTGTTGAAGTGTCTTATAATACTGCTAATGGATAACCTCTTACTCTTGATGTACCTCATGCTGTGACTACTACACTATTGTTAACTCCAATGCAGCACCGTTCCATGCCCAGAGTGTGGAATATTGTTACTTTCTGCATCTCATATTGCCATGGGAAGATGTCTGGTGTTGAATCAAACTTCACTGAACCCCTTTTCCTTAATAGAGAACTACATAACTGTCTCCTTACAGCTTCCCACCACACAAAGCTCTGAACTGACATCACTGGTACACTCCTGCCTAATTGTGATCTTGTATAGTACATTGATGGTTCTTGTCTTAGAAAGGATAAAGGAACATTGGTTGCTGGAAGTGTTGCTTGCACCCTTCTTTAAATGATTGAGAATCAATGTGCTTGCTGCCCCAGAAGCTAAACTAAATGCTCTTACCTGTGCTTTCATTTTGGTCATGCAGAAGAGTGTGTCCATTTTCACTGATTTAGTCCATGCTGCTGTGGCAGCAGTCATGTTAAAACTGTGGCAGTCAATCCAAAACTGTGGCTGTCGTGTGGTGCACACTACAAGGTTTTATTTTGGTGTTTCATCATCTGGCAGCATCTGGCAGCATCAGGAGTGGATGGGCAGTGGGACAGAAGATGTTAGCTACATGGAGCCCGCTGACCACTTCAGAAACAAGCAAAATACCTTCAAAGATGACACCTTACAGCAGGTCTTGGACCAGTACAAGCAGGACCTACATTTTTGTACTTAAGTGTGACTAGCCAGAGAATGGTCTAGATCCTGCTATTCTGGGCACTTTGTCACACCCTCTGCTGCTGTTAGGGACTCTGGCACAAACTGGTAGCAGGGTGGGCAAAGATAGCAGAATATTATGTACAGAGCTGCCCAAGTTCACGCAGGGAGTCCACAGAGAAAGGAGGTCCAATATGAAAGCTCAATTCAATAAACAACACAAGAACTGCCTCTCCACTTACTTTTTGTTAGGTATAACTCAATTTCTAAAATTGTATCTGTTTCATGAATCGTACATATTCTAAGAGATATTTTCTTAAATCATACATTTATTTGATCAATTTTCTTTTTATACATATACAGAATTCAGAAACACAGTCATCAGTAGATCCAATTGGAAACATATACATTCACATATATTTATACTGGGCTCCCTGGTCATACCAAATACATCTAAAAATCATACCCATATATCAACACACCCAGCCACATTCATTCAACATTATTCATTCTACTCTCTAAAAACACTGGCTTATTGACATTTTCTCAAATCATTATTCATCAATATATTTGTCACTATTGATTTGCATTGGGCTCAAACAAAATACATTAGTTACTTTGTTATAATATTATCTTATCATCTAAATAGGCAAAAAGATGAGCCTTCTTGTCATTTAAATAAACAAAGAAATAGAGGGACTGTGAAAATGTATGTCACATACAACACTAGAAATTAGGTGTGGAAGTTAGAACGATAACATTACTAAACGTTTCCTCTTGTCTTTAGATATCAATGCCCCTGCAATTCAACCTACATCAAGTTGCTCTACTAGGTAGAGTGACGATATTCATTGTCTTTGTTTCTTTCTCTTATCCAATTTCCACTTCTACAATTTCTCTACTACTAATTATATAAACATATTATCAGTGGAGTGCTGGCAGTGGGTATAAAGAAGAGCAAAAACACACATTGCTCTTGTTGGCTCCAGATTGCAAGGTTAGTGCAGTCCGACACTTATTCCTCCATGAAATTCAACAGATCGCTAAAGTAGTGAAGGAGAAGGCTAATTGCATTGCAAGTGTTCTCGACCTAATATATACTCAGTTAGTGACACAAAGAACTGTAATGTAACAGAATGGGATGGTTCTAAATTTTGTCTTAGGTGCTAAGGGTGGCGTTTGTACATTAATTGTTGTTGAATGTTGTACCTATAGCCCTCTCATTTGTGTAGGGAGTCATAAGCAAACTGACAGTATGAGTAGAGGTGTTAAGGACTGACACCTTTGAAAATGGATTTGAATTGTGGTGATATTGTTCCTGGTTTAAAGGCATTTTTGGAGGGTGAAGTATGAAACTATTTGAAATAATTTCGATAATTAATGCTGTCATGCTGATTTACATTCTCATCTGAGTCTGTATTGAATATATATAGTCTCACTAAAGGCATGGGCAGCAGGGTACTTCACATCTTTCCTGCTGTTAAAAATAAAAAGCAACACATCTTGAAGCCCAGATTTTAACTTACATTTAATGCAAAATAGCAAGCAGCACAACAAATAATTAAAATTCAGTTGTCTTTCAACTGACCAGAGCTCTCTGTAGAAAAGGGTCAGTTGGACCCTAATGTTAAAATACATACGATTTAGAATAGTTTATATAGTTTTTCTTTCAGTACAAGTCTATGGGACCTAATCATGTGACAGAAACTTGTTACTTTGAGCAAACACATATCTAAAGATCGGTGGCTGTATCTTCTCCCAGAAGAAGTGCAAGACATCCTTGAGATGAGAGCATTCATGAATGCAATACTGAGCTCATTATTCACACAAAAGCCTGTTTCCAGTTGGCAGTAATGGAAACTAGGTTACACTTAGCAGAAATATGCAAATATACTACACTGAATAAAATGGCTTCTGGACCTATAAGAGCCATGAAACCGAGCAAGCATATTTGAGCCTAAAGGATACTTCAAATCAATATGAAACAACATCCATATTTGATTATGAAATATAACGCTATACACTGCATCCTATGAATATACATAAAACACTGCAGTACATAGGACTGTGAATATGTTTTCAGACCTCTAACAGCCTTTGGTGATTATGACAATGATTATGACATTGATGATGATAGTTTGGGAAGTAGAGAATATGGGGATAAGTGTTATAAATTGGAGTGGCGTATCATATAGTAGAGTGGATTGGTGTGTCGTACAGTGTTGGAAAGTGTCTTACAGTAGAGTACAGTGGAGTGGCATACAGTGGAGTAGAGTGTTGTAGAATGCAGTGGGGTACAGTAGAGTAGACTGTCGTAGAGTGTGGTAGAGTGGAGTGGCATAGACTATCATAGAGTCGAATGGCATACAGTGAAGGACAGTGGAGTAGAGTGAAGTACAGTAGAGTACTGTGTTGTAGAGTGGAGTAAAGTGGGGTGGAGTGGTATACAGAGAGTTGCATAGAGTGTCCTTGATTGGAGTAGAGTATCGTAGAATTGAATTGAATGTTGTACAGTGGCACATAGCGGAGTAGAGTGTTGTACAGTGGAGTGTAGGACTATAAAGTAGAATACAGTGTCGTAGGGTGGCATAGAGTGTAGTAGAGTCTTACAGTTGTACAGTGGAATGGTGTAGAGTGGAGTGCTGTACATTGACGTAGATTGGGCTACAGTCTTGTACCGTGGAGTGGAGTGGTTGTCACATACAGTGTCATAGAGTACAGTGAAGAGGTGTAGAGTGGTGAGTCATTGAGTAGATTGGAGTCCAGTGTCATAGTGTAAAGCAGAGAGGCGTAAGTGAAGTGGCAGTGAGTGGAGTGGCATAGAGGGAGTTGCTTAGAGTGTTGTACAGTACAGCATTGTACAGTTGCACAAAGTGGAGTAAAGTGTCATAGAGTGGAGGGGCATAGAGTGGAGTACAGTACAGTAGCATAGAATAAAGTGTAGTGGCTTAGAGTGAAGTGGCGTTTTGTAGACGAAGTTGAGTGGCGTCTCAGAGTGGCTTGTTGTCCAGTTTCTTCAGGTTGAATGGCCTATAGTGGCATGTCATACAGTGGAGTGGTGTGGTGTACAGTGCAGTGGTGTGGAGTGTTGTAGAGTGAAGTGTCGTGGAGTACAGTGGAGTGGTGTGTTATGAAATGTCATGTTGTCGATGCTAGAGTCGACTGGTCTAGAGTGGAGTGCAGCAGAATGGACTAGAAGAGTACATTAGAGTGGAGTAAAATGCATGGAGTGACATAGAGGGAGTTGTATAGAGTGCCTTAGACTGCAGTACAGTGTCATAGACTGGAGTAGCGTGTCATAGAATGCAGGGACGTAGACTAGACTAGAGTAGAGTGGAGTGGCATTGAGTGGAGCGCTGTAGAGTGGATTGTCGTACAGTATAATTTTTTACAGTGTTGTGGTATACAGTGTTGTTGCGTACAATGTCATAGCGTACACTGGAGAGGCGTTATGTGCCCGGGCTAGGCCCATGTAGCGAAGCTGCTCATTTCTTACATTGTCCTATATTTCACAATAACGTTTCTGTGACCTTTTGCAAATATATTTGCGCGCACGACAATGTTGGATTATTTTCTCTGAAACCACTTTGTTTACACATCTAGCTACGCACATTATCATGATGCCTCGAACATCATGCACAAGGTCCTTCTACGTAGTGTATACAAATGTCGTTTCTATCTTCATCCAAGGGCGACAGGGCTATCTACATATCCATAGCATCACTAATCTATACGCACATTACAAGGCTGCTTTCTATTATAAATAAAGAGCATCCCATAAGATTAGTAGAGGAGGCACTTCAGCTGTCACTGAGACTTCACCACGCAACAGTCTGAATTCTCATGAGGGGTGTCCAGTTCGTGACCAAGACTCGGGTCCTTCATTCTCTCCCGCTAGGTAATGAGGTTGGATCGTCCCTTGGGGAGATTCTTGGTTCTACACCCACACACACTCTAGGTACACTTAGAGTAGGATTTGCATAGTAGGCGTATGCCTGATTACTGCCTTGTTTATATGCCTGCATATATATATACTGTTTTAGCACCATGGTAGAACTGTAGCTACTATTTATGCTTTTGTGCTCGTAATCACTTTCATCTGCTTCTGTCTACTGATTATCGCAGCACATATGTATTCTATACAAGAATAACATTGGTTCAATAAATATATTGAAAACACCCCACGGTGTATTTCTCTGAGCACTAGTACGCATGAGTGACTGAGCGAAAGGTTCTGATCTGTTTCCACGATCCCTGAGGGGTCAGGGTTGTCATGTTCAGTGGTTGCTAGAAACCATTTGCCTCCTGGTAAGGTTAGGGGGGCTTATGGTGGCACTGTGAGCTAGCTGGTTTCTAGGCCAACATATCCTGTGAGGGTGCCCGTAATCAGTCTAGGCAAATCGTCCAAAGTTTATGTTGTCCAACAAACGCCCTTTTCCTACGGATTAGTGGGAACTACACAACAACGTGCAGTGAAGTGGCGTATCATGGAGTTAGAGTGGATTGGTGTACATTAGGGTGGCATGTCGTAGAGTAGATTAGAGTGGCGTAGAGTGTAGTATCATGTCATAGAGTAGAGTGGAGGTGCGTGTCATAAAGTGGCGTGTTGTTGAGTCTCTTAACGTGGAGGGGCTTAAACGAGTGCAGTAGAGTGGAGTGGCATGTCGTAGAGTTGGATGGCTTGTCATGGCGTGGAGTTACTACAGTGGAGAGGCGCAAAGTGGAGTGGCTTAGCATGGAGTGGGGTAGAGTTGAGTGGCGTACATTGAGGTGGCATGTCCTAGATTAGGTAGGAGAGGCATAGAATGTATTAGAATGTCATAGCGTAGAGTGGAGATGCATATCATAGAGTGGCATGTTGTTGAATCTCTTGATGTGGAGTGCCGTGGAGTGGCATGTCATAGAGTTGGGTGGCATGTTGTGGGGTGGCGTATCATAGAGTGAATTGGCATATCATCGAGTGGAGTGGCGTATATTAGAGTGGAGTGGCGTGTCTTAGAGTGGAGTGGCATGTCATAGAGTTGAGTGGGGTTGAGTGTCAGAGTGGTGTGGACTGTCGTATAGTGGAGTGGGGTGTCGTAGAGTGGAGTGACTTTTCATAGAGTGGAGTGGCGTGTCGTACACTGGAGTGGAGTGTCATGTCATGTTGTATAGCATTGTTTTAAGAGACGTAGTGTGAAAATGTCTGAACGGATTTAGATGAAATGTGTCAGAAATATAGATTATGTACTGTAAAGGATTGTTTTTAGTATTTAATCTAAGTTGTTTCAGTATTTTTAAAGTGATAGGGCCTGATTCAATTTGGTACAGTTACACTTTTGTGTAAGTTTATGATTGCTTGTATTCAGAAAGGTATTTTACGAGTAGTTACGACTGTGGAGTCTCTGCACTTAATAAGACAGTACACTCCTATCTTTTTATGTGTGTAGACTGGGCAGTCATAAAGATAGTACCAGTGAAATACCTTTCTGAAGGCCAAACAGTGGTAAGCTTGCACACAAGTGTATGTTTACCATTTTGAATTCAGCCCATAACGCGTAAAACCTCAATAATATATTGGCCCGCGGTATACTACGGTACATGCCGATTAGAAAACAGTATATGAATGGGTAATGACTGTCCTTTCAAAAGTGAAAGGCAGCCATATTGTTTAGACCACACTTCGGCTGTGTTCTGGTATTTAAGTCTAAATATAGTGTACTAGTGTGTAAAGGTAAGTACAATTTTTTTTATTTCTTTATATATTTTTACCAAAGTTTTTGGAGTTCTGCAATACAACCATATTGTGTAGACTGCATCTAGTGTGTGTTCTGTGTTTCAATGTAAAATATAGTGAAGTAGAATTTTTTTATAAATGTTTTATAAAAATTTATTTTGCTTTCTTTTTTAACTACACTGTATTAGACTTTATTTCCCCTTCAAACCCAAAACGCCAACTGAGTGTGGTGTAAACAATATTTTCCCTTCCAGTATATAAGGTGCGAAATATAGCTTACACCACGTTTACTGTGCATTATAGGTTTTAAAGGGAAATATAGTGTAGTAGATTATTTATTAATTGTTTTACACAATTGTTTTTTTAAACAATTTTTAAGTACACTGTAGTACACTAAATTTTCTCTTAAATCTAAAGTAATATATATTTTTTAAATTTTGAACATATTTAATAAAAAAAAAAAAAAATTAAGTAGCGCTGTAAATTCTAGGTGTTAGCACGGAACTTCGCAATATTTATAAAAATAGTGTAGTAGAGCGTATTTTTAATTTATTAATTTCTTTTTTTACGTTTTGTAAGTAGCGCTGTACTGTAGTCCGCAAACTTTTTAAAAAAAATTAAATGTGTCAAAAATTGAAAATACAATGTAGTAGTCTATATTTGTGAAATATAGTGTAGTATAGTGTATTTTTAATTTTTAAAATCTTTATTTTTTTAAATACTGTGGTACTTTCTAGGAAGTATCATGGTTCTCTGTAAATTTTAATAAAATATATAGAATATGTAAATTTTGAATTATTAAGTGGTAATAGGTAGGAAAAAATATTAAATTTAATACTTACGATATCTAAGGCACTAACCCAGAACACAGCCAAAGTGTACTTAACACGACATGGCTGCCTTTAACTTTTGTAAAGGCAGTCATTAGCTAATGTAATAATGCCTTGTCATTGCTATGTACCGCAGTATTTTCACAAAATACAGCGAGATATCACTAAGTTTAAATGCTGTATAACTTCAAAAATACTTACCCTACTTACCTGTACTACCAAAAAGAATCATCTGCACACCATAATCTATAATCGTGCCAAATTTCATGGAACTCCGACCGGCTGTTTGGCCACCACTCGAGTACAAAGTCTATGGAAAATGCATTGGTGGAAAAACACATTTTGGGTCCCCCTTTTTTTCTTTGCACCCCCCTTGCCCAATCGCCACGAAAGTTTGCATCATCCGCCAATGTAGAAAAAGCTATTAGTCTGTAAAGTTTTGTGGAGATTCCTCAAAAATGTGCGCAAAGTTATTTACGGTCAATAATGTGAGGAATTCCAATCTCTGGGAAACCTAATTTTAACTATAGAGTGGCTATTGCTATATATATATATATCTGCTCCAAGCCTCACGACCCAGGGGAAGTGAAGAGACCGCACTCAATTAGGGGATGAACTCGGTTACTTTATTATACCGAGAAAGTGAACAGGACGCGTTTCGGCTTCGCGCCTTTTTCCACTGTAAACAGAGACAGGTTAGCGCCATACTTATAATAGCTAAATACAACCCTTTCCGGTACAAAATTTACATAAACATAGTTGACGGACTGTTCCTTACACAGCCCGTGGGCGCCATCTTTAAAGGGTTTAAAAACTCAAACCAATATGTTAATGCAGTAAATCATAGGCGTGCATAGCGGTAATTAATAGATAGAATCTTTTACAGCTCTGTATGAGTAATTAATTAAACGTAATCACTACAGCTGATATCGTAATGTTTTTGCTGGACATGATTGACACAAACGTTAAGAACAACAACTTAGCATGAAGCCAGAAATAAATATACAGGCACCATCTTTGAAAGGCTAAATAACCATCTACACGCCATTCCATGGTCAAAGGAAAAACTGTTATACCAAGTCACAGTAAAAAATGGTTCTTTCACAATCAATAATTAAAAGAACATGGATTTGCTGATCCTTATGCTTATATTAAAGGAAAGAAAGAATATTTGATTAAATCAGCCAATGTAAATACTAAATTGATAATTAATCTCATGCACGAATAAATCATGGCATAATCAATACATGAATTCATTTAGTCACAATTGTGCCCTGAATGGGCTCAGATTCGCAAGAAATAAACCAACATCCTAGTGCACTCATCACTCAGTACAAATCATTGCTTAATATATAGATGAGTGAATCTAGAATTTGAAACAGGCAAACGAACGCTATTTGTACATTTTAGACTGATCGGAACAAAAGGATACCTAAAAGAGTCTGATTACAAGCTATTTTTAAATGATTCAAATCTATTTTGATCTATCCCAGATGAATAGCTAGTTCCTCCTCCGTGTTCAGGCCTAGCAGAGCTTTGGTCTGTAGATCAACTATGAATCTAGATTCCAGTCTGCGTAACTTGAGTTCTCTGTTTCCTCCACGTTCATGGGAGGGAACATGATCCAAACAGTAGAATCTCAAAAGATTCCTGTCACTTTGATGGAATATATATATATATATATATATATATATATATATATTTTCCGTCCTCGCTTCACCAGCCGCTGCTCCACTCGCAACGGTTGCTGCTTCCACGTGGGGGTGGACCCACGTATATTTGCTCAACTGTCCAACACCAGATAATGATCGCAATAATTGAAGCGCAGTCTCGGGAGTTATTGCAATATGTTTGTTGCAAAAACGATAAAGCACCGAACAGACGCGTTTTGGCATATTCGCCTTTCTCAATGTCAGTGCGACCGGCGTCTAGCAGCATTTTAATAAATGTACAATTCATTGGTAGTTCGTCACATGTAAACACAGAAAATGGTTTTCTCCAGTCATTGACCATGATGCGATTTCCATGGTGGCCATCTTGTAATATATTTGATAACATCCACAAGAATTAAACACTTTTGCCATATATTACCTTGCGCTTTCAAGCATTATCATTTGCATGTATTGATTTATACAAAATTCATCATGTTGATACCTGTTTTAGCTTAGCAAGTGTTTGATCATACATTAAATCATGTTGTGTTGGAGCTTATGAATTCATTGTCATGATTACATGATTCTTAAAAATGTAGATCGGCTCTTACATGGCACCATAACCCGGGTTAATACCCGCGTCAACAATTGGGCCCTGGATGGGCATCGAGTGCTCACGTGTGAACATAATATCACAATTTAAGCCCATGCCACACATTCATTGGTATTGCCACTTCATGCATCTAATCATCCATCTGGTTTGTATCCTAATATATCAATATATTAAGCCCTGAATTGGCAGTGGCTACTTGTGTTTCCTCATAATATTACATTCAGCATAGAATCATCTTCTGAATTACGTAACCTACGGAAATATGCATCAAAATATTACCCTGAATGGGCAATGGCTGCTCACATTTCCTCATCATGTTGCCTGGTATAATACACGCTCTCTAGCCAATGCCACGCCTAGATTACGGACCAGATAGCAACCTATAGAAAAATGCATCAAAAACATTATGCCCTGAAAGGGCAGTTGCTGCTCACATTGCCTCATCATGTTGCCTGGTCTAATACATGCTCTCTAGCCAATGCCACATCTAGATTATGGACCAGATCACACGGTTGTTGCAAATTTGGACACTGGTACCTGCAATCACATGCCCATCAATGATACCCCATATTGGCCACGAGCACTCATCTTCCCTCTTATGTCTTTGTGTTCCATGATCAATGACATATTCCATCTTCAAAACAAAAAGTATTAACCACAAGCTCCAAACTCAAATTCAATTGACCTACCCCCTTCAAGATGCCTTATCACTCAGTCCAACATGTGCAGTCTCAATCTATGTGTATCCACAGTCCTTCGTCATTGTTAAGTCTCTTAGGAAACTTGGTGCGTAGATCTAAAATATACCTTGACTCTAGAGCCTGTAACTTGTTAGTTCTATTGCCACCTCTCTCATCCTTCTGTACTTGATCCAAACAAAAAAATCTCAAAAGATCTCGATTACTATTATGTTGAATCTCAAAATGCCGGGCCACCAGATAGGTCTGATCCCTGTTGGTGATTGCCCGCATGTGTTCCTTCACTCTTTTTTTAGCGGGGTGTGTGGTACTTCCCACGTACCGCTTCCCATATGGGGTAATTAAGCAATAAATTACAAAGCCAGAGTTACAGTTAAGTAACTTCGTAATCCTTGTGTATTTTTTCACACCTGGAATAGCATAATCACGCACCTTACTGCTGTGTTTGCACGCTTGGCATCTCATGCACGGAAAGAACCCTGTTACAGGGTCTTTCCCTATTGGATGCATCCTGAAGTGGCTACGTACTAAAAGATCCTGGAACGTACATTGGTGAACTTGACAAGCAGGAATTTAACTAATGATGAAATGACAGTTTTGCAGTTAGGTTTGACCTTTTGTCCAAGTTCCCGCTTTAGTTATGCGCAGACATGCATTGACCTATACAAATATGTAGGAAAACTTAAGCTAATGGAAATACACTTTCTTCACCCAAAAAAAGAGAAACTTTATCCTATTAAGAGAACAAGACCTGCAGATGCTCTCAGGGGTGAGGATCTCGGAGCACTCCTGGCACTACATGAACTTGAAAACCTCAACCCTACAGAGGGATATAACATAAAGTACAACACAATAGAGTTGCTTGAGCAAGCAGGGATAACCCAACATAGTGGTGACAGTAAACTCAGGATGAAATCAAGATTTATCCCACAAACTCCACACAATGCTATTGATGTGTTTCACAAAGCGTGCTCACTTTGCGAAGGTTCAAAATATCATAGATAATCAGTGGAAAGCAATCATGAACTTAAAAAACGATGAGTCCATAATAATCAAGCCTTCCAACTAGGGAGGCAACATGGTGCTACAAAGTAAAGAGCAGTACCATAAGTAGGCACTGAGACAACTATCTGTGAGAGACTGATATCAACCAATCACTAGGGAGGAAAATGGGTGAAGCGTTCAATCTTTCTATGACCAATTGGAATTGTGGAAGAACAGAGGGGTACTAGACCGTGAGAAGTATCAGTTCCTCCGCTGCGAGTATCCACAAATACTGACATTTTACCATATACCTAAAATTCACAAGGATCCAATAAATCCACCAGGATGTCCTATCGTATCTTCGATGAACAGTCTTTTGGAGAACACTTCAATTTATGTTGACTCCTTTTTATTCCCATTTGTGAGAAATCTTAGCTCCGATGTGAAGGACACTAAGGACTTTTTGAGGATAATTGAAGGAATAGAGCAGGAGGAGAACATGTTACCGAATTGCAATTTGGAATTAAGAATACATACCGATTCAGTATTAGGAATGGGCGTGTTTAGGGCATCCCTTCCTAATACCGAATTGCAGCAGTATGCAAGAATGTTTTGCGACCGGAATGCGGTCGCAAAACATTCACATTTTACCACAAACCCATTCTCAAATGGGAAGGGGTCCCAAAGTGACCCCTTCCCTTTTGGGAATGGTGGCTAAACTTTTTCAGAGCAGGCAGTGGTCCCTCGGACCACTGCCCGCTCTTAAAAAATGAAAGAAAACTTTTAATTTTTCTTTTTAAACGCAACCCGTTTTTCTTTATGGAAAATGTGCTGCATTTAAAAAAAAGATTGCTTTATTTAAAAGCAATTACGGAGATGGTGTCCTGTTGACCTCAGCAGGCCACCATCCCCGTGATTTTAGCGATTCCCAATGGGTCGCAAATTGCCACCTACCTCATTAATATTCATGAGGTAGGTCGATTTGCGACCCACTAGGGATCGCTAAATGAAACTCATGGATTTTCATACATTAGGAATAGTGATTACCTAATTGCGATTCACAGAAAATCGCAGTTATGTAATCGCTTTTTCCTGTATTGATACATGTGGCCCTAACTCACTGACGTGCTCTTGTTTGTGATAACAGCCAAAGAGGCCGTCCCACAACCTGTACCCACTTAAAATCCTACTCTAGCCCCGCCCCATTCTAAGGCTACTGTTGTAGCAACACTGGGCCCATTTACTTTTCCCCACCTTGTCTCCGAACACTACACTTCAAGTTTCATTTACTTGGTCCTCTGATGGATCTTGAATGGTGCAGAGAGGGGTCAGATATGGGGATCCAATCAAGTAATCCAATGAGGACCAAGATTTGAATAACTGACCTACAAACTACTAATTAGATTCATATATCTAACCCTCAACACTACGCTGTACAAATGCAGAATTATCACAGCTAGACTAAATCTTCTGAAGAAATTCAGTCGGACTAAAATCATACAAACCAATAACTCAGTTAAAGCTATGCAGAATATTAACATTAGAATCTGCTGTCCAGAGATGTCTCTATTCAGATTCCCGTCCCTCATTAATACTCAATTGGAATGCACAATCAATAACTGAAGATGAGACATAGAGAGGCAGAAACAAGATTTGAGAATGGTTTAGTTTTATCAGTAAATTTAAGAAGAGTAAATACATCAATATCAGGCATTTATTTCTTCTAGCAGTGAACAATAATCTAATGTATTCTTTAGTGGGCCATCAATTAGCAAAGTCCTAGGAAAGTTCAGGAAAGGGCATGAACTATCTCAGCTCGAAGGTTCTCTTCCATGAGGAAAGGAAGTCTGGGAATAGCGCACACAGCGTATGCGTCACCCAATCCAGTGCTCAAGGAGAGAATGATGTCTCTCAGTCCACAAAAGAGCAAGATCTCCAAGGAAAGAAGAAAAGGGTCTCCCACTTTGTCGCTCTGTCGCACAGCTTATATTAATCCACTTGTTCTGGGGTGACACCTCCTGGGTCACCTTATCAGGTCAGACCACTCAGTCAATTGGTCAGTTAGTATAGGGTGATTGTCATGCAGCATAAAGAAGACACATATTATAGCAAAAAGGTGGTGATCATCACGTAAGCCATTGAACCATCCAGTGTATATTATTTTAACAAATGTCCTTTTGCAGAAGCACATGAGTGAGTTCAAGAGGGCAGTTACTCATGCAGATGTTCCCAAAGTAACAAAAAAGGTTACAAGTAGCCCTAGTATGCGCATGGGAACTCTCTCTATGAAACATAGTTTCTTTCCACATTGTAAGTCTACAAAGCCTTTCCATGAGAATGAAATGCAAGCAAGTAAGGAAAATGCAGGACTAAATTGAATTTGGTCCATGAAATATAGAATATAAAATAATGGAAATATACATTTCATTCTAGAGTCTTGAGATCCTTATATATTTCTTTAAACTCATTTGCACTCATAGAGCAATTTAGTTTAATTGTAATTAGCATGTGTAACTATGACATATTACTACATTTTCAAAGTATCAACATATATAAATATTTGAAAACATTTAATATTAATGTGGTTTCTAGTAATTCTCATTAGTACATATATTAAGATTATTCTCTAAAAGTTTCAAAACATTTAATCTTATTATAAACGTGCAGCATCCTTTTCTCTTTCACCGCTTGGTGCAGATTTTCATGTATGCAAAACATGGACTTTTAAAATTACTCCTAAAATACACGCATAATGTCATCTAAATTACATTAGTTTCATTAATTCTTCACACAGATGATTTATTAATCTTTTATAATACGTGAGTCATCACTTTCACTTTTCTACTACATGTTAAATATACCAACGCAATTTAGTAAATCACGAACCTATGTTATTCAAATGAATGATTTTATCTAACCTACTTTCTTCTGCATGCTTTTACGATGCAGTAACTAAGTATCTTCATGATCTGTTTTTCAAAATTCTCCAACTTATTTTTAGCACAGTTTGTGCACGTTTGTCATTTTTCTCTCAAAGGTATCAAAATCAGTTTTATGTGTCAGCTAGAAGGATTAAGCTGTTTATCTGCTTCATCAATTCCACATTTGAACTAATGTTGTTTTTGCATTTGTCACCCCGAGTGGGACGGGTATGCCCAGACGTGGGTCCCGTGCTCTCCATGCCACTGGAATCAAGCTATCCTGGCTGAAGAGGGGTGAAACCCCGAAACCGGTCCTAGGATGCTTGTTTCCAGTCCAGGGAGGACCTGGCTTGGCAGTTCGGGCTGGACTGTTCCCATGAGGCACAGGGTCAAGACTGATTTGCATATGGCTGGGTTCAAACTGGAATGGCATGGTGAGCAAAAAACGATGGATTTAGGCCCAGATCTCTGTACTGGGGTGAATGTATGACATTGTTCTGCATTCTGTCCATCAACTGTTGTTTTTGCATTTGTCACCCCGAGTGGGACGGGTATGCCCAGACGTGGGTCCCGTGCTCTCCATGCCACTGGAATCAAGCTATCCTGGCTGAAGAGGGGTGAAACCCCGAAACCGGTCCTAGGATGCTTGTTTCCAGTCCAGGAAGGACCTGGCTTGGCAGTTCGGGCTGGACTGTTCCCATGAGGCACAGGGTCAAGACTGATTTGCATATGGCTGGGTTCAAACTGGAATGGCATGGTGAGCAAAAAACGATGGATTTAGGCCCAGATCTCTGTACTGGGGTGGATGTATGACATTGTTCTGCATTCTGTCCATCAACTGTTGTTTCCACATTTGAACTAAGCCATCACAAAACATTTCTTATGATGTCACTCATTACAATTCTGTAGTCTTCATTAATTTTAATCTAGAGTTTTCCAAAGCCTTCATCTCATCGTAACACCCACTTTTCCTGTCTTCCAATTCTATTTCAGCTCTTTACCTTTTTACGCCTCTAGATTCTTTCTAAGTTTTCAAATGTCTATAGACCTTAAAAGTGACAACCAAGGTCAGTATAAATAGAGCAATGGTCAAGACTGGCTTCAAGATTTTTCCTAACAATCCACTTCCTAGATTGGCAAACCATCTACCCATGGAAGAAAACTCCTTCCCAATTGATTCCCATGCACCATCAGCTTTTAAATCTTTCAAGTCTTTTCCAAGGTGTGCAATGTTCTTAATATACCCTTTTAAACCTTTACTCTTGTCTGGGATATATGTGCAACAATGTTGCACCTTCAGCATTTGACAGGATCCACCTTCCTTTGCCAGAAGGACTTCTAAAGCAAGACGATTTTGAAGAACCATGGATCTCATGGCAATCATTTCAGTATCTATTGCTAGAAATCCTCCAGCAGTGTCAGTAGACCGCTTATCACCCACAGTAGACAATTTTCGTCTTAAGTTCCTTAAGTGCCCACAGTGGTATCCTAGTATGATTTGCAGCTTTAGCCATGATCTCCCTTCGCCTACAAATTCCTTTTCTACATTATGCAAAGGCATGTTAGGTTGTTTCGGTGTGCATAAGCTGTGTCTAAACTTTCCATAGGCTTAAATAATTCTCCCATCATTTCATCTATTTTAGTATCAGGCACAGGATTTAAATATTTTCTCACAGGCACTTCAGAAAAGATTAGATCTTAGTTAGAATAATAATTCTGAAATTGTCCTTTGTCATAAAATAATCTCGTTAATACATTGCAAGAAATACCATAGGTTACAGGTGGATGATGATAGGTCAGTCCCTCAGAAACTGAGGTAGGCAATTGCAACCACACATAACAATCTCTAGCATCCATGGTTTCTACATACTCGTAAAATAGTTTTGTAAATATATTCGGGGAAAAATCACCAGTAGACTGATCTCCATGTAATACCTTATCATCTAAAATGCTTAGTCCATTATGACTCGCCACGTTATTTTTAGGCACAGAGGTAGGCTCAAGCTTGCTCATGTAGACATGATATGGCAAATTCAATGCTATAAGAAATACTACAAACAAAATAGAAAATATAGCAAATATGCATTTGCGTTTTGTTGATATCGCGTTAGGATCCATTGTCTCCCTTGGAATCAGACCTCGTGGCTTTTTTATTTTTTTTAATTTGTTTTATTACATTTTCACAACAAACGTCAACAAAAAAGTGCACAAATACAAAAAGAGAGGAGACAAATTGTGGAATCAAAATATAGCCCCGTGTAGGACATATTGTTCTCCCGTTATAAACAAAAAGGTACAACAATATCGGAGCATATTAAACAGTAGTACAATATAGCACACAGTGTATCCAGTAAGTCACATCAATCCAGTTATGATCAGCAGGTAAATATGGTCCATAACTAATCACACTATCATCATATACCTAGCTTTTAATCGTCTGATTGGACTGTATAAGGAAACCATCACACCTCACCACAATCTACACACCTCCCTCCTCATCTAGAGGATGAATCTGCAGGTAGTCTTTAAGTGGCAGCCAAATATCACGAGGGCAAGAGGCCACAGGCAGCAGTGTTGCGTAGGTGTCACTAGTTGTGTTACAATAGATGAGGTCCCGAACCCAATTTCTCACAGTCGGGGTCCGTGCTCTACCCCAATGCAGGGACACCTGGCGCTTTGCTAGAAGGAGAGCAAATGCCGAGAATCGCCTAATGCATCTCTTAAGGGGCTTTACGTATCCCAGCAATGCCATCAGTGGCGAAAGTTGTAAGGGGTGTTCCACCATCAGAGACAAGTGATGGAATATGCCCTCCCAATATTCCCTAACGGGAGCACAATTCCAAGCAAGGTGCGTGAAATCTGCATCTGGCATCGCGCATCTGACATATGAACTAGAGACAGTGGGGCTTATTCTAGCCAGTAGTTTTGGGGTAGTATACGCCCTATGGAGATATTTAAAGTGTAGCAATTTATGCTTATAGTTACTCGAAAGTACCGGGTCTGCATACAGCAGTAGGACCATGTAGCATCTGTCAGGGTTTCACCTAGGTCTATTTCCCAGGCCAGCCTGGATTTGAGGCTAACGGAAGGCCGCACAGTTTGCGATAAGCGGTATAGGCGGGAGACAAAATGGGTACCATCCGAGGAACTAATAACTAGTGTGAGAGTGGGAAAGTCATCCGGTTCTGTAGTAGCATCAGGTAGAGCGGTCTGCAGGGCACCGCGCACTCTATGTAGGAGGAACCTGTCCATATAGGTAGCGGCCCACGCGACGCCAATTCAGTAACAGTACAAAGGCGGGAGTCTTTAAACAAGTCCCCCACGGATTGGAGCCGTAATTTGGTCAGTGTCTGTTTAGTAAGAGTTTCGGTGGCACAAATTATCGAGCAATGGTGCATGAGGGGAGTATAGGAGATCATACTGCAAATATCGGCGCAGTTTGGTCCACGCCCAACAGGTTGTAGATAGCGTCTGTATCTCAGTGGGGCAACGCGGAAGTCCCAGTGGCAGGATCGACGGGAGAGAGTTCGGGTGTACCTGGGATCTCTCGGGTCTAAGATATTGGATGCGCGCGTCAGGATGGTACCAGTGATATGTGAAATGAACCTGTGCCACCAGATAGTAAAGATAAAAGTCAGGAACTCCGAAACCCCCCTGTTCGTAAGGCATTGTAAGCGTATTCCAGCCTATTCTGGGATGTTTGCCCGCCCACACCAATCGCGTCAGTATGGACAGCAGGGTAGCAAAAAACGACACTGTCAGTGCAATTGGAATATTTAAAAATAGATATAGGAAACGTGGTAGCACAACCATTTTAATTATGGCAATTCAGCCAGCTATAGAGAGAGGGAGTTTAGTCCATCTGTCGACTTGAGTTGTTAGCTGGGCGATCGCCGGCCCATAGTTAATTCGGGTGACCTCCGCAGCATCACTATGCAGATAGATGCCAAGATATTTAGGGGGATCAGTACACCAGCGTATGGGGAATTCTATCTACTTGGGTGGTTGCAGGTGTTAACGGAAAGATCTCCGACTTCGTCCAATTTATGACCAAACCGGAGTGCACCCCAAATCGGACTATCTCCCTCAACAATGTGGGAAGATTTTCAGCCGGTTGACGGACAAACAGCAGTACATCATTAGCGTAAAAGGACGCAGTGAGCGGGCCTGTGTGTAGTTGTAAGCCCCTATGGAGATGACGTTCCTGGATGTGGCGGACAAGAGGGTCCATAGCAACAATGAACAGGAGGGGGGATAGTGGGCACCCCTGTCGGGTGCCTCGCGACAACGGAAATTGTGCTGTAATTATGCCGTTCACCCTCAGCCGTGCTACTGGAGTGGAGTATAGTAGCCGAACTAGGTTTAAAAACCCAATGGGTATACCCAGCTTCTGCATTATTGCATATAAGAAGGACCACTCCAATTAATCAAATGCCTTCTCGGCATCAAGTAGCACGACCGCTGCAGGGAGCGTCGGTTCCATCTGGTTCATCACCGAGAACACAGTGCGTAGATTAATAGTCGTGGATCTACCGGGAATAAAGCCGGCTTGGAAAGGGCAAAGTATAGTGTCAACTAGTAGCGAAAGACGGGTGGCTAAAATCTTAGCGAGAATTTTGTAGTCATGGTTTAAAAGTGATAATGGTCTGAACGACTGGCATTTGGTGGGAGGTTTGCCCGGTTTAAGAAGTAAAGTGACTATGGCTTCCCGCATGGTCGGAGAGAGAGAGCCACAGTCCAAAACTTCAGCGTACACTTCAATCAGTCGTGGGGCAAGTACATCCTGGTAGGCTTTGTAGAAGTCTGCAGTGAGACCGTCAGAACCAGGAGCTCGGCTACTGGCCAAGTCTTTTATTGCCTGCCGGACCTCATCGGCATCAATAGGGGACGCCAAGAACTCACGTTGCCCGTCTTCAACCCAGACCATGGCTAATTCCTGCAAATAGTCCCCTATAGCTTTCCCACCAGGAGGAGCTCGAGTTTCGTATAACTGCGTGTAGTAGGTTAATAAAGTCTTGGTAATGTCAGCGTTAGTAATCAATGGCTCATCCGCCTCAGAGTCTAATTGAGTAATATACGCCGATTGGCACTGTGGGCGAAGGAGCCGAGCAAGTGTCCTACCTAGCCTTTCACCCTCACCATACACCCTAGCCGTGGCATATTTACCAATAAATTTGACTTCCCTCGCGGCTGCATCATTGAACTCAACCATCAATGCGGAGCGGGTACAGAAAGAGGCCGGGGAGGGATCCGTAAGGGACATAGTGTCCACATCCTTTAGTTTCCGCTCTAGTTTGCTTAGCTCATCTCGGATAGAGCGAAGTACCCCTGCCTGTTTAGAGATGCTGACCCCATGCACCACTGCCTTGAAAGCATCCCAAAGTACCAGCTGGGAATCTACTGTGCCGTCATTGAGCTCAAAATACTCCCTGATGGCTTCCCCCACCCCATTTCGAAACACCGGGTCTAAGAGGGCAGATGAAGGGAACCTCCAGAATGGGCGCTGTCTGGGGAGGGAGGAAAAATGTAATACAAGAAGGACCGGTGAGTGATCTGATATTGTGCGGGGTAGGAATTCAATGTCACATATGTCCAACAGCAACTGTGGTTTAAGGTACCAGTGGTCTATACGGGACCAAGACCCATGTGGGGTGGAGCAATAGGAAAACGTACGGGTTGTGGGGTGGTGTGTGCGCCAGGGATCTTCCAGTAGTGAAGCTTGCAGGAGGTCTAATAGGCCCCGAGTGGAGTGTGGCTTCGTAGTGCGTCCAGGACCAGTGGTGTCAGTAGCAGGGTCAAGCATAAGATTAAAATCCCCCCCCCCATCAGGATAATATCGGACCCTAATCTGTCTATACTTGCAGAGAGTGTAGGAAAAAAGTCGATGGAGTCAATGTTCGGAGCGTAAACATTCACCAGTAATATAGTTTCACTCCCCAACACTCCTTTTACCAGGATATATCTACCCTCGGGGTCAGCCACCACCTCAACAGATTGAAAGGGGAGGCAGCGATGCACCAAGATGCACACTCCCCATGAGTAGGAGCTGTAGCATGAGAAAAAACGGTTCCCACCCCAGGTGGATGCAAAACTATGCGCAGGAAGGGGCGCATAATGGGTTTCCTGTATGAAGGCAATTTATATAGTGTGTCGAGTCAGATATGCCAATATTTGTCTGCTTTTGTTGGGATTAGCCAATCCTCTAACATTCCACGAGAGGAACCGGAGGAGGAGTCCGGGGCCGGTACCGCTGTTAGCAGTCATTTGATCATCAGTAAAATCAACACTATGAACCAAAGAACAACGACATACGCAGTAGGCACTGTGTACAAGGAAAATGCTCCATTCGAACAACCCACATAACCATCAGAATCCCAATGAAAGAGAACTCCCACACCCTCCTCCCCCATCGGATACACAAGAACAAGGCACCCGGTGAATCCCGACACAAGAAAAACCACAGGGGAAGGAGGAAGAAAAAAGTGGAAAACAGGAAAGGGGAAGACAAGGAGTCATCCTGCGGGGGTTGGCAACGCTCCGTGGAGCCATCAACTTGTATAATTAGGAAACAAGCAGTAATTACCACCAAACCAATAGCAAGCGCATCATTGTCAATCAGCTCTATTAACAGAGATCATAGAGAGCACCCTAAGTCAATAGGCCGAAACCTGATATATACACGGGAAGTAGTCCGTATCAAAGTATAGTACGTAGTGCACAAAAAGTGGTGCAAGAGCAAAGTACCAGCCATTAAGAAACCAGGAAATCAGGGATCAGGCACAGTGGCGCCCTCCTGCCGCTGCGGCATAGACCTCGTAGCTTTTGATAAACTTAGATTAGGTGTTAATAGCGTTAGCAGCACAAGAAGACTTCAGGAGTTCGTTCTTTGCAAGGCTTCAGCTATGTTGCTCTACAGCTTAGCTTACGCTCTCCTTTATAGTTTTGTAAAAGCAGGATCTTAGCAATTGCACAGTTCTCGTAAATTGCTAATTTCTTTAGCACACATTGACTCTGTTCTCTTTTTACTGGCAAATTGATTCAGGGATGTTCAACTGGAAAACAGAGTTTCCTCCAGTTGGCTCATGCTAATCGGATTGTTGTAGCAAAAAGGTGTGATATGTTCTTTCCCAGTCATTCAGTGCTAGATAAGTCCATTAAGGTTCATCTCTTTTGGACCTCCCCACTGATGGTCCTTCATCATCACTGTCACTTTGTTCAGACTGTCGCTTTGTTAATTACAAGAGACCAGCAATTGTTTGTGACACGCTTCTTTCCATTAGAATGCGTCTCAATTGGTCTTTTTTTCTGAGCCAACAGTCTCCGGGTGCTACTCGTGTTTCAGGTGCACTGTTCCCTTGGCTGGGGTCAAAATTACGCCATCAGCTCTTCCTCTCATGACACTTCGGTACGTGCAAGAGCCGACTCTCTCGGACATCTCTCAGAACCAGTGCACGGAGTCCCAGTAGCTGGAGCCCTCTCTACAGTTTGGGTAACCTGAGACAGCTGTCTCTCTGTAACCACCGGCACATCCGAAACAAGCACTGTATCTTCAAGAGGACATTGGACTCTGTGAGTATGGGCAGCATACACCCAATTCGGAAGTCCAACACACTTAACAGCAGTTGTGGTTACCCGGATCACCTGCAACAGCCCACGCCAACGAGGTTCCAAACACGACGTACGCACTTGTTATTTCACCACAACCCAGTCACCCGGGCTGAGGTTGTGGAACTGGTCCTGTTGAGGTAAAGTAGCAGCTTCCCCAACCTGCTGGGACACAGAACGTACCACGTCAGACAGTCCTTTACAGTAATCGAGCACCAAATCATCTATAATATTCCCCAATGCATTGGCTGGAACTGCAGACTGTCTCATAGCCCTCCCCATAATTATTTGATGAGGAGATAGTCCTGTTCTTCTGTCTAGGGTACTTCTCAAACTCATTAACACAAGAGGTAATGCATCAGGCCACCTAGAGAAGTTGAGGTACACACCTTTGCCAATCTGGATTTCAGTGCCCCATTTATCTGCTCCATAATTCCAGAGGCTTCTGGACAATAAGCATAATGGTGCTTCTAATCAATTTGTAATGCTGCACATAACATCTTTAGGACCTCATTATTAAAGTGTGTCCCTCGGTCTGACTCCAAAGAAGCCAGAAATCAAAAACGCAGTATCAACTCCCTCAACAATAACTTTCTAGAGTGAGACTGTCATTTCGCCTTGTTGGGTAGGCTTCCACCCACCTCGAAAATATACAGACAATTACAAGAATGTATTTCAAGCCATTACAGGCGGGCATTTCAAAGAAGTCGAACTGCATTCTGTTAAAGGACCTCCTGACCTCCCTATATGACTCATTGTGACTCGTGTTCTTTTTCCTATATTTTGTTGTTGACACACCATGCAGTGGTGAAACAAAGCTTCTGCCACAGATCTGAACCTTCAGTTAAACCATGTTTGTTGAAAGAGACGCATCATAGCTTCCCTCCCGACATGTGCAGGACAATGATAGTATTGTGCCATAGGAGGCAGCAAACTATCTGGTAATACAGGTCTCCTATCAATGTATACCCACACCTCATCCTCTTGCCTTTTAGTACAACCTGCTCTGACCCATCCTTGTTTTTCACCTTCTGGTACCTCATCCTGTAATGCCTTCACTTCCTTCCAAGTCTCTACAGTAAATAACAACAGTTTGCAATCTGTGACATCAGTGTTCTCTCTCAGAGGATCCTCATTGAAGGTGTAGGAATTTGGAGCGCAATAGTGCACAGTCTCATCCACAAAGCAGTTTCCGACTGTGACATAATCATTGCCCTGACAATGGGAAGCACACTTCACTACCGCAATTTGAGCAGGCAACTGTAGTGACAGAAAGAGGTTTCTCACACTCTCTCCATTTCGGATAGGGGACCCTGACGTGTGGCCACAACTGCCCAAGTCATGTACAACGCCAAATCTGTACTGACTGTCGTGAAGATGGCAACTCACAGTTTGTCAGAGATGTTACAGGTTTGGGTCAAGGCAACCACCTCAGCCACCTGCACGGAACACAAACCACGCAACCAGGAAGCTTCAATCACACCCGCAACTGTACATACAGCATACGCAGCTTTTAGGTTTCCTTCTGCATCATGCTAACATGATCCATAAACAAACAGCACATGATCTGATTCAGGCAAAGGGGTATCAAGGATATCCGATCGCGGCTTGGTGCAAAACTCATTCACATCCAAGCAATCATGACCAGCCTCATCAATAACAACCTCATTTCCAGACAGAGGCATCAAAGTTGCAGGGTTTAAACTTGTGCATCGCATCAGTCTCATTCTCAGTTCCCAGTATGATTTGCTCATATCTGGTGAGGCGGCTGTTTGTGAGGTGTTGCGTTTGAGTACGAGTAAGCAAGACCTCAACTGAATGTGACACATACACCCTAAGCGGATTTCCCATCACAATGCTCTCACTCTGCTCCAAACTCACACACTTTGCTGCAACAGATTTCAGATATCCAGGCAATGTGACAGCAACAGTGTCTAGAGTTGCCAAAAAGTATGCTACAGGTATGCGTGCAGTGCCATGCATCTGGGCTAGCACACATAATGTGCATCCCTTGTGCTCGCTGCAAAACAGAGGAAAGCTTTTGTTATAGTCTGGCATTCCCAAAGCCGGAGATCGACAAAGACTGTCTAGCAGTTCAGTAAAAGAGCGCATAAAATCATCATCCCAAGGTACTGGGTCTGACACGTCTTTCTGTGTCAGCCTATGAAGAGGTTTGTCTGTTAAAGAGAAATTTGGAATCCATTGTCGACAGTAGCCAACCATTCCCAGAAACATGCGTACTTCCTTTTGAGTACTTGGCGGACTCATATTCATGATTGCAGTAATCCTGTCTTGAGACACTTTTCTTGCTCCCTTCACAAAATGGTACCTAAGATACAGAATGTACTTTTTGCAAAATTGCAATTTGGACGGTAACACTTTATCTCCATGTACAGCCAAATGATTCAGTAAAGCGATGGTATGTTGTGTGCAAGCCTCCTGAGTGCTTGACGCTACCAGCAAGTCGCCAATGTACTGAACGAGGACAGAATGATTTGACATCTCCAGGGATTTCTGATTTTTCTTCAAAACCTGATTAAATATGGAGGGGCTTTCCGTATACCCTTGCGGAACTCGGCACCATGCCAAAACACGACTGCCGAACTGGAAAGCAAAAAGATACTGACTGTCCTCATGCAATGGAATGGAGAAGAAGGCTTGACACAAATCAATGACAGAAAAACCACTCAGCTTCACATGGAATCTGGAATAAAATCACTGCTGTATTCGGTACCACAGGACAACATGGGACAACCATCTGATTAACTTTGAGCAAATCTTGAACAATACGATATTTACCATTGGGTTTCTGCAAACCCATAATGGGACATTTACAGGTTCTTCCCATTTTTTCCTTCAGGATTCCTTGCTCAACCATCGAATCAATCAAAGAGCGTAATCCAGCGATGGTTTCTGGACTCAAATTGTATTGTGGGATTCATGGAAATTCACTCAAAAACCAAGTGAGAGAGACCCCCTTTTTGAACACCAAAGGAATAGGGTTCCGTTTTAAGCTAAAAAAATATCAATGTATCCTTTGGTGGGCCATATAATACACACTACTCTTCAAATTCATCCAAACCACATACATCGCTTCATACAAAAAATAACACCAATAGAAGAATACCAATGTTTGCTAAATACAGTGTGCCACCATGCAGATGTAATAATAAGATTATACAAGTAGATTTATTAATAACATTAAAAAAAAATGTCAATTCCCTACAATAAAAACCAATATCAAAGGGAATCCAATCCCGTATATTGCATACAGATATACAATAAATGTGTCTTATATGAATTACATATACAAGAAACAAAACATAATAAGAGAAAGAGAATAGAAGAAAATATAAGAGAAGAGAGTATCTAAAAGACAATACACTTTGTCATGAGTAGAACCTTTCTGTGACAAGATAACATTAAGGCTGGAACTCGATATGTTGAGAAATATTCTGTCTGTTGTGCCAGCCAACAACACAGATTAGGAGTCAAGGCGTTGCAAGTTTCAATGGTATTGTCCTGGTTAAACCATCTTTATCAAGACTGTAATGTTAACTCTCATAGTGCATATGTAAAATCAATCAATGTTATACACCTTCTAGGCTGTACTTCTAAACATTCTTGAATATGCCCGAGAATGTCTTCTAAGAGATACACTGATACCCAGTACCAGGGTTTTCTTCTGGTGAGATAGATACGTAAAGTTGTTAAATCTTAAAACTCTCATTCAGTAGAAGACTGAAAAATGTGATAAATATCATCAATTGGTATTCATTTCCAAACTGTTATGAACGAAAGAGCTTTCCAAAATGGATTCCAGATCATGCCCTTCATAAATTGGGCCTCAATCTTCCAAGTTCGCTGCTGCTGAGTGTCCGGTCCACTCAAATCCTGGAGATAAATCACATTTTTTAGTCTTCTACTGAATGACACTTTTAAGATTTAACAATTTACGTATCTATCTCACCGGGAGAAAACCCTGGTACTGGGAATCAGTGTATCTCTTAGAAGATATTCTCGGGCGTATTCAAGAATGTTTAGAAGAACAGCCTAGAAGGTGTATAACATTGATTGATTTTACATATGCACTATGAGAGTTAACATTAAAGTCTTGATAAAGATGGTTTAACCAGGACGATACCATCGAATCCCGTCGACGCCTTGACTCCTAATCTGGGTTGTTGGCTGGCACAACAGACAGAATATTTCTCAACATATCAAGTTCCAGCCTTAACGTTATCTTGTCACAGATAGGTTTTACTGATGACAAAGTGTATTGTCTTGTAGATACTCTCTTCTCTTATATTTTCTTCTATTCTCTTTCTCTTATTATGTTTTGTTTCTTGTATATGTAATTCATATAAGACACTTTTATTGTATATCTGTATGCAATATATGGGATTGGATTCCCTTTGATATTGTTTTTTATTGTAATGAATTGACAAAAAGTTTTTTAATGATTTTAATAAATCTACTTGTATAATCTTATGATTACATCTGCGTGGTGGCACACTGTATTTAGCAAAAATTGGTATTCTTCTATTGGTGTTATTTTTGGTATGAAACGACATAGGTGGTTTGAATGAATGCGAAGAGTAGTGTGCATTATATGGTCCACCAAAGGATACATTGATATTTTGAGCCTTCATGGAAATTCAACATTAGGCTTCACAGTAATTTTTACTGGAGACACACCTACGATCAGACCAATGTCTTTCCTGTAAAATCCTAGACCTCTGAAAATACGATGTCTCTCAATTCTAGAGGTAAATCGTCTCCAGTTAACATAGAAAACAATTCTGTGCTTTCTGATTTCTGTTTAGCCAATTAAAAGACAACATCCTTATAATTTGTGTGAAATTTGATTCCCTTTGGTGGGCATTAGATTGAGCAATTTAATTTGCACAGCAAGTCTCATCCTAATAAATTTACTGGACTTGAATTACATACAACAAATGTGTGCAAATCCTCAAAAGAACCTATTTTTACAGGCACACGTTTGGTTACTAGGTTTGACATCTGTTGGTTTGCAACTCCCACAACTAGGATTCTTTCTCCCGAGTGGGGTAGGTCTGGAACTTCCGCTGTTTTTACAGTGGAACGGGTAGCACCAGTATCAACAAGAAATGAGATAGGAGTCCCATTCATCTTGAGGTCCACATAGGGGCCACTCTGATCTACCTCTAAGGATGCGCCAAGCAATCATTCCTCCTCCCCTCTCAGGCACCGTCATTGTGACAGGCCTGAGTCGGTGTCATCTAGTTGGATCTAAGAATATTGCTGGGACACATTCTGATTTGCATGGGATTTTGCGTTTGTATGAAATCCTTTATTTGAAGTGTATTTCTGAACCTGGCCATTCATTTGAGGCATCGGGGCTTGGGGCACATTTTGAGTTTGATTCCTTTGTCTCTGAACCTGCTGAGTCTGTACCATGCCATCTCCCTGTGATTGTGCATTAACATCATTCTGAATCTGTCCCCCATTTCATTGATTAATTGGATTGAACTGACATTCGCGCTTCCAATGCCCCAACTTGCTGCAAATGTGACACAGATTTGTATTCTTCAACGCATCAATAGAAACACATCGACCTCTACCTTGGGGCTGAATAACCTGCTGTTGTCATCAGCTTACCCTGCGCATCCTCTAGGGCTGCTGATAACCATCCTGCACAATAGACATGGGATCAACACCTGTTCCACCCTGACCTTTCTGAACCGCTTTCCTCTGAGCAATCATCAATTTTTCCTTAAGCTTCTTGTGTTTTGAATCAGTTTAGTCTCCACAATATTTCGCAGAACAGAGGATTTCATCTATGGGCTTGCTTTGCCAGCAAATTAAATGCTGCTGAATCATGATGCTAATCTCATGTCAGGAACCCTCTGATTTGTAACATCATTGGAATCTATAAATTGTTTAGATACCCGCTTTGGAGAAGACGTTCTCTGTTTCCTGAAGCCGTCCAGCAAGAAGTTAGAAAGATCCGTCATGGCTGCCGCAGGCCCGTGGGATTGCGTGCAGCGGTCTAGTTTTTGTCTTCCTTGAGCCCGTGTTACATGATCGCTCGCGCGCACACTATGTGCGGCGCAATTTAAAGGAAATTTCCTGTCAGGTAGAAGCGTTCCCTATAGTGCGCAGCTTAGCTATTATAAAACATTAAATTTGAGAAGCTCATGTAGTTCAGGTTACAGTAAATGCTAGGCGCATGTGCAGTTAAATTCGTCGAGAGTCAAGAGTCCCAGCGCGGCGCATGTACAGATTTAATCATTGTGAGTTCAGAGTCACCGTGAGGAGCAAGAGCAGTTTGATTCATCGTTGGAAGCTGTCTGAAGGAGCGCTTTGCTCGGAGCAGGTTAGCAGGGCTTTGTGAAACAGTTCCAGAGAAAGAGAAATTCATTTGAAAGATAACACAGCTGAAGCAAGTTATCGGTAAGAGTCTCAAAACTTAGTAAAAGTACAAGAACTTAAACCGGCAATAACAAATCATTATAAATCTTACCTTGAGAGTTCAAATCCTAACATGGCTGTTGAAATTCTCTGTTCACAAAGTCAAGTTACAGAAGAAGAGAGAGTAGAATTTGGAATAGTGCTGAATATCTACAAGAAATTGACCAAAGGCTAGAGACTTAAGGCACAGACCAAGATTAAAGAAATGTATATATATATATATATATATATATATATATATATATATATATATACATATATATATATATATATACATATATTCACTGAAAAAACCTTAGGTTTCAGGGACGTTATAGTTAGAAATTAGCATTTAAAAAGCCATAGAAATTCACTGAAAAAACCATAGGTTTTAGGGACGTTATAGTAAGTTGGACATTTTACTCGTACAAAACCTGAGAAATTCGGCCGTTATAGTTAGTTGAGCTAACTATAACTCGCGCCCCATAATGCACTGCTGATGACGTCACATCATTCATGACATGGTCAGTGACATCACTGATGACATCACTGATGACATCTCAAATGACATCACTGATGACATCACTGATGACATCATCCAGTGACTGTGTGTTTCTGTAAAGTTTAAATATGATATATATATATATAGGCCAAGGTGTATTGAAGAATGAGTGGGTGTATGACTGTCTGAATGGATGATTTAATAGGTGTGTGACTGACTGTATAAGTGAGTGATTAAACGTGTCTTACTGAATGCATGGGTTAGTTACTAAACTGTGTGAATGTCTGTATCAGTCTGTTAGTTGGTGTGTAAGCGGCTGCATGGGTTGGTGAGTAGCTACATGAGTGTCTATATGGGTTATTGATTGGTTGTCTGAGTATCTGTGTGGGTGCCTGAGTGTCTGTGTGGGTGGGTGGGGGGTGTGTGACTCTGTGCATAGATGTGTGAGTGGGTAATTCACTGGGTGTATGGGTTCAAGAGTGCCTCTGTGAAGGGCTGTAGGGGTGGGTGAGTGTGTGTATGGGTGTGTTGGTGAGTGAATGGTTGTTTAAGTGGTACATGTGTGAGTAACTATATATGTGAAAGGCAGTATATGTGAGTGTTGGGGTATATAAATCACTATATGTGAGAGTGAGTGATTGTGAGAGTGGCTGTATGGATGAGTGTGTGCTTGTATCAGTGATTGTATAAGAGAGTAAGTATGTGTTAGTATCTGTATGAATAAGTGAGGTGGTGTGTGTATAACTGTATAGGTGAGTCAATGGGAGTGTGAATAATTATTTGCATGATTGACTAGGTGTGTGAGTAACTCTATGGATGAGTGGCGATGTGTAAGTGTCTGTATAGGTGTATGAGTGCAAATGATAGTGCTGTATTGATAAGTGACTGCATGTATGAGTGACTGTATGGGTGAATGAGTGGACGTGTGTGTAGACCTAGGAATCAGTGAGTGGTTATGTAGTAACTGGTATTGGTGTGTCTATGGTTTCGAAAATGGTAGTCTGTATTTTAGAGTGGGTATATCAAAGGTTATATTAGGGTGTGAGGAGGTACATCAGATTATCACGTGGATGATGTCATCAGTGATGTCATTTGAGATGTCATCAGTGATGTCACTAACCATGTCATGAATGATGTAATATGTGACGTCATCAGCAGTGCATTGCGGGGGCGCGAGTTATAGCTAGCGCAACTAACTATAACAGACAAATTTCTCAGGTTTTGTACGAGTGAAATGTCCAACTAACTATAACGTCCCTGAAACCTATGGTTTTTTCAGTGAATTTCTATGGTTTTTAAATGCTAATTTCTAACTATAACGTCCCTGAAACCTATGGTTTTTCAGTGAATTTCAAAGGTTTTTTAAATGATAATTTCTAACTATAACGTCCCTGAATCCTATGGTTTTTCAGTGAATTTCAAAGGTTTTTAAATGATAATTTCTAACTATAATGTCCCTGAAACCTATGTTTTTTTCAGTGAATTTCAAAGGTTTTTTAAAGGATAATTTCTAACTATGCCTACAGAGGTAGGACATGTGACGAAAGAGGAAGAAAGGCGCAGAAAGAAGCAAGAGAAATGCAGAAAGAGGCAACAGAAGTCCAGAAAGACGAAGAAAAGTGCAGGAAGAAGCAAGAGATATGCAGAAAGAACCAACAGAGGTGAAGAAAAAGGCCTTGTTGCAAAGTCATCCTGTGCCCCCAACTTTTTACTGACTGCTACTGGTGCTAACTGACTCTGACAAACCAGGCCCGGAGCCAGTGCTATGCTAAAAACACATAGAATACAGTGAAAACACCTACATACACTGGGGTACACTATGGATTGGGGTACCCCTGTGATTGGCATGACCTCCCCTGTAAGGCCCTAGTACATAATAGGGCAGGGGGATTAAAACTACCTCTAACTCAGAGGTGCAGAAAGAGGCAAGAGAAGTGCATAAACAGGCAGGAAGTTCCAGAAACAGGGATCAGGGGTGCAGAAAGAGGCAAGTGAGGTGCAGAAAGAAGTAAGAGCAGTGCAGAAAGAACAAACAGAGGTGTAAAAAGAGGCAAGAGGGGCGCAGAAAAAAGGTAGGAGGGGTGCACAAAGAGGCAAGAGAGGCACAGAAAGAGGCAGGAGGGGTGCAGAAAGAAAGAAGAGAAGTGCAGAAAGAGGCAAGAGAAATGCTGAAAGAAGCAACAGAGGTTTAAAAAGAAGCAAGATAAGTGCAGAAAGAGGCAAGTGAGGTGCAGAAAGAAGCAAGAGCAGTGCAGAAAGAACCGACAGAGGTGCAAAATGAGGCAAGAGGGGTAAAGAAAGAGGTAGGAGAGGTGCACAAAGAGGCAAGAGAGGTACAGAAAGAGGCAGGAGGGGTGCAAAAAGAAGGAAGAGAAGTGCGGAAAGAGGCAAGAGAATTGCTAAAAGAAGCAACAGATGTCTAGAAAGAAGGAATAGAAGTGAAGAAAGAGGCAAGTGAGGTGCAGAAAGAAGCAAGAGCAGTGCAGAAAGAACCAACAGAGGTGCTGAAAGAGGCAACAGATGTGCAGAAGTAGGCAAGAGGGGTGCAGAAAGAAGGAAGAGGAATGCAGAAAGAAGCAACAGAGGTGCTGAAAGAGGCACGAGGTGTGCAGAAAGAAGGAAGAGAAGTGCAGAAAGAAGCAACAGGGGTGCCGAAAGAGGCCCGAAGGGTGCAGAAAGAGGCAAGAGAAGTGCAGAAAGAAGCAACATGGGTACAGAAAGAGGCAAGAGTGGTGCAGAAAGAGGGAAGAGAGGTGTAGAAAGAGGCATGTGAGTTGCACAAAGAGGGAAGAGGGTTGCAGAAAAAGGCAAAGAGGGGTACAGAAAGAAGCAAGTGAGGTGCAGAAAGAGGCAAGAGAGTTACAGAAAGAGGCAAGTGAAGTGCAGAAGGAGGCAAGAGAACTGCAGAAAGAGGCAATAGAGGTGCAGAAAGAGGCAAGTGGGGTACAGAAAGAAGCAAGATAAGTGCAGATAGAAGCAACAGAAGTGCAGAAAGAGGAAAGAGGAGTGCAGAGAGAGGCAAGAGGGGTGCAGAAATAAGGAACTGGAGTGCAGTAAGAAGCAACAGAGGTGCTGAAAGAGACACGAGGGTGCAGAAAGAAGGAAGAGAAGTTCAGAAAGAAGTAACAGAGGTGCTGAAAGAGGCACAAAGAGGTGTAGAAAGAGCAAGAGAAGTGCAGAAAGAGGCAACAGAGGTACAGAAAGAGGCAAGAGAGGTGCAGAAAGAGGCAAGAAAGGTGCAGAAAGAGAAAAGAGGGGTACAGAAAGAGGCAAGAGATCTGCAGAAAAAAGCAACAGAGGTCCTGAAACAGGCAAGTGAGGTGCAGAAAGAGGCAAGAGATCTGCAGAAAGCAACAGAGGGGCTGAAAGAGGCAAGTCAGCTGCAGAAAGAAGCAAGGCAGGTGCAGAAAGAGGCAATAGAAGTGCAGAAAGAAGCATCAGAGGTGCACAAAGAGGCAAGAGGGATACAGAAAAAGGAGAGAGAAGTGCAGAAAGAAGCAAAAGTGGTGCTCTAAGAGGCAAGAGGAATACAGAAAGAGGCAACAGCAGTGCAGAAAGAACCAAGAGAAGTGCAGAAAGAAGCAACAGAGGTGCAGAAGGAGGCACGAGGAGTGCAGAAATAAGGAAGAGAAGTGCAGAAAGAAGCAACAGAGGTGCTTAAAGAGGCACGAAGGGTGCAGAAAGAGGCAAGAGAAGTGCAGAAAGAAGCAACAGAGGTACAAAAAGAGGCAAGAGTGGCGCAGAAAGAGGGAAGAGAGGTGTAGAAAGAGGCTAGAGAGTTGTACAAAGAGGAAAGACGGGTGCAGAAAGAGGCAAGAGGGTGCAGAAACAGGTAAGAGAACTTCAGAAAGAGGCAAGAGAATTGCTGAAAGAAGCAACAGAGGTGTGGAAAAAAGCAAGAAAAGTACAGAAAGAGGCAACTGAGATGCAGAAACAGGCAAGAAAGGTACAGAAAGAGGGAAGACGAGTGCAGAAAGAGACAACAGGGGTGCAGAAAGAAGCAAGACAGGTGCAGAAAGAAGCATGGAAAGTGCAGAATGAAACAACAGGGGTGCAGAAAGAGGCAAGAGAAGTGCAGAAAGAAGCAACAGAGGTGCAGAAGGAGGCAAGAGAACTCCAGAAAGAGGCAAGAGATTTGCAGAAACAGGCAAAAGAGGTACAGAAAGAGGGAACAGAGGTGCAGACAGAGGCAAGAGAGGTGCAGAAACAGGTAAAAGGGGTGCAGAACGAGGCAAGAAGGGTGCAGAATTTGCAAGAGAGGTGCAGAAAGAACAAGAGCAGTGCAAAAGAACCAACAGAGGTGCAAAAAGAGGCAAGTGAGGTACAGAAGGAGGCAAGAGAACTGCAGAAAGAGGCAAGAGAGTTGCAGAAACAGGCAAAAGAGGTTCAGAAAGAGGGAACAGGTGGGCAGACTGAGGCAAGAGAGGTGCAGAAAGAGGAAGAGGGGTGCAGAAAAAGGCAAGAGGGATGAAGAAATTTGGAACAGAGGTGCAGGAAGAAGCCAGAGCAGTGCAGAAAGAACCAACAGAGGTGCAGAAAGAGGCAAGAGGGGTACAGAAAGAGGCAAGTGAAGTGCAGAACAAAGCAAAAGAGGTGCAGAAAGAACCAACAGAGGTGGAAAAAGAGGCAAGAGGGGTGCAGAAAGGGGTAGGAGAGGTGCACAAAGAGGCAAGAGGGGTACAGAAAGAGACAGGAGGGGTGCAGAAAGAGGAAGAGAACTGCAGAAAGAAGCAACAGAGGTGCTGAAAGAGGCACGAAGGGTGCAGAAAGAGACAAGACAGGTGAAGAAAGAAGGAACTGAGAGTGCTGAAAGAGGCACGAGGGGTGCAGAAAGAAGGAAGAGAAGTGCAGAAAGAAGCAACAGGGGTGCTGAAAGAGGCCCGAAGGGTGCAGAAAGAGGCAAGAGAAGTGCAGAAAGAAGCAACAGGGGTACAGAAAGAGGCAAGAGTGGTGCAGAAAGAGGGAAGAGAGGTGTAGAAAGAGGCATGTGAGTTGCACAAAGAGGGAAGAGGGTTGCAGAAACAGGCAAAGGGGTACAGAAAGAAGCAAGTGAGGTGCAGAAAGAGGCAAGAGAGTTACAGAAAGAGGCAAGTGAAGTGCAGAAGGAGGCAAGAGAACTGCAGAAAGAGGCAATAGAGGTGCAGAAAGAGGCAAGTGGGGTACAGAAAGAAGCAAGATAAGTGCAGATAGAAGCAACAGAAGTGCAGAAAGAGGGAAGAGGAGTGGAGAGAGAGGCAAGAGGGGTGCAGAAAGAAGGAACTGAAGTGCAGTAAGAAGCAACAGACGTGCTGAAAGAGACACGAGGGGTGCAGAAAGAAGGAAGAGAAGTTCAGAAAGAAGTAACAGAGGTGCTGAAAGAGGCACAAAGGGTGTAGAAAGAGCAAGAGAAGTGCAGAAAGAGGCAACAGAGGTACAGAAAGAGGCAAGAGAGGTGCAGAAAGAGGCAAGAAAGGTGCAGAAAGAGAAAGCAACAGAGGGGCTGAAAGAGGCAAGTCAGCTGCAGAAAGAAGCAAGGCAGGTGCAGAAAGAGGCAATAGAAGTGCAGAAAGAAGCATCAGAGGTGCACAAAGAGGCAAGAGGGGTACAGAAAAAGGAGAGAGAAGTGCAGAAAGATGCAAAGTGGTGCTCTAAGAGGCAAGAGGAATACAGAAAGAGAGCAACAGCAGTGCAGAAAGAACCAAGAGAAGTGCAGAAAGAAGCAACAGAGGTGCAGAAAGAGGCACGAGGAGTGCAGAAAGAAGGAAGAGAAGTGCAGAAAGAAGCAACAGAGGTGCTTAAAGAGGCACGAAGAGGTGCAGAAAGAGGCAAGAGAAGTGCAGAAAGAAGCAACAGAGGTACAAAAAGAGGCAAGAGTGGCGCAGAAAGAGGAAGAGGGGTGTAGAAAGAGGCTAGAGAGTTGTACAAAGAGGGAAGACGGGTGCAGAAAGAGGCAAGAGGGGTGCAGAAACAGGTAAGAGAACTTCAGAAAGAGGCAAGAGAATTGCTGAAAGAAGCAACAGAGGTGTGGAAAAAAGCAAGAAAAGTACAGAAAGAGGCAACTGAGATGCAGAAACAGGCAAGAAAGGTACAGAAAGAGGGAAGACGAGTGCAGAAAGAGACAACAGGGGTGCAGAAAGAAGCAAGACAGGTGCAGAAAGAAGCATGGAAAGTGCAGAATGAAACAACAGGGGTGCAGAAAGAGGCAAGAGAAGTGCAGAAAGAAGCAACAGAGGTGCAGAAGGAGGCAAGAGAACTCCAGAAAGAGGCAAGAGAGTTGCAGAAACAGGCAAAAGAGGTACAGAAAGAGGGAACAGAGAGTGCAGACAGAGGCAAGAGAGGTGCAGAAACAGGTAAAGGGGTGCAGAACGAGGCAAGAAGGGTGCAGAATTTGCAAGAGAGGTGCAGAAAGAACAAGAGCAGTGCAAAAGAACCAACAGAGTTGCAAAAAGAGGCAAGTGAGGTACAGAAGGAGGCAAGAGAACTGCAGAAAGAGGCAAGAGAGTTGCAGAAACAGGCAAAAGAGGTTCAGAAAGAGGGAACAGGTGGGCAGACTGAGGCAAGAGAGGTGCAGAAAGAGGGAAGAGGGGTGCAGAAAAAGGCAAGAGGGATGAAGAAATTTGGAACAGAGGTGCAGGAAGAAGCCAGAGCAGTGCAGAAAGAACCAACAGAGGTGCAGAAAGAGGCAAGAGGGGTACAGAAAGAGGCAAGTGAAGTGCAGAACAAAGCAAAAGAGGTTCAGAAAGAACCAACAGAGGTGGAAAAAGAGGCAAGAGGGGTGCAGAAAGGGGTAGGAGAGGTGCACAAAGAGGCAAGAGGGGTACAGAAAGAGACAGGAGGGGTGCAGAAAGAGGAAGAGAACTGCAGAAAGAAGCAACAGAGGTGCTGAAAGAGGCACGAAGGGTGCAGAAAGAGACAAGACAGGTGAAGAAAGAAGGAACTGAGGTGCTGAAAGAGGCACGAGGGGTGCAGAAAGAAGGAAGAGAAGTGCAGAAAGAAGCAACAGGGGTGCTGAAAGAGGCCCGAAGGGTGCAGAAAGAGGCAAGAGAAGTGCAGAAAGAAGCAACAGGGGTACAGAAAGAGGCAAGAGTGGTGCAGAAAGAGGGAAGAGAGGTGTAGAAAGAGGCATGTGAGTTGCACAAAGAGGGAAGAGGGTTGCAGAAACAGGCAAAGGGGTACAGAAAAGAAGCAAGTGAGGTGCAGAAAGAGGCAAGAGAGTTACAGAAAGAGGCAAGTGAAGTGCAGAAGGAGGCAAGAGAACTGCAGAAAGAGGCAATAGAGGTGCAGAAAGAGGCAAGTGGGGTACAGAAAGAAGCAAGATAAGTGCAGATAGAAGCAACAGAAGTGCAGAAAGAGGGAAGAGGAGTGGAGAGAGAGGCAAGAGGGGTGCAGAAAGAAGGAACTGAAGTGCAGTAAGAAGCAACAGAGGTGCTGAAAGAGACACGAGGGGTGCAGAAAGAAGGAAGAGAAGTTCAGAAAGAAGTAACAGAGGTGCTGAAAGAGGCACAAAGGGTGTAGAAAGAGCAAGAGAAGTGCAGAAAGAGGCAACAGAGGTACAGAAAGAGGCAAGAGAGGTGCAGAAAGAGGCAAGAAAGGTGCAGAAAGAGAAAAGAGGGGTACAGAAAGAGGCAAGAGATCTGCAGAAAAAAGCAACAGAGGTCCTGAAACAGGCAAGTGAGGTGCAGAAAGAGGCAAGAGATCTGCAGAAAGCAACAGAGGGGCTGAAAGAGGCAAGTCAGCTGCAGAAAGAAGCAAGGCAGGTGCAGAAAGGGGCAATGGAAGTGCAGAAAGAAGCATCAGAGGTGCACAAAGAGGCAAGAGGGGTACAGAAAAAGGAGAGAGAAGTGCAGAAAGAAGCAACAGAGGTGCTTAAAGAGGCACGAAGGGTGCAGAAAGAGGCAAGAGAAGTGCAGAAAGAAGCAACAGAGGTACAAAAAGAGGCAAGAGTGGCGCAGAAAGAGGGAAGAGGGGTGTAGAAAGAGGCTAGAGAGTTGTACAAAGAGGGAAGACGGGTGCAGAAAGAGGCAAGAGGGGTGCAGAAACAGGTAAGAGAACTTCAGAAAGAGGCAAGAGAATTGCTGAAAGAAGCAACAGAGGTGTGGAAAAAAGCAAGAAAAGTACAGAAAGAGGCAACTGAGATGCAGAAACAGGCAAGAAAGGTACAGAAAGAGGGAAGACGAGTGCAGAAAGAGACAACAGGGGTGCAGAAAGAAGCAAGACAGGTGCAGAAAGAAGCATGGAAAGTGCAGAATGAAACAACAGGGGTGCAGAAAGAGGCAAGAGAAGTGCAGAAAGAAGCAATAGAGGTGCAGAAGGAGGCAAGAGAACTCCAGAAAGAGGCAAGAGAGTTGCAGAAACAGGCAAAAGAGGTACAGAAAGAGGGAACAGAGGTGCAGACAGAGGCAAGAGAGGTGCAGAAACAGGTAAAAGGGGTGCAGAACGAGGCAAGAAGGGTGCAGAAATTTGCAAGAGAGGTGCAGAAAGAACAAGAGCAGTGCAAAAGAACCAACAGAGGTGCAAAAAGAGGCAAGTGAGGTACAGAAGGAGGCAAGAGAACTGCAGAAAGAGGCAAGAGAGTTGCAGAAACAGGCAAAAGAGGTTCAGAAAGAGGGAACAGGTGGGCAGACTGAGGCAAGAGAGGTGCAGAAAGAGGGAAGAGGGGTGCAGAAAAAGGCAAGAGGGATGAAGAAATTTGGAACAGAGGTGCAGGAAGAAGCCAGATCAGTGCAGAAAGAACCAACAGAGGTGCAGAAAGAGGCAAGAGGGGTACAGAAAGAGGCAAGTGAAGTGCAGAACAAAGCAAAAGAGGTGCAGAAAGAACCAACAGAGGTGGAAAAAGAGGCAAGAGGGGTGCAGAAAGGGGTAGGAGAGGTGCACAAAGAGGCAAGAGGGGTACAGAAAGAGACAGGAGGGGTGCAGAAAGAGGAAGAGAACTGCAGAAAGAAGCAACAGAGGTGCTGAAAGAGGCACGAAGGGTGCAGAAAGAGACAAGACAGGTGAAGAAAGAAGGAACTGAGGTGCTGAAAGAGGCACGAGGGGTGCAGAAAGAAGGAAGAGAAGTGCAGAAAGAAGCAACAGGGGTGCTGAAAGAGGCCCGAAGGGTGCAGAAAGAGGCAAGAGAAGTGCAGAAAGAAGCAACAGGGGTACAGAAAGAGGCAAGAGTGGTGCAGAAAGAGGGAAGAGAGGTGTAGAAAGAGGCATGTGAGTTGCACAAAGAGGGAAGAGGGTTGCAGAAACAGGCAAAAGGGGTACAGAAAGAAGCAAGTGAGGTGCAGAAAGAGGCAAGAGAGTTACAGAAAGAGGCAAGTGAAGTGCAGAAGGAGGCAAGAGAACTGCAGAAAGAGGCAATAGAGGTGCAGAAAGAGGCAAGTGGGGTACAGAAAGAAGCAAGATAAGTGCAGATAGAAGCAACAGAAGTGCAGAAAGAGGGAAGAGGAGTGGAGAGAGAGGCAAGAGGGGTGCAGAAAGAAGGAACTGGAGTGCAGTAAGAAGCAACAGAGGTGCTGAAAGAGACACGAGGGGTGCAGAAAGAAGGAAGAGAAGTTCAGAAAGAAGTAACAGAGGTGCTGAAAGAGGCACAAAGGGTGTAGAAAGAGCAAGAGAAGTGCAGAAAGAGGCAACAGAGGTACAGAAAGAGGCAAGTGAGGTGCAGAAAGAGGCAAGACAGGTGCAGAAAGAGAAAAGAGGGGTGCAGAAAGAGGCAAGAGATCTGCAGAAAAAAGCAACAGAGGTGCTGAAACAGGCAAGTGAGGTGCAGAAAGAGGCAAGAGATCTGCAGAAAGCAACAGAGGGGCTGAAAGAGGCAAGTCAGCTGCAGAAAGAAGCAAGGCAGGTGCAGAAAGGGGCAATAGAAGTGCAGAAAGAAGCATCAGAGGTGCACAAAGAGGCAAGAGGGGTAAAGAAAAAGGAGAGAGAAGTGCAGAAAGAAGCAACAGAGGTGCTTAAAGAGGCACGAAGGGTGCAGAAAGAGGCAAGAGAAGTGCAGAAAGAAGCAACAGAGGTACAAAAAGAGGCAAGAGTGGCACAGAAAGAGGGAAGAGGGGTGTAGAAAGAGGCTAGAGAGTTGTACAAAGAGGGAAGATGGGTGCAGAAAGAGGCAAGAGGGGTGCAGAAACAGGTAAGAGAACTTCAGAAAGAGGCAAGAGAATTGCTGAAAGAAGCAACAGAGGTGTGGAAAAAAGCAAGAAAAGTACAGAAAGAGGCAACTGAGATGCAGAAACAGGCAAGAAAGGTACAGAAAGAGGGAAGACGAGTGCAGAAAGAGACAACAGGGGTGCAGAAAGAAGCAAGACAGGTGCAGAAAGAAGCATGGAAAGTGCAGAATGAAACAACAGGGGTGCAGAAAGAGGCAAGAGAAGTGCAGAAAGAAGCAACATAGGTGCAGAAGGAGGCAAGAGAACTCCAGAAAGAGGCAAGAGAGTTGCAGAAACAGGCAAAAGAGGTACAGAAAGAGGGAACAGAGGTGCAGACAGAGGCAAGAGAGGTGCAGAAACAGGTAAAAGGGGTGCAGAACGAGGCAAGAAGGGTGCAGAAATTTGCAAGAGAGGTGCAGAAAGAACAAGAGCAGTGCAAAAGAACCAACAGAGGTGCAAAAAGAGGCAAGTGAGGTACAGAAGGAGGCAAGAGAACTGCAGAAAGCAACAGAGGGGCTGAAGAGGCAAGTCAGCTGCAGAAAGAAGCAAGGCAGGTGCAGAAAGGGGCAATAGAAGTGCAGAAAGAAGCATCAGAGGTGCACAAAGAGGCAAGAGGGGTACAGAAAAAGGAGAGAGAACTGCAGAAAGAAGCAACAGAGGTGCTGAAAGAGGCACGAAGAGTGCAGAAAGAGACAAGACAGGTGAAGAAAGAAGGAACTGAGGTATAAAAAGAGGCAAGACTGGTGCAGAAAGAGGGAAGAGAGGTGTAGAAAGAGGCAAGAGAGTTGCACAAAGAGGGAAGAGGGTTGCAGAAACAGGCAAAAGGGGTACAGAAAGAAGCAAGTGAGGTGCAGAAAGAGGCAAGAGAGTTACAGAAATAGGCAAGTGAAGTGCAGAAGGAGGCAAGAGAACTGCAGAAAGAGGCAATAGAGGTGCAGAAAGAGGCAAGTGGGGTACAAAAAGAAGCAAGATAAGTGCAGATAGAAGCAACAGAAGTGCAGAAAGAGGGAAGAGGAGTGGAGAGAGAGGCAAGAGGGGTGCATAAAGAAGCAAGACAGGTGCAGAAAGAAACAAAAGAAGTGCAGAAAGAAGGAATAGAGGTGCAGAAAGAGGCAAAAAGGGTGTACGTAAGAGGGGTACAGAAAGAAGCAAATGAGGTGCAGAAAGAGGCAACAGACGTGCAGGAAGAGGGAAGAGAGGTGCAGAAAGTACAAGAGATCTGCAGAATGAGGTCAAGAGAAGTGCAGAAAAAGAAAGAAACGTGCAGAAAGAAGCAACAGAAATGCAGAAAGAGGCAAGAGAGGCGCAGAGGGAAGCAAGAGTGGCTTGCACACCATTAGTACCAATTTAACACCCACATTTAGCAATAAGTAACAGGTGACCATTCTAGGTTTGCAAAGGGCCATCCACCACGCTGTAACACTTGTCGCTACATTTTTGGTAGCGTTTGAGCCGTTTGAGCTAGAAACAAGGCTTTTTTTGTTCAAATCTGCAGATTAGGGTGCAGATGATGAATTATGTGGCTAATGCAGAAAATGTATAATTGTGCGAAAGTCGGTGCAGCCAAACAGTCACATAATTCCGGTGGCCCTGCTCATACCTCTGGCTAGGTCCACAAGTGCTCCTCAGTGATTCCATCTTTTTTTTGTCTCACTGAGTTCATAGTTGAGCTTCTATGGAAACGAAGAAGACTAAACCTGAGGTTACCACTCCACATCACAGACTACCATATCACATAATTACTCTCCATAACACATAATCCCACTCTACATAATTCCTATACACTAAATACCACATACTTTCTATCCACATAATTTGCAAACACTTCTTTAACTAGTAGTCGAGTTTGCAGAGTGGTGGAGAAAGGGTGCTGGGCCTCCGACCAGCGCTCAGGAATTCCACTGCGTAGGGCTTACAGGAGGTACCAGTAGGGCTGCTTGGCCCCCAAAGTCCCTCAGGAGTAAATTGTTCTTCATCCCCCATCCCGTAGTCTGCCAGGAGGCGCGTTTGCAGAGTGGTGGAGAAAGAGGGGCATGGCCTCCGAAGACGTCTCAGCAATCCCACTGTGTGGAACTTACTGGCGGTAACAAGAGGGGTAGATGGCCCCCAAGGACATCCTTGGGTGCCAACTACCCCCTCCTATTTCCTCCAGTAAGTCCCACACAGCAGGATTGCTAAATTCTCAGAGCAGGCCACGCCCCCTTTGCCCACCACTCTACAAACGTGCTCCCTGGCGCGCTCTTGGATGGGGATTGAAGTCCCCTTTGCTGCTGGGGGTCCTTTAGGGGCCAACTAGCCTACCTCTTACCTCCAGTAAGCCCCACACAGTGGGATAGCTGAGAGGTGAACAAAGGCCATGCCCCCTTTCTCCACCACTCTGCAAACGCACCCCCTGACGCGTTCTAAGTTGGGGGATTAAGTCCCCTTAAATACTGAGGGTCCCTGGGGGCCAACTAGCCCACCAGGTACCTCCAGTAAGCACCACACAGCTGGATTGCAGAGAGGTGGTCCGAGGCCACGCCCCCTTTTTACACTACTCTGCAAACGCGCCTCTTGCCGCACTGCTGCTCGGGGGATGAAGTCCACTTGTGTCCTGAGGTCCTCAGGACACAAGAGGACCTCATCGCCCCACCAGCAGTGCGCCAAGAGTGGCGTTTGCAGAGTGGTGTAAAAAGGGGCGTGGCCTCGGACCACCTCTCTGCAATCCAGCTGTGTGGCGTGTACTGGAGGTACCTGGTGGGCTAGTTGGCCCCCAGGGACCCTCAGTATTCAAGGGGACTTAATACCCCAACTTCAAACGCGCCAGGGGGCGCGTTTGCAGAGTGCTGCAGGGAGGGGGCGGGGCCTCAGCAAGATACTGTTTTTTTTTTAAATTTTGTTTTTGGAAGGGGGGCTGTGTGGCCCCCCCTTCCCTTAATTATTTTTGGGCCCTGGGGACCCCATCGCCAAGGGCCTGTGCATTTTTTTTTTTAAAACAGGAAGGGGACCGCGTGGCCCTCCTTCCCTGGGCCACTATTGGCCCCGGGGACCCCATCCCCCGGGGCCTGGCCTCATTTAAAAAAAAAAATTATTTACATGTGCAAGGAGGGGGGCCGCATGGCCCCTCTCCCGTGGGCCCTTTCTGGCCCTTTCTGGCCCCGGGGACCCCATCCCCCAGGGCTTGGCCTCGTTTTTTAAAAATTTATATTTGTGAGGAGTGGGGCCACGTGCCCCGGGACCCCATCCCCAGAGGCTTGGCCTCGATTTTGTTTTTTATTTTGTGGGAGGGGGGCCGTGTGGCCCCCCTCCCCTGGGCCACTATTGGCCCCGGGGACTCCATCACCCAGGGCCTGGCCTTATTTTTCTTTTTTATATTTGCGAGGAGGGGGGCATTTCTGGCCCCGGGGACCCCATCACCCGGGGCTTGGCCTCGTTTTTTTTTTATTTCGTGGGAGGGGGCCCCCCTCCCCTGGGCCACTTCTGGCCCCAGGGACCCCATCCCCTGGGGCCGGCCCTTTGCGTTGGGGACCGTGGGGGGAGCCCCAATGCCCCCATGGTCCCGCCGGCTCCCCACGTCCTGCGGGAGCCGGCATTGCTTTTGCACAAGGGGAGCTGCTAACATGCAGCTCCCCTTGTGCAAAAGCAATTCTGCTTTGGTTTTTGGAAGCGAGAGCAGGTTTCCTGCTCTCGCTTCCAAAAACCGAAGCAGAGTTTGCCATGGCAGGGCGGGAGCCGTGCTCCTGCCCTGCCATAGCAAACAGCAATGTCCCGGGGGTGGGCACCCCGGGACATTGCAGGAGCCGGCCCTGGGGGGTGTCGGTCCCCAGGGCCAAGGAGGGCTCCAGGAGGGAGGCCGCACTGCCCCCCTCCCTTCATTTACATAGCCCCGGGGAGGTGGTGGTCCCCGGGGCTGGGGGTCCGTAACGGATCCCCATATTACCATAACCAATGCCCCGGGGAGGTGGTGGTCCCCAGGGCTTGGGGGGGCCCGCGAGGCCCCCCCACCCTAATGTTAAGAAAGCCCGGGGAGGTGGCGGTCCCCGGGGCTTGGGGGGCCCGCGAGGCCCCCCCACCCTTATTTCATAATGCCCCAGGGAGGTGGCGGTCCCCGGGCTGCGGGGGGGCCGCATGCCCCTGCACATCATAAATAAAGCCCCGGGGAGGTGGTGGTACCCGGGGCTGGGGCCCCACAACATAATTTGGCATGCCCCCGGGACCTGGCCCACCCGGGGGCTTAAATACAACAAAGCGCGGGAGCCCGCGCTTTTTTTTTTAATTTTGTCATCTGGATTCGCGCACCCATCACGAATTCGGCCGATTTCTTTTTAAAAAAATGCTTTTTTTGGCCCTGGGGGTCCTTGTGGGACCCCCTGAGCAGGCCTAGGGGGTCAGGGTGTTTGTACCCTGCCCCCTTTCTTGTTTTTCACCTTTTTTTTTACTCTTTTCTTGAGACTCGGTTACCGAGTCACAAGATGGCTGCCAACACTTCCTGGTTTGAAGTGTTGGCAGCCAATCAGAGTGAAGCTCGTGCCCGGGAGGAGTCGCGACTCCTCCTCGGTGCTCAGATATCGATATTTTTCTATTTTTAATTTCTCAGGAACTACTGAACGGATTTACACTATTTAAAAGAAAGGGCACTTTCTGAACCAAGAGCTACCTTTTTGCCAAATTTGGTGTAATTCCGTTCAGCAGTTCGGGCTGTAGCTTTGTCTAAAGTTTCCTATGGAATTAACATGGTTAAAACGTGTTTTGGGACCCCCCCTTTTTTCTCGGCCCCCGCTTGACGAATCACCCCGAAACTTTCAAGACAGGAGCTGACCAGAGCGCCCCATTCGTTTTAAAAATTTCGCGAAGATTCGTCAAACGGCAAATCAAAAAACGCTTTTCCTATGGAAAATAGGTTCTAACTATAACTACTTACTGGCGACCTCCAGTAGGTAATATATATATATATATATATATATATATATATATATATATATATATATATCCATCAAAACGTGCTCCAAGTTCTTTCGAACAAACACACCACGGCCCAAATTGCATTTCAAGCGTGTTTTAATACAGCAAGGACAACTCTAAGCGTTTCGTACCACTGTGCTCCTTCTTCACGAGTAGTTTGCCAAACATTTCCTGTTGTTTAAATAACACACCACGTGTAAATAGAAAGCAGACTTTCACAGCAAATTCAACAAGCTTTATACACGTTATTTAACGTAAAGAATATTACATGTTCACAAAATTACCAGCACTTGTGGGGAAAAGAGCACTATTATTTTTCTCATATTAGACTTCTGATATTTTAGTCACAACAGTAATCTAAAAAGTTACGGCCCCAGTGAATATGCATTTCACTATTGTATCATGGCTCGATCTCAATAAAGTTCAGAACTTCAAACAAAACTTTATATAATCAGAGAACCGAATCAAATCGTAACAGAGTGTGCCGTTTACAGCCTGACTAATATCATCTCTGTGGTAGCCAATTTCACATTCAATTCACGTGACTACCCACACACGAGAATATTATACGAGCATCGCTCGTTCTATTATTTGAAGAATTCAATCTTTATGGAATCCAACCTCAAATACAATTCTGCCCAAGTGGGCTACACTCAAAATCTGTTGAGTGGATCCTATCAACCATACACTCTGCACTACTGCATATAATTGACATGATGGCCTTATTGTTGTAACATCAAATATTGTTAGCTCTTTTGCCTCCAATTGGCTTCCGCAGAACAGCTGGAAAATCTGAAAAAACATAAAAATAAATATAAATACCTTGTTAAAAAAGTCACTTATTAATTATTGTAAGAACAACAAATATTCACAAACGGTAGTGAGGATAAAATTATACAGCATTAATGACCAAATATCTGCTTGTCAGATTACCCTAAATGCACCGCTAATTCTTCATCAAAATTATGGCCTGTGGGGTGCAAGGTATTACATTTTAATATTATTCTGGATCCAGGTGTCTGAGTTCCTGAACTCTGTTGCCTCCTCTTTCCCTAATGGGAATTCTGTCAAGTACACAAAAAGATAACAAATTGCTGTTTTGATTGTGTTGTATTTTGAAATGTCTCGCTATGGGGTATTGTTTATCGTCTTTCTTAATTGCCCTTAGATGTTCAAGGATCCTTTTTTCGCTTTGTGTATTTTGCTCCCTATGTAGTATTTTTCGAAGGGGCACCTCAAAGCATAGATCACATGATCAGTAGTACATGTCAGGTGTTTAGTTATCTTAAATGGTTGTTGATCTTTCAACAACTTAACCTCTTTACAATTGTGGCTGTTTTTACACGCTTTACATCTGCCACAGGTATAGAATCCCTGAATGTTTACTCTGTTTTGATCTGAGGTGGTAAGGGTTCTATAGATAATGTCCTTTAGGATTTAGCCTTTCTGAAAGTAACCTGAGGATTGTCCTCAATATGTGGAGCCAAATCAGAATCAGTCTTCAATACCTCCCAGAATTTTTTTAAACCTTTTCTTAGTTCTCTTGATTGTTTATGAAACGTTGTTATGAATCTGATTTTATTCTCTGGTTAATTTTTACCTTTTTGGACGAGTAATTTTCCTCGTTCCTGTTTTTCTACTTGTACACAAGCTTGTTCAATCATTTTGTGTGAATAGCCTCTAGCTAAAAATCTTTTTGTCATGACAAATTTTTCTTTTTCAAATCCCTCTTGGGAACTTCTTTTTGCTCGTAGCAGTTCTCCCAGCGTGATACTCCGAATTAAAATTTCGGGATGACAGCTTTGTGCATGCAGCAGGCTGTTGCTAGCTGTTTCTTTCCGATATAGATAGCTGTCTAGGCTACTGCCATTCACTACCAGTCTTACATCTAAAAAATCAATGGTCTCTTTCTTCAGTTGACTACTAAACGAAAGGTTCAAAGTGTTCTCATTGAGAGTATCAACAAATCTCTTTGCTTCATCAGTGTTCCCCTTCCAGATGCAAAAAATATCATCGATGTATCTCACCCATAGTACTACATGTTCTTCAAATAAATCAATGCTGCTGATGACCTGCTCCTCCCACCAGCCCAGGTACAACCCTGCGAAACTGGGGGTGAAGCAGGCCCTCATAGCAGTCCCTTGTATTTGTTTATATATCTTTTTGTCAAATGTAAAAAAGTTATGTGTAAGGCAAGTATACATCATCTGAAGCAGCATCTTAGTTATTATAAAACATTAAATTCGAGAAGCGCATGAGCATAGTAGTTCAGGTTAGAGTAAACGCTAGGCGCATGTGCAGTTAAATTCGTCAAGAGTCCCAGCGCGGCGCATGCGCAGATTTAATCATCGCAAGTTCAGTCACCGTGAGGAGCAAGAGCAGTTCGATTCGTCGTCGGAAGCTGTCTGAAGGAGCACCTTGCTCGGAGCAGGTTAGCAGGGCTTTGTGAAACAGTTTCAGAGAACGAAAAATTAATTTGAAAGATAACACAGCTGAAGAATATTATCGGTAAGAGTCTCAAAACTTTGTAAAACAAGAACTTAAACCGGCAATAACAAATCATTATAAATCTTACCTTGAGAGTTCAAATCCTAACAATGCTGTTGAAATTCTCTGTTCACAAAGTCAAGTTAGAGAAGAAGAGAGAGTAGAATTTGGAAAAGTGCTGAATATCTACAAGAAATCGACCAAAGGCTAGAGACTTAAGGCACAGACCAAGATTAAAGAAATGTATATATATATATATATATATATATATATATATATATATATATATATATATATATATATATATATATCATATATATATATATATATACATATATTCACTGAAAAAACCTTAGGTTTCAGGGACGTTATAGTTAGAAATTAGCATTTAAAAAGCCATAGAAATTCACTGAAAAAACCATAGGTTTTAGGGACGTTATAGTAAGTTGGACATTTTACTCGTACAAAACCTGAGAAATTCGGCCGTTATAGTTAGTTGAGCTAACTATAACTCGCGCCCCCGCAATGCACTGCTGATGACGTCACATCATTCATGACATGGTCAGTGACATCACTGATGACATCACTGATGACATCTCAAATGACATCACTGATGACATCACTGATGACATCATCCAGTGACTGTGTGTTTCTGTAAAGTTTAAATATGATATATATATATATAGGCCAAGGTGTATTGAAGAATGAGTGGGTGTATGACTGTCTGAATGGATGATTTAATAGGTGTGTGACTGACTGTATAAGTGAGTGATTAAACGTGTCTTACTGAATGCATGTAGCCAACATGATGATCAAGGCCCAGGTGGGGCTGAAACGCGTTATGGTGGAGATGCAGGGCAAATAGTCAATAAACTATTTTTGCACAAAGAACCTTGGGTCCGCGTTCATCCGTCCTTGGTATTGGAGTTGTGGAGATGAAGTCAGCGAGATAATAGTGCCGGTTTGCTTTCACGGCACCAGCGGTAACCCCTCCTCGACGTTGGGTGCAGCGGCAGGAAGCAGTTGGTTTCGGTGCTACCGGAACTTGAATCGAGTCTCCAGCAGGAGAAAGCCGCGAATACCCCTGAACGCTGGATATCTTCTTACCGGTCTGCTGAGGTGCGCGTGACCGGATTTCTTGGTACCGGATCACGGCAAGTCATCTCCAAAGGTAGGAACTGACAGACTGTTCAGTGAGGAGTGTGCGCATTTCAAACGCGGATACCGATCCGAGCGTTTGAATTTGTCTTTTACATAATTGCCCACAGCAGTGCATCATGTCCACAGAGGCGTTGCGTAACCGCGAAGAAGCGGCGGATGATATGTTTAACGATTCCCCGGACGGGGGACCGGCAATGACATTGCAACAGAACAGTACATCTACAGGAAGTGTCAATACAAGAGACCTGTTTAGGAAATTGGAAAAACTCATGCGTGGTGAACAGGCCAAATGGTGGGAGCACAAGTCCTTATCCCGCTATTTAGATGTTGGTAGAATCCCAAGAGGCTTACGGATAACTCTAGCACCCAGCTATGAGAATCCCGATCCTGATATGTTGGCGGAATGGGCCGCATGCAATTTGGAGTCCTCCAGTAGACTTGTTCGCATATTAATTAAATATGCAGAAAGTGACAGAGGCAAACTACAAAAACAGATAGAGGAACTGAATGAAATTATAAGCAAATTGGAAGTCACAGATTATATCGTGAAACTAAGGGAAGAAATGCTTGCACGCTTACAGAAAGATGAAGAAATAATTAAAAAACGTAAAACTTACAAATTTCAACGTGATAGAATGGACTATCTAAATGGCCAGGTGTTCACATTTGCGCGCAGATTTGATGCTGCAAAAACGAAGGTGGGCATCAGCCAACAAACTACAAATAACCAAACAGTCATGAGTGGAGTAGCTCTGGCTTCGTCCTCTGCATCTGACCTCAGCTCTGCCCCAGAAAGTGAGACAGAGGGAGAAATGTCAAGAACCCGAGGATTGGGGTTTACAAAACTGTCCTTGGGACAGGAGATCGATTGTTTACGCCAGGACAGGAGAGAAACACTCAGACCAAGAGTTCAATCTGGTCAAAAAATGAAAACCACAACAAAAGTGCCAATCAGAAACGCGGCGCAAGAAGAAAGTGCAATCGGCAACGAAAGGCAAACTTTCAAAAAACAAGCAAGAGGCAGATGGAACCGCAAACAGAAATAAAAATAAACAGTAACTCTAATACAGTGGTTAATTTAATAGATATTAATTTAACTATGGCGGAGAATCAAATTTTGTCCTTGGGACTGTCCTTTAGCCCAGAAAGCAGTTTCAATTATGCAGAAACAAGGATGGATGTTTTTAGGTTCATTAGGAAACTTAAATTACAGAAATTCCACACACTGCGGACAAGTAATGATTCAGATTCCTTGAAAACAATAACTAACAGCCCACCTCTATTTACAGCAGGAGATGTTAGTTTGTTTCAGGACCTTAGAGATCTGCAGAATGAACAAACAGCTACTACTACGCTACTGGGCTTAGAGACCACAAACATCAGTGGGACGGTTAAAACTCCGTTTAAGCCGAAGTCCATCTTTCAACCGATAATGCTACATGACAATTTGGATGTGTTCCATGAACTAGTTACAAAGGAGTTGAAATATCTGTATAAAACAGTCAACAGTATGAGACATAAAACAAGTCAAGACAACCATCGCTATTTTCAACTCATGAAAAAATTACAAAATAATGATAACCTCATAATAAGACAATCTGACAAGGGAGGAAACGTTGTTTTGTGGCCCCGAGAATTGTATATGACAGAGGCCCTGTCTCAGTTATGTGACACTGAATGCTACAGAAAAAGCAATATCCACATTGTTAAATCAGCATGGAATGATTATTATTGTAAACTGTTGGCATGGAAAAGTGGGGGCTTCTTAGTGAGGATGAATATCGCTTTCTCAAGAATGAACACCCAGTTATCCCTGAATTATATCTAATTCCCAAAATACATAAAAACCGCATAAATCCACCTGGTAGGCCAATAATTTCGGCCATCAATAGTTTACTGGAGAATACATCTAGATATATAGACTATTTTCTACAGGATTGGGTCAAAAAGTTGCCTTCATATTTGCAAGACACCTCAGATTTTCTACGAAAGATAAATGAGGTAGCTTGGAGTTCTGATTTTCTGCTGATAACTATGGATGTGACTTCATTATATACATCCATTCGCCATCAGGATGGCATCAAAGCTATTACACATTATTTAAATCGTAGATCTGCATACTTGTATATGCACAACAAGATGTTGATTGAGATGGTTACAATCTGTTTGGAACAAAACTTTTTTCTGTTTGAGAACCAAATATACCAACAGACCAGGGGAGTTGCGATGGGGGCCTGCTTTTCTCCCAGTTATGCTTGTCTACATATGGGACTGTGGGAAGAGCGGGCCCTCAATGTCAATTTCAAGAACATTTTAGAACAGCATGTGCCCCTATGGTTGAGATATATAGATGACCTGTTTTTCATCTGGAAAGGTTCAGAGTCAAAAGCCCTCGAGTTTATAGAAGAGATGAACAACAGTCTCAATCTCCACTTTTCAGCTAACATTAGCAAGGAGACGGTTTGCTTTCTAGATGTAGAAGTCTACATTAAGGATGGCAATATTGCCACTAAATTATTTCGTAAACCAACTGCTGGCAATACCTTGCTGCATGCCTCGAGTCAACATCCACGACACTTGATTGAAAGCATCCCCTATGGGGAGATGCTTCGGATAAAACGCATTTGCAGCAGCGAGGAGGAGTGCCATGTAGCACATTTGGCAAGCAAGTCGCGTTTTATGGAAAGGGGCTATTCATCTGGTAGTATAGACAGGGCTATCAACAAAACCATGATAATTACCAGAACAGAGGCCCTTAAAATTAAAAGCAAAATCAAAAGCAATATCATGCAACCAATTCCTCACACAAAACAGATGGATCAACCTTGTAGAATGATTCTAACCTACAGTAAACAACATCAATCCCTTAGGAGAATATTTAATAAAAATTGGAATTTGATTCGCAGTGATCCTATAGTGGGTACACACCAACCAAAGAAACCCCAGATATCATTCAGAAGGGCTAGATCCATGGGCCAAAGCCTGGTAAGGAACTATTTGGTAACTAGACCTCCCACCAATTGGCTAAGTGCTCAGAAGGGCTTCACTAAATGCACTTCCTGTAAAGCCTGCAAATATGCACAAAATATGACGAGCTTTTCAAGCCCTTTCAAAACAGACCCAATTATAATTGGTAGAAGACTAACTTGTAAAACCGAGTATGCGGTCTATGTGCTGGAGTGTCCTTGCAACTTAAAATACATAGGCAGTACCAAACTGCCAGTTCACAAAAGGATACTCCAGCACATTAGAGCAATTACCAACAAGGATCAAACATACCCGGTAGCCAGACATTTTGAAGTTAGCCATCAGAGTAACCTGACATATCTACGATATTATGTCATTGATTCAATTCCACCATTAAGAAGGGGAGGTAACCGTGAGGCACAACTGCGACTTCTAGAAACAAAATACATATTAGAGTTAGACACTAAGGTACCTACAGGGTTGAACGCCAGTGAGGATTTGTTCACCTGCTTATAGGATATGTATTGATATTTTTGATTCACTGTCTTCATCTTTATGCATGTTCTAACATCAACATGACTGTATGTCGTTTTTCTGATACAATAACTTAGATGACAACAATTTCGCTTGACTAACAAGAAATTTTCCTTATTCATCATTGTACTATTTTTGCACTTTCCTGTTTGTATTTTAATAGAATCATTTTTACAATAATTGAACATTTTTAGTATATAGCACTATATTGGATCAAATGGTGGCACTTTTTACATCACGTATAGCACTTTCAACTTGACCAGCATTACATGTGATATGTATTCTGCCCACTTGGGCTTTAGCCGTTTGCACATTGCGTTTTTTGCACAAAAAAAAGGATATCTGCAATCATTATTTTATAAATGATTTTAACGTTATTCCTTAGTTTTATTGTGCTTGAATTTTTAACATCTTAGGCATATTATTTTCTATGTTCTATTTTAGAATATACGAGTAGGTCCTTTCAAATGGTTGTGTAGGGTTACAAGTCTCACAAAGTACGAATCACTATGTTTAATTACACAGTGATTTGCTAGACAACAATGCGACACATGTCGTTTTATGTTTCCATTTGAACAAAAGACACACCAATTGTGAGTTGCTATATATATGTAGAGTTTATATATATTTATTCATTTAAAAATAATATTTAAATAGGATATATTATTGTGTAAACCAAATAATGCCTGCAACATATTTATATGTTATGTCCGACGCTGTGTAATGTTGTACATATTGTTTGAATACCTCTTCCATGTCTATTGAGTGGTCATGTGGTTTATATGTCACTTAAGCACTGGCACTTTAAATATGGGTGGTAACATCAGCAACGCATCATGTGATCAAGGCCCAGGTGGGGCTGAAACGCGTTATGGTGGAGATGCAGGGCAAATAGTCAATAAACTATTTTTGCACAAAGAACCTTGGGTCCGCGTTCATCCGTCCTTGGTATTGGAGTTGTGGAGATGAAGTCAGCGATATATATATATATATTGAGCAACATATTAAAAAGACTTGCTCATTTAGTCAAATAAGTAACATCCAACAGACTGAGTGCATGATGCATAACTAATTACAGAATAAGGCATTAATGAAAGCGTGAGAGAGTAAAAACTACAAGAAAAGAACCTTCAATTAAATAACAATACCTGAGAGAGTAGCCTCCTCAGTAAAAATTGCAGGTAACTAACTGAAGAAGTTCATCTAACAAGTAGCTTTGAAAAAGAGAATTGAAGAGGAGTTGCGAATGTAGTAATGTTGTTTATTTTTTGAAGAAAATCTTCCAAGATTGAACACTGTTAGAAGTGATTCCAAAAGGAAAAAGCCATCTGCAGCTGAGGTTGTCTCTCTCTTATCCACTTCCCCTTTCTCCCCCTGTCATTGTGGGAGGCCCATAGCAATTGGGTCACTTATAGTGGCGGAGTGGACTGAGGACAGTTCTTCTGCTCCTGTGAAAATCAACATCAGTATTCTTTGACACTTTGAAGTGCCAATTCCCTTGTGGCATTCATTTTGTCTTATCTGACTGGGGATGCAGCAGCTTGGGCTATGCCTCAAATTTCTAAGAATGACCCTATTTTGTATGGTTAGGAAGCCTTTAAAGTAGAATTTTTGAGAATTTTTGATTGGCACTCTGCATCTCAAGCTACGGATAACGAGTTGTTGGAATTAAAACAAGCAGGTAAAGACCTTGTAGCTTACTTGGCTCAATTTAACAAGTTAGTGGTAGAAACCAATTGGCCAGAAGTTAAGAGAGCCGCCATATTCAATGGAGGTCTAAAAGATGAGTTGAAAGACGCTCTAGCCCAGATTCCGAAGAGGCCTACTGAAATTTCTAAGTTGATTAGGTTCTACAGTTTGATCATCGCCTTTTTGAACAAAAGTCTGAAAAGAGAAGAGATGTCCGTCCCATCCCTCCATGGTTAGATAGAGTCAGAAGCAAAAATTCCAAGACACCAGAAAATGGAACTTCGGAAGAACTCATGCAGATTGGTACTACACGAGGCCCTCTTTCTAAGGAAGACAAAGAGAAACAACGAAACAATTGTTTGTGTCTGTATTGAGGGGAACATGGCGGCTGGCTGACGCCGGTCGCGGGAGCTCCCGAGCGAAGGGATGAAGGAATCCACTAGTTGAAAGCGTGAAGCGTGATGCGACTATTTTGTTTGCGGTACAAGTGGTTCCAGTGAGGGCAATAAGTTTACCTGATTGGTTTGCTTTGAGGAGCGTTTGGGCACAGATACGGTTACTGGCTCCACCGGCGCCTTGCATGGGAGTTGGTGCTGGGCGGTGGCGTTGCTGCGGAGATCCCGCGCGGTGACGGCGTTGGCTGGGTTCCGGTTTAGGAGTGGTAGAGTTAGCACAGGACTCTTGCATCCGGAGAGAAATCACAGTAATGCCGTCTGTGGGGGTCTAACAGCAAGTCGCGTTGCCTCGCCGCTGAGTGTGCCTGAAGAGACGACAACACAGCTACAGCAGCAGCATTCGAGGAGCAGGGTCACGGTAAAGCGGGGGTGGATGGAATACGACCTCCCCTCACAGGTACTTTCTCCCCCTATGAGCTCGGTGAATGAGGAGCTGGGGGGTGGAAGTATTAGAGGAGTTCCTGCACAGGCTCCTAAAGGTGGAGATAAGGCTGGTAAGCTCCTTCCTGCCAGAGAGATACAAATTCCACATGTAAGGAACAGGTATCTTTTACGTTCAGCGCCAGAGAGGAAAGGTATCACTGGGAGAGTAAAGGATCCTATAGCCAGGGAGCCCTTGGCAGTATCCCCTGTTAAAAAAGTGGCTAAAGGGCCTGTGAGAACTAAGAGGTGCGGGCCAAAGGAAGGGCGTTTACCTCTTAAGCCTCCCCCTTCCTTAGGTCCTACTTTAAAATCATGGAGCAAGTTGCTGCCTCCACGCAGGAAGTAGGAAGCAAAGCTGTTGAGTCGTTATCCCAGGCTGAACCGCTGTTGCTGGAAAATCGTTTCTCCCTACTGGCAGAAAATCAAGGTGACACCCTAGGCGATACCCAAGGAACCCAGGATTACATAATGGGTGGGGGGACTGTGAGTAACAGTCCTAGCCTGACTCAGGACAACGGTGGGGGCCCTGGGTCAGATCACTGCCCTCAAGAGGTGTCTCCCCCAGGAAACCAGGTAGAGAATCTACTCTTCACTTTGAGACAAGACATTCTGGTAAAGTTTGAGATCTCTGAAAATAATCAAAAGGGTATCCATGAAAAATGTGGGATACTTGAAGAAAAACTAGACGGAATCGCCCAACGTACCTCAGTTCTGGAAGGTGAGGTAAAGTCTTTGTCAGCTGCTTTGGCTGGGAACACAAGCGATATTGTGGATCTTAAAATGCAAAATAAGCTGTTGCAGGAGGATCTGGAGAGGCTTGAATTACATGTAAGGCGTAACAATGTGAGACTCCTTAATATTCCTGAAAACTCTGAAAATAAGGATATCAAAGGCTTTATCTGTAAGCTTCTGGGGGATGGCCTACTTCAGGAGAGGCCCGATGTCGATTGGGACAGAGAAATCCAAAGGGTGCATAGGGACCCTTTTAGGTTAAACTCTGCGAGGAAGACACCAAGAAAAATGTTGATAAACTTCCTTTCCTGCACGGTTAAGGAGTTAGTGTTGGGACGTGCTTTGAAGGAACGCTTTCTGAAGTTTGGGGACCTCAGCTACCAAATACGATCGGATATTGGTAAGAGAACAGCGCAGAGGCAATGGGAGCTGGGCTCAAAAATGAATGATTTACGCAGCAAGGGAGCCCAGGTACAGATGAAGTTCCCTGCAATGTTGAGGATAATGTGGTGGAACAAAATGCATAACATCAGAGATCCAGAAGAGGTGGATTCCCTTCTGGTGCAGATGGAAGGGTCAGAATAGCGGAGTAGAGGCTACATCTATTCATCAATATAACGTTGATCCTTAGCCACTCTTTCTTTTCTAATATCTATCATTTTCTCTTTTATTCTGGATTCCCTCCCCAAACTCGGGGGGTCGCGAAAGGCGACCACTTTGCCTAGGGATAGGAAGGGGGTTCCCCAAGGTGGGTGGGTGGTGGGGTGCACTGGGTGGTGGGAGCATGGGGGAAAAATAGAAAAATGTGTCCTTGTTCTGTCATATGCCCGTATGTGTCTAGTTTTGGTGGGTCTTTTGACCTTCTGTGGGGGGTAGCCGATTATGAGGATAGGTTAAAGGGGGACCATGGGAGCAGGGGGGATTAAATTCGAAGATGAGTAAATCTAACCCGGTTTATTTCATATCTTGGAATGTGAACGTCTTGAGGTCCAAGAAGAAGTTGGCCCGGGTCTCTGAATTTCTTAAGAATAGCGAGGCGAGTGTTATTTTGCTCCAGGAGACTCATTTGGAACGGGAGAAGTGCAGGTCTTCTTTTAATAAATTGGGCTGGGCCCAGGAAGCAGTCTGTTCGGACCAGAGAGGCAACTAAGAGGTGTGGCTGTTATTATAAGAAACAATTCAGGTATAAAGTTAGTAAGATATGAATCGGATTCTTCGGGCAGATGGTTGGCTGCCAATTTGATAATACAGGGGATGCCACTTGTCTGTGCTAACTATTATGGCCCGAATGATGATGCTCCAGATGCTCTAATTAAGCTCAAATTATGTCTTCTACAGGCTACCGCTCCCGTAATAATTGGAGGAGATTTTAATATAGTGCAAAATAAGGATCTGGATAGAACTTCTAAAGTTAAATATGTCAGTCCTCCTAGAACTTCGGCAATGGTGAAGACCATGACCCGTGAGCTTAATTTGGTAGATATTTGACGGAGTAAGATGGGTGAGACAAGGGACTTTACTTTCTACAGCATAAAATATGGTCATCACTCCCGCATCGACTATTTCTTGGTAGATCAGGAGCTATTAGCAGAGGTCGATGAGGTTAAACATCTGCCTGCTATCCTTTCAGACCTTTCGGCAGTTCTCTTATCCCTTAGGCATCACTATAAATCTGGTATGAAAAGGTGGACCTTAGATAGGACCATTCTGTTAGACGAGAGGGTGGTATTAAGTATAAGGGATGAGGCCTCGGTCTTTTTCCAAGCTAATATGGGTTCAGCTAAAATCCAAGTCATCTGGGATGCCTTTAAAGCTTTCTTAAGGGCAATAGGTAGTTCCATAATGGTGGGAAAGAGGCAGGCCTTAAAGCGGCAAGAGGAGGAACAAATTAAGGAGATTAAGTGTAAAGAACGTGACCTCCAAAAGGCATCATTGGAAGGTTCCTGTAGAGTTCCTTTTCTCAGTAAAGAGCTAGAACATCTCCAGGCGGAATATCAGGGGCAACTTGACAAAAGATTACTTGATATTAGATACTAATTCGGAAATAGGTGCAGAGGCCCATAGATATATGTGTAGTTTATACAGTGACAATATTTCACCCGGGAAGGAGAGCATAGAGGCCTGGTTGGGGAAGATTGAGCTTCCGAGTTTAAACAATGACCAAAAAAGGCTCTTAGAGGCAGAGATCACCGAGGACGAGGTCCGGGTGCAGATCAGGAAGATGGCAGGGGGGAAGGCGGCTGGGCCTGATGGCCTCCCTGTCGAGATTTATTCTAAACTCCTCGACATTATTGTACCAGTGCTGAAATGCCTATTTAACGCCATATTTTTGGAAGGTGAAAAAGTCCCGCTGTCTTGGGCCGAGGCCACTGTTACTTTAATCCTGAAACCAAACAAAGACCCTTTGGTAGTGGATTCTTATAGGCCAATATCTCTTTTACATTCCGACTATAAGGTTTTTTCGGGGATAGTGGCCTCTAGGGTCGCCCAGGTCATCAAAGGACCAAAGAGGTTTCATCCCCGGGAGGCAGCTCAATGAGCTTACCTTTTTAATGCTTGGGGTTGTTGATTTGGCGGAAACCCAAAATTTAACTGCAACAGCAGTAGCTGTAGACGCTGCAAAGGCGTTCGGCCAAGTCCATTGGCCCTACTTGTGGGACGCCTTAAAGATTTTTGGGTTCCCGCAGAATATAGTAAGAGCTGTTCAAAATTTGTACCATGTGTCCAGAACCAGGGTTTTGGTCAATGGGGAGCTATCAGACTGGTTCAATATTACACGAGGAACCAGGCAGGGGTGCCCTTTGTCCCCGCTCTTCTTTAATCTTTATATAGAACCGTTTGCCTCCTTGATTAGAGCGGATTCTACCATTCTTCCGTTTACATTTGCTGGCCTGGTGGCAAAGCTTGTCACGATTCCCTCCCTGTGCACTCGTTCCCACCACCAGGGGGCCAAATTGTGGGGCTTTCCAGTATTCTAATATGCTTCCAGACACTCCCCTGTATGCATATCCTGACTTCCAGGCATTTGGACATCATTTAGGAATTTACATCCATTCCCAGTCCATGCCGGGTTTTGTGGAAGCCAGTCTGCTCATGCTGGAAACTCCATTACCTATAATGTCTCCACCCCTGCAGGCCAAGGATGGGTGGAGGAATTCAGTTCACCTGTGGCTGGCTGCTGCTATCCTGCTCACACCTGATGCATATGATTACTGTGAGCTCTTTTAAGCCCCAGCTCCCTTCCGCCCAGTGTTTGTCCTTGTAGTTGTATACCGGTGAGGCCGATCCTTGTTTCCAGTGTTTCCTGAGCTTTTGATATTCCTTGATTCCTGAGCTATAGTTAATCCTTGTTCCTTGATTCCTGAGCTATAGCTATTCCTTGTGCCTGAATTAGCACTGCCTGCAGTGCTACCTTGTTTCCTGAGTTCCTGAGCTATAGCTATTCCTTGTGCCTGAATCAGCACTGCCTGCAGTGCTACCTTGTTTCCTGAGTTCCTGAGCTATAGTTATTCTTTGTTCCTGTTCCTGGGCTTCAGCTATTTCTTGTTCCTGATTTGCACTGCTTGCAGTGCTCTCTTGACTCCTTGTTTCCTGAGCTGTAGCTATTTCCTGTTTCCTTGAACCAGTACTGCCTGCAGTGCTACCTTGACTCCTGAGCCTTAGCATTCCTTGTTCCTGAACTGCAGCAGTTTCCCTTGTTTCTGAACTAGCACTGCCTGCAGTGCTACCTTGACTCCTGAGCCTTAGCATTCCTTGTTCCTGACCTGCAGCAGTTTCCCTTCTCCTGATCTAGCACTACCTGCAGTGCTACTTTGACTCCTGAGCTTTTGCTCAATTCTTGTTCCTGCCCCAGCACTGCCTTCTATGCTACTTTGTTTTCTTGATTCCTGAACCTGCACTATTCTAGTATACCCTTGTAGCCTCCCCTTCTGTATATCCTTTTCCAGTCCCTGCCTTTGTTCCCATTTCATTGGTTCCAGTTCTAGTTTGCTGTCTTTCTATTTCTGCTGTCTTGCTTCTGTTACCTAGTATGTTTGTTACCTGCTTTCTGCCAAGTGTGCCCTGTGATTTCCTTCCTTTCCTGTTAAGCACTCCTCCTTGCTAGCTCCTTGTCTATTATGCTTGTGTTTAGTTCTACCCCTTTGCTGTTACTGCCTTGCGTGTTCCTGTTTGATCGCCAGGATCCGTGGGCACAGCTGACTACCTAGGTGGTGTTTCTTGTTCACTGTGAGTATTGTCTTTGAGTTACTGTTATAACATCACCATAGGTATAAGCTCCACAGACCCTGCCTTTGCATATATATCCTATATGTGGGTATTTTCAGTCAGTATCTGTAACAGCAATTGTGGGTGAGGAACTTACTGAGCTTCAGTCTTACCGTGTGGAGCTCCTGAGTGCTTTACCCCACATTCCCTTTATTGTTAATGTTGTATTATATATATGTCTTGCACGTCCGTCCTGGGTGTAGTTAGTCTGAATGCTAAATTGCCTTGTGAGTGCCCTTCCTCTCTGATTCTTAGCCATCTTGTACAGGCTTCCCCTTTGGATCCCTTTTTCTCCTCTGCCTCCTTGTGTGATCCTGGGTAGCGCTGTACTACTCTTTTTGTGCACAGTACGTTTTCTACCCAGTCCCCAGTCCTTGCTCAAGTCCCTGACTGTGTTCCCGACATAGTCCCGGACAGTCCCTGACAAAGCTGGCCCTGTACGCTGATGATCTTATACTTTACACCATTAATCCAGAGGTGGCTATCCCCAACCTAATGGCCAAGGCGGAATCTTTCGGGAAGATATCGGGATATAAGGTAAATAGAGGAAAAACAGAAATTATGGAGTGGAACCAGCCTAGGCAAAGCCCGGGGGCTAAGTCTCAAATGCGTTATTTGGGTATTATAATAACGCAGAAGTTGGATGATGTCCCTAGAGTTAATTGGAAGAAAGCAAGTCAAGAGATTGGGAGGCTCTTGGTAAGGTGGGCGAATCTACCCCTAAACATATATGGTCGGGTTAACCTTATTAAAATGATTGCTCTCCCTAAGATCACTTTCCTTTTTAATTCTATACCCTTACCTTTTGTTAAAGGAGAGGTAGCTAAACTGCAAGGGAAGATTGGCAGCTTTATTTGGTCCTCCAAGGGATCAAGGATATCCTGGAAAAAGCTGAGGAGGAGGCTGGTGAAGGGGGGGCTGGCTCTCCCCGATCTTATGGCATATTGTTATACATTCCACTTTAAGAATTTTCGTATGCTAATAAATAGAGTTGACCGGTCCCCCTTGGGATTACTTTTTGGGGCAATGCTAAGTGTACTGAGGGAAGGGCAGAGCCATTTTCTCTTTAAATATGGAGACCCGAAGTACTTTAAAAAGGTGAGGCTGAAGATCTTACAGGGGGCCTTAAGAACCTGGGTGTTTTTTCGAAAAAAACTAGGAGTTCCCTATTATTCTTCACGGGCTCCGATTTGGGATTCTCCGGGAACCCCTGAGTGTTTGAGAGACTAGCTTAGTCTGCCTTTAAAATCTGCAGGGTTGCTTTGTTGGGGGGATCTTAAAACTGCTTCATCTTTGGTTAGCTGGGAAGTTCTGAGTAATTGCACCATGGGTCAACTAACTAGATTTAAATATTACCAAGTCTCCTCCTGGTGGGCAAGGCAGGTTTGGGTAGAGGAGGAAGAGGACTCCTGGCTAGACCAGGCGATAAGAACAGGCCCTCTGAAAAAGGAAGTCTCTCTGTGGTATCAGGCCCTTGTAGAGGCGGATGGTGACCTGGACATGGATATATCAAAGCTTTGGGCTGAAGAATTAGCGGGTGAAAACGTTAAAGAGGTCTGGCTTGGCTCTTTTGCGATTCTAAGAGCAGTTGTAAAACCCGCTTTTCTTAAGCGTAACCATATTTTTACCACACATAGAGTTTATTGGTCTCCAGCTAAATTGTCAAGGCTCACAGGAATCCAGTACGTATGCCCAAGATGTAAGCACCCTTTGGCGGATGATATACACATGTTTATGACATGCTCCAAGATCACCAGTTACTGGACTGAGTTGTGTAAGTTTCTGGCTGAAGTAACCGGTCAGCAAGTTAAGGTAAGTCCTAATCTTATATTTTTTGGGCTCTATCAGGACGGTTCAAGCCGAATTAATGTTGTTATTTCCAGATTTATTTTTTATGCGATCCTCCTGGGGAGACGGGAGATCAGCAGGTCTTGGAAGTCTCGAAGTCCTCCTTGTTTTTCTGACTGTGTTAAAAATATAATCTCTACAAGTCAGTTTGACATGGCCTGCGATTCTAGAAGCCGGGAGAAAGTTTGGGCATTGTTGGTTGAATGGAGCCAACGCTCCAGGAGGTCCGATGATTAAGCCAAAGTTGCTGTCGGTCCTAGTGCCCTTCCACTACGGGCACACTGGTGAAGGGTTGGAAGAGGAAACAGCATTTTTTCTTGGGTGGAAAGGCTCTGCCCCATGTTTTGGCAACTGGGAAAAGAGCGTTACCAGCAAGAGAATTGGCAGAATGAGGACAATAAAAAATAAAAAAAAAGTTTGTGTCTGTATTGTGGATTTCCTGGACACTTTGTAAAAGAGTGCCCAAAAAGGCCTAAATTGAGTCAGTCGGAAAAAGACAAGCTCCATCAGTAGGAGGAGTTGCTCTGGTGGAAGCTAGTCACAAGTCAACTCCTATTCCTCAACAAGTTGTAAATACACTTCAGTCGGCTGCTCCGCATCTGGTGGTTCCCTTCACGACTAAATTTCGGAATATTGAAATCCAGAGTATTTCAGTCATGATTGATTCCGAAGCTACGGGCACTTTTTGTGATATAAAATATGCCCGTAGTATCAGTGTCCAATTTAATAGGAAAAATACCTTGGAGTCTGTGAGAGCAGTGGATGGAACCAATCTCTCTTCTGGTCCTATTACACATGAAACTGAAGCTATTTGTTTGATGGGGTTAAACAGACTTCAAGAACAAATAATTTTTAATTTGATAGATGCCCCACAGTTCCAGTTAATTGTGGGGTTGCCTTGGCTTACTGAACATAACCCTACAATAGATTGGAGTCGCAGAAGAGTTGTCAGGAATTCTCAATATTGTAAGGAGAACTGTTTTCAAGATCAAGAGAAGAAGCTGGAAACCTTTCCTACCATTAGTTCAGCTTCTCTTCATGCATCTGTATGCACCATTAAAACCAAAGAAATCCCTAGAGAATATGGATATCTAGTTAAGGTCTTTGACAAAACGGAGGCAGAAAAATTACCCCCACATCGACCTTACGATTGCAAAATTGAGCTAGAACCTGGAGCAGTATTACCCTGCAGTAGAATTTATGCTTTGACAGAAGCAGAAAATTTGCATTTAAGGGAGTATTTGGATCAATACCTTGCCAATGGTTTTATACGTCCGTCTGATTCTCCAGTCTCCTCGCCTTTATTTTTTATCCTTCAGAAAGGCGGAGAATTAAGAACATGTATAGACTATCGAGCAATTAATCAGGTCACAATCAAAAAACGCTATCCACTACCATTAATATCAGAACTTTTAGATCAAGTCAAGAGTGCTAAAGTATTTTCTAAATTAGGCCTGCGAGGAGCATACCATTTGGTTCGTATTGCTCAAAGCGATGAGTGAAAGACTGCATTTAGAACTCGTTTTGGGTTGTTTGAATATCAAGTGATGCCATATGGGCTCTGTAACGCACCTGCAGCTTTCCAAACTTATCGTGAATTATGTACTTAGAGAATATTTTGACAGGTTTGCAGTAATTTATATTGATGATATATTGATTTTTTCCAACAATCTTAAGGAACATATATTTCATGCTTGAGCCGTTCTTAAAAAACTTTTGGAAAATCATCTGTATGTCAAATTGGAGAAATGTGCTTTCCATGTCAAGCAGTTGGAGTTTCTCGGATTCGTTATTTCTCCTAACGGAGTCAGCATGGGTCCTGCCAAGGTTATAGCAGTTCATAATTGGCCGCCTCCAAAGAATGTGAAAGAAATACAAAGTTTTATCATAGATTCATTTCTAATTTTTCACAAACAGTTAGTCCCATCTCTGGGCTGTTAAAAAAAGGAGTGAAGTTTGAATGGACACCAGAGGTGGATTCAGCTTTCAGATTCTTAAAGGAGTTGTTTACAACTGCCCCCATTTTGATGCATCCGGATCCTGAAGAGCCATTCTATGTTGAAGCGGATGCTTTGGATGCAGCTATTGGAGGAATTCTATCACAGCGTCATAAGAGTACTGGGCAACAGCATCCTGTGGCCTTTTATTCTCGAAAGTTGATTACATTTGAATTGAATTACTCGATTGCTGATAAGGAGTTATTAGCTGTAAAAGAAGCATTTCTTGAGTGGAGACATTATTTGATGGGAGCTCGTCACAAAGTCACTGTGTATACGGATCATAGGAATTTACAGTTTTTAAGATCGGCCCATACTCTGACAGCTAGGCAATTGCGCTGGTCACTCTTTTTTGCAGACTTTAATTTTATCATAACCTATCGACCTGGAGTTGCTAAGGGAAAGGCTGATGCTCTGTCCAGAATTGGAGATTCTACGGAATCACTTACTGAGAAGATACCGATCATTGCAGAAACAAAATTTGTATTGGCAACTCAGTTTTTGGATTTCAAAACTGCCATGTTTGAAAGTTTGTTGGAGAGAGAAATTCATGAACGGGCAAGTCAAAGTCCTGATCAAATGTTTAAAGAGAGATTTCCGTTTTTTAAAGGAGCCTTATTTTTACCTACTGAAGATTTACAGAAAAAGGCTCTTCAGGCATGTCATGACGATCAATTGGCTGGCCATACATTTTTCTAAAAATGTTTGAATTAATTAAAAGGAATTTTTGGTGGCCTAAGATGGAAAGTCAGATAGACAATATGTTTCCACTTGTGAAAAATGTTTGAGAGAGAAACCCAGTAGGTCAGCTCCACAAGGGCTACTTCAACCCTTACCTACCGCATCTCATCCTTGGCATACAGTTTCCATGGATCTAATTGTTGATCTTCCCAGCTGTCAAGATTATAATACAATCTTAGTATTTGTGGATATATTCTCTAAAATGGCACATTTCATACCTTTGAAAGGAATTCCAAAAGCGCGACACTTAGCTCAATTGTTCACTCAGCATATTGTGAGAGCTCAGGGAATTCCAAGAATACTAGTTTCTGACAGGGGATCTCAATTTATTTCTCATTTTTCGAGGGCTTTCACCAAAAGATTAGACATAGACTCTCGCTACTCAACTAGTTACCACCCAGAAACAGATGGTCAGACTGAGAGGGTTAACCAGGAATTGGAACAATTTTAAGGACTTTATCTATTAGATCAAGAAAAGGATTGGGTGGACATAGTGGCAGGCATCCAAGTATTAGTACGTAAAGAAGATGAAGCAGTTCCTGCAGTTAAAGAGTTTGTTAAAGGTTTGCACAACATATTTTTGAAAACCAAGGAAAATATTTTCAGAGCTAAAAAATCCTATAAGTTACAAGCAGATAAGAAGTGTAAGGAAGGGCCTAGTTTTAATGAAGGTGACAAGGTCTGGTTAACTACCCGTCATTTACATTTAAAAGGAAGTCGTACATTTCTGCCAAAATTCATAGGTCCTTTTCAGGTAGACAAAACGATAAATCCAGTGGCAGTCAAATTACGTTTACCTCCATCGCTAAAAATTCATCCAGTCTTTCATGTTTCTTTGTTGAAGAGAAGTCCACCAGATTTGAGAATGAACTCATCTCCACCCCCAATTCACGTAGATACTACTGAGGAATTTGAAATCAATAAAATTTTAGATTCAAAGACCTGTGAAGGAACTTTATGCTACCATATTGACTGGAAAGGTTTTGGTGCTGAGGAAAGGTCTTGGGAACCTGATTTTAATGTTCATGCTTCTAGGTTGGTTCGACTTTTTCATCGGAACCATCCCAACAAACCTAAGAGGAGGAGTAGTTCTTTGGAGGGGGGTACTGTCAGGAACCCTCTGATTTATAACATCATTGGAATCTCTAAATTGTTTAGATACCTGCTTTGGAGAAGACGTTTTCTGTTTCCTGGAGTCATCCAGCAAGAAGTTAGAAAGATCCGTCATGGCTGCTGCAGGTCCGTGGGATTGCGTGCAGCGGTCTAGTTGTTGTCTTCCTTGAGCCCGTGTTCCGCGGTGCACTTCAACTGAAATTTCCTGTCAGCTAGAAGCGTTCCCTATAGTGCCCAGCTTAGTTATTATAAAACATTAAATTTGAGAAGCGCATGAGCATAGTAGTTCAGGTTAGAGTAAACGCTAGGCGCATGTGCAGTTAAATTCGTCAAGAGTCCCAGCACGGCGCATGTGCAGATTTAATCATCGTGAGTTCAGAGTCACCGTGAGGAGCAAGAGCAGTTTGATTTGTCGTCGGAAGCTGTCTGAAGGAGCGCCTTGCTCGGAGCAGGTTAGCAGGGCTTTGTGAAACAGTTTCAGAGAAAGAAAAATTCATTTGAAAGATAACACAGCTAAAGAAAGTTATCGGTAATAGTCTCAAAACTTGGTAAACCAAGAACTTAAACCAGCAATAACAAATCATTATAAATCTTACCTTGAGAGTTCAAATCCTAACAAGGCTGTTGAAATTCTCTGTTCACAAAGTCAAGTTACAGAAGAAGAGAGAGTAGAATTTGGAATAGTACTGAATATCTACAAGACGACTAAAGGCTAGAGACTTAAGGCACAGACCTTCAATTAAATAACAATACCTGAGAGAGTAGCGTCCTTAGTAAAAATTGCAGGTAAATAACTAAAGACGTTCATCTAACAAGTAGCTTTGAAAAAGAGAATTGAAGAGGAGTTGAGAATGTAGTAATGCTGTTTATTTTTTGCAGAAAATCTTCCTAGATTGAACACTGCTAGAAGTGATTCAAGAAGGAAAAAGCCATCTGTAGCTGAGGTTGTCTCTCTCTTATCCACTTCCCCTTCCCCCCCTGTCATAGCAATTGGGTCACTTATAGTGGCGGAGTGGACTGAGGGCAGTTCTTCTGCTCCTGTGAAAATCGACATCCGTATCCTTTGTCATCTCAGGTCTCAACCCATATACAAATTGATAAACAAAATGTCCCATTTCCTTTTCAGACACATTTTCCATCCCACTATACTGCTTGAATGCCTGCAAAAGCCTCTCATAGTAAGAATGAACTGTTTCCTTCAGTTCCTGGGTCGTCCTGTAAATTTCCACCCAATCAATTTCTTTAGGAGAAATATTCCCTTTCAAATAGGTGATGGTTTGGTTATATTTCTTCATCACCTTAGGAGACAGTGTACCTGTGCGAGCATTCCTTGCTGGTTTTATGTCAGGCCAATTGACAGCAATTTTACATCCCTCCCACAAATCACTCTGGACCACAATGTCAAATAAGGTATCTAAATCCTTCAGCAAAACCTTTAAAACCTATACAAACCGTTCAACTTGTTTGTACCATTCAACAGGATTCTCTCTCAATTTCGGGAAATCATTTGTAAAGGACAATATGTCTGGTCTGATCCAAGGGACATGCACATATCCTCCTCCAGGCACCTCTCTCATTGGAAGCATTCTTACTCCCTCACTTCCATTATCCTCGATAACCAGAAACATTTGCATAGTGACCCTCTTTGTTTTCTTTTACTTAGCCCATCTACCTTCCCATTTTTCTGCCTCTCCCCATTTCCTGAGGGTAGCCAGTAACTCTTAAATCTGTAATCTCATTCCTGAGGGTCTGATGTATTTGATATCCTTGTCACTAAAATTTATTCTATAAGATGTTTGCAATGTTTTTGACCATTGTACATCTACTCCATATTTCTGTGCCAACTCAGATAATTATTCATTTGTGTTTCGAGCATGTCTGGTAATGTCTTTGCAGATGAACAATAACTCATCATCCTGATACCCAACTATCCTAGCAGGGCTTATGGATCCTATAATCATTTCTTCCGATTCCACCTTGAGTCTTGCGACATCAAGGGACCTATCTTTTTTCGTTCCATGGGTATTTGTCCCATTAATTCCAGTACCCGTGTCATTTGCAGGAGTAGCTATGCTTTTAAGCCAATCATCAAATTCTTGAGAAGGATGACCTGTTTGTCCTTTTGCGGCATTCCCTAATAAGTCCTCATCCTAACCTTCTGTTCTAGCAAAAGGTGTGGAATGCAAAAGGGACATGTCATAATCTGGCGTTCCCATCAGAAGAGTGTTTCCTGTAATATGCTGGGTTACCCTTGGTGGAGTTACCATACCATTCTCGGGTACATAAAAGGTTTGGGCCTGTCCCGTCCTCCCACTAGAAGAATTTAATCGAGTGGAACGCACACTCGAACCCATACTAGCTCCACGAGGGACGTCAGCTGAAGTTGGAACTAAAGGCATCTGGGTAGGCTGTCTCGATCTTAAATCTGCAGGAGTAAAAGTTAGACCATTTATCCCAGTAGGGACAGTCAATGTATGTACAGTATTCACTTTATTCCCATGCTGATATAAAGGAACAACAGGACCTATTGTCAGTGGGACAGTCAAAGCATCTGGTGCATTCAAAACAATCTGATTGTTCACATCAGGCATCCCTGTATTTTCACCCTCTGGGGCGAAAGGGGTATGTGGAACTGGATCTATGGGCAGAGCAGGTGCATCAGGAACTATTTCCAAATAAGAGTTCGTTAAACTCTGGGATTGGTCTTCATTATAAGGTGGTGGACAGTTCAGTAACAATTCATTTAGAAATTTGTCATCAGATTCATGATCGCTATCTCCAGTTGGATCTAATGATTTTGACTCTTCAAGATGCTTTGTCTTTTCCATACACTTTCCTCCATTTTCTTTTGCTTCCACTATGACTGGATGCATTCTAGTGCCCTCTGCTATATCTGTTCTCCAGGCCTTCTCTTGGGCATCCCTCTAGCCTCAACATATCGGTTTAAAGTATTCTTGTACTTTCCCTGACTTTTCTGTTTCTCTTTTTGATGAGCTATGTGCTCCCATTCACTAAGCGCCTCAAACTACATGGGTCTAGGAGACGCCTTAATCTCATATGATTGTCTCCTCAAGTTTTCAAGAATTCTGACATCAAATGTTCCATATTGTGGGAAAGCTAATGGTCCAACATTTTCAGTGTATTTCATCCAATTCTCAAGCCATATACATGTTTGCTATCCTCTCTCTTGGGTCATATACAATGCTGTTGTACCCTCAGGTGGTATGAGTACCCCTCCACGAGTGGGTATAGGTGCATCCCACTGTATCAAACTCTTCACATTTTTTAGAATTTTTATTTTTCACTAAATATAAACCTTGTTCTTCACAAATAATTCTCCACAATTGATTTCTCCTACTTTTCCTTGGTTAGCTTTCTTACAGCCAATACAAGCGCAGCGCACCGTGACGTGGTCACTGTTAGACCTGGCATCATTGGCGCGGGTCTCCCTTCCTCTTTTCGCTTCTTACCTTTTATGTTGACTGGATTTAGATGCTCTGGGCGCTGTGCCACTGCCAATCAGTGACACAGCGCGAATGCTCCCTGTGTGAAGATAACTGTATGAATTGGGATAACCATAGTTTGGCTCGTTTGGTTTACCTGTTAGCCCCTAGTATCAGTGCACTGTGTGTGCCCAGGGCTGGTAGACCAAATACTGCTGGTGGGCCTGCAGCGCTGATTTGCGCTACCCACCGAAGCGGCTTTTCAAGTATGCCTTTGTAGCATGTTCTAATAGCGAGTTACCCTCCATTTCACTGTTTACTGTTGTGAGGCCACCCGTTCTCATAGGCCAGAATGTGCAGGCTGAGTATTACATGCCTTAATCCTACCTGCCCCCAGGAACCTGATAGGAACGTCGAATTTGATATGTTTAAGCTCAGAACATTGAGATACATCTTTTAGTGAGGATTATTAGCGTAGCCCATGTTCGAAAATGCCTCTACTAGAAACGAGGTATTTTCTGGCCTAAGCTTTCCTGTAGGCTTTGCATGCGTGTGTATTGGCCGTCTGGTTTTGGAGCAGCAGGGCCAGCTGGGTCAGACCTGGCTGGAGAGAGAGATTGGCATTCAGAGTATGGGGAGGGGTGACTCTCTGATCCGAGCAGGGCAGTGCCTGGCAAGGTGAATGATGGCTCCATCTCCCACTGGGCGTCTGATAGCAGACCCCCAGATTCTCAAAGGGCAGGATGTTGCCTCATAAACCTAGTGCTCCCCGACCCCACCGAACTGGTTCTGGCTGGATGCAGTGATTTGTGACTGCAGAGAACAAAGAGTTTTTAGGTATAAAACGCTGCGCTGAAAACTGGTGCGGTGTGTTCCTTCTGGATGTCAAGACGAAACTCTGTCCGAGCGGACAGAGGAAAGGACTTTGAAACTTTCACCAAGCTTGCTGAAGAAACTACCCAAGGGCCTGAATTGAGAGCACCTCCTGCTGAAGTCTCAGGGACATTAGACTTCACCCCGTCAGCCGCCTGAATTCCTGTGCTAGGGATTCTACTTGCAGGTGAGGCCTCCGTCGAGTAATCCGGAACCTCTAGTTCTACTGTGAGGAACGTGGACTGGTAACCCTTGTGAACTCTGTGTGTGGGCCACCGCAGCTAAGAGAGAGCTGCCGCCGCTGAGCGCCCGCCTTAATTTGAATCTTCAGAACCTTCGCTGAAACTGTGTGGGCCGCAGCAGCTAAGAGAGAGCTGCCGCCGCTGAGCGCCCGCCTTAATTTGAATCTTCAGAACCTTCGCTGCAACTGTGTGGGCCGCCGCAGCTAAGAGAGAGCTGCCGCCGCTGAGTGCCCGCACTTGTGTCAGCTGTGCAACATCGTGAATTGTCCTGTGGGCCGCCGCAGCTAAGAGAGAGCTGCTGCCACTGAGTGCCCGCACTTGTGTCAGCTGTGCAAGATCGTGAATTGTCCTGTGGGCCACCGCAGCTAAGAGAGAGCTGCCGTCGCTGAGTGCCCGCACTTGTGTCAGCTGTGCAACATCGTGGATTGTCCTGTGGGCCGCCGCAGCTAAGAGAGAGCTGTCGCCGCTGAGTGCCCGCACTTGTGTCCGCTGTGCATCATCGTGATTTGTCCTGTGGGTCGCCGCAGCTAAGAGAGAGCTGTCGCCGCTGAGTGCCCGCACTTGTGTCCACTGTGCATCCTCGTGATTTGTCCTGTGAGCCGCCGCAGCTAAGAGAGAGCTGCTGCCGCGGAGTGCTCGCACCCTTGCTAACTTTGCATCATCGTGATTTGTCCTGTGAGCCGCCGCATCTAAGAGAGAGCTGCTGCCGCTGGGTGCTCGCACCTTTGCTAACTTTGCATCACCGAGATTTGTCCTGTGAGCCGCCGCAGCTAAGAGAGAGCTGCCGCCGCTGAGTGCTCGCACCTTTGCCAACTTTGCATCATTGGGATTTGTCCTGTGAGCCACCGCAGCTAAGAGAGAGCTGCTGCCGCTGAGTGCCCGCATCTTTGTCAACTTTGCATCATCGTGAATCATCCCGTGGGCCGCCGCAGCTAGGAGAGCGCTGCTGCCGCTGTGAGCCCACCACGGAGCTGCACGACGAGAGTCATCGCCACCACCAGCCTGGGCCGCCGCAGCCGCGTGCTGCTGCCGCTGGGAGCCCGCCTGTCCCCGAATCGTTGTGAGTGCACGTTGCGGACCACTGCAGTCGAGAACTGTGGTCGCTGGGAGTCCGCCTGTCACCGTCTCCGCTTCTTCGAGAAGCTACGTGCTGGGTCCCCGTACAACGGCAGGTATCTGGTGCGCAACGGGTCGCGTAGACCCAGGCCTTGAACTCAGTCAGTGCCACGTTCTGGTGAATACGTATTGCCTTTTTAAGTCCCTACTGATTTACGTGCATTGTGACTGGTTAAAACGCTTTTGAGAGTCTCGTACTAAACCTTAGATAAAGATACTATTTTTCTATACCTACTTGAGTTGTGTCCTTTTGTGGTGTCGTTACTGCCTTATTGTGCATGGTCATAAATGCTTCACACACTGCCTCTGAGATAGGCCTAACTGCTCGTGCTACGTTACCACAGGTTTGAGCAGGGGTTATCAAAGGGGGTAGCCCACTTGCCCTGACTTAGGAAGAAGGGTCCCTATTTGGACAGTGGCGCCAGCCATTGCCAACTAGAGACCCCCATTTCTAACAGTCACCCTATCACAGCACGGCGTTACACCAACCAACCAATAACAGCGCGGCACCTTGAGACGTCTCCTCGCAGCTGCTACCCCTCCTTCACAATCCTTCATGCGCATTTCTCTCTAAGCAAAATTTCACACAATGCAAGCTATTTCAAAAACTCTGCCAGCTCCACAACGAACTGATAGATCCTTTCACACAAGAAGTTTAATCAACTAAAATGCTCCAATCTACCCTTACATATACTTCAAGTGAGGTCTTGACCAGCGCGATCTCACTCAGGCTGATGCAATATGTTCCCCGTGCACTGAAAACAATTGTAACAACTGTAACCCTCACTTACACAAAGAAATGTCCCTTCCTTAGTGGTACTGCCAATGACGTCTCACGAACAGCACCTTCAAAACACAGCAGACAACTTACTCAGCGTATGCCACACCAATACCACCCGTAGGTGTATATCCCGGGATCTTAGGTCACGACGGATCCGATAACAACTTCAGCTCTTTGGCACTAAGTGCATCAGTCAAGCATGGAGTCTAACCACTTCGCATAACCTCATACAGCCATTTAAAAAAACTGCAATCTAAGCTTTAAGCATTTGTAACGCGCAACCCTATTGATACTCACACCACTGCCTTAAACTGTCTATGTCGCACTTCTCCATTGGTACCAGCACTTGGTCTCCTTCTACCGGACATGAACTTTGAGCTTGGGCAGAGGTGGGCAATCTTTGAACAGGGGACTTCAATAGGGATCTCAGTAGGGGCCTCCCCTATATCCTAACTTCATCGAACGGATAAACCATCCGACACGCAACCAGAATAACTGTGGTAGCGTTACTAGGCCCATTTACTTATTCCCACCTTGTCTCTTAACTCTACTACACTTCAGGTTTCATTCACTTGGTCCTCCGATGGATATTGAATCGTGCCGAGAGGGGTCGGATATAGGGGATTCATTCCAGTTATCCAATGAGGACCAGGAGTTGAATAGCTGATCTACAAACTAGTAATTAGATTTATATATATATATTCACTGAAAAAACCACAGGTTTCAGGGACGTTATAGTTAGAAATTAGCATTTAAAAAACCTTAGAAATTCACTGAAAAAACCACAGGTTTCAGGGACGTTATAGTTAGTTGGACGTTTCACTCGTACAAAACCAGAGAAATTCGGCCGTTATAGGTAGTAGAGCTAACTATAACTCGCGCCCCCGCAATGCACTGCTGATGACATCACATATTACAACACTCATGACATGGTTGTGCCCCCCTGAATGTATCCCCATGGCGTGGGTGACAGGGGGGCCCTGTAGGGCCCCCATTGTTCTTGCACCGCCAGCTTTTTGAATGAATAAATAAGTGATTTATAAAGCGCCCGAATCACCCCCTGAGGGGGATCTCCGCACTATAGGAGACAGAGGACCGGCCCAGTATGATCAATTGCGGAACAATTCGATTTTAAGAAGTTTCCTAAAAGCGCAAAGATCAGTGCACTTGCGAAGGTGCAGAGGCAAGAGATTCCAGTGGAGGGGGGCCAGGTAAATAAAAACCTTTACCTCCCACGCGGGACTTCCTAAAACGGGGTGTGATCAGAAGAGATTTCTCCCCTGAGCGTAAAGATCTGCTCGGCAGATAAGGAATACATTTTTCGGTTGGATAGCTGGGTCCCATGCCATTTAGCGCTTTATATACAATGCAACAGATCTTAAACTTATTTCTTTGATGAATGAGGAACCAGTGTAGATGTCGCAAAAGAGGAATAGAGGCTGTTCTGTGTGGCATATTCTGGACCAGTCTGGCTGCAGTGTTTTGAACCACCTGAAATGTATTCAGTAAAGATTCATTAGCAGCAGCCAAAAGTGCATTACAATACTCCAGACGACTGATCACCAGTGCCTGAATCAAAGTTTTCGCACAGAGAGTAGAAGGAACTGGAATAGTCTATGCAAGAGTCTCATCATATGAAAGCAGGTGCCAGTGGTAGCCCCAACTTGATCTTTCATAGTGAGCGACTGATCCAAGCGTACACCCACATTTTTTACTGTCGTTTTGGGAACCGGAGCAATGCCCAGGTCTGAGGGCCACCATTCTGCAGACCAAAGTGATTGGGTATTGCCAAAGAGCATAATCTCTGTCTTACTGGCATTCAGTTTGAGAAAATGCTCTGTCATCCAGCCCGAAACCGCTTTAATGCCTTCTGGGAAGCGGTATATGGTGGATGTGGCGCTGTTGTCAAAAGATAGAAGAAGCTGAGTATCATCTGCACATGAAAAAGGGATAAACCCAAATTCTCTGCAAGTCTTGGCGAGAGGAGCCATATACACATTGAATAAAGTAGGGCTAAGACAAGAGCCCTGAGGCACTCACTTATAGAGCTCAATGGTACGAGAGCGGAAAGGACCTAAATTAACAGTCTGCATGCGTTGCCTTAAAAAACTCAAAAACCATTGCAGAGCTCCTCCACAAATGCCTATCTCCTCTAATCTTTGGAGTAGTTTATGATGTGACACTGTGTCGAAGGCTGCCGATAGATCCAACAGCACCAGTAGTACAGCCTGATTGTTGTCAAGAGATTGCCTATTGCAATCTGTTACCGCTATCAAAGCTGATTCAGTACTGTGCATCGGTCTAAAACCGGACTGTGAAGGGTCCAGGCAGCTTCGGGACTCTATATGTTCCATAAGTATTTTATTTATATGCCCTTCTAGAAGTTTACTCATCAGCGGGAGAAGAGAAATGGGTCGATAGTTAGACAGATCAAAAGTGGGAAGGCTTGCCTTCTTGCAAATCAGAAGTACCTGTGCAGCCTTCCACTCGCGTGGAAGTTGACCTTCATTCAATGATAGGTTTAAAATTGCACAGATAGAGGGGACTAGCAGTGTGGCTAGCAACACAAACATCTTTGCTGGCATAATATCCTGGGGTGACCCGGATTGAGCCTCTTTCAACATTTCTGCCACAGTTTGCACCTGGAGGGAGGTAAAACTTTCCAGAAGAAAGGCTTTCTCTGTGGAAGATGGAGTGAGAGTAGATGTTGTTTTCTGGATGTTAGTGGCTCTAGAAAATTTATCATATATCTTGTTTATTTTTTCTACAAAGTGTTAGGCAATATCATCACATAAGGTTTGGGAAAGGGGGATAGTATTTGCAAAGGCAATAGGGTTAGTCAAGGATTTAAGGACTTTATAAAGTTCTTTGGTAGAGTTACCTGCCTGGCTCGGTTGGGAGACAATGTAAGCTTTCTGGGCTTTCTTTATAGTCTTATGATAGAGTGCTAGTGCATTTTTGAAGGTATCCTTCTCATCCAAACTGTGAGAGTGTCGCCAACGTTTCTCCAGTTTTTTGCATTTTGCCTTCTCCTTTCGCAGCTCGGACGAGTTTTCATTGCGGGGCTCCGCCATGAAAAGGCTGGTGGTACAAGGACTCAAAATATGCTGAGCGGGACTGCGCCAGTCCCTGCTCAGCATAATGCGTTGTGGCTCTCCTGCGCCACCGTCATGGAATGACTGTTCCCAGGCACAGCAGGCGGTCCACTGCCGATACGACTTTGTAAGTCATAATCGGCAAAACAGTGGACCGCCACTCCTGTGCCACCGCGGTTCTGGCGGTCGCAAGACTGCCAGACTCATAATCATGCCCTAATTCTTTTCATGATCTGTTTTTCAAAATTGGCCAATGTATTTTTAGCACAATTTGTGCACGTTTGTCATTTTTCTCTCAAAGGTATCAAAATCAGTTTTATGTGTCAGCTAGAAGGATTAAGCAGTTTATCTGCTTCATCACCACCAATGACCACCTGTTGTGTCCAGGTCAGCGCCACTGCCAGAAACACCCTGGAGGGGATACCATGTTACTGAATCCCCCCTGGCCCCCAAAAGACGCGCTATTAACCAAAAGGTGTTCTCTTGCAGTGCTTCCTATTGAAATGCCCCTTTGCCACGCACATACACCTGTTAGCATATGCAGTCAGCGCTCCCTCGAATCGTAACGCTATACCCCTCTGCACTTTCATGTGATCCAGCAACACACCTCGTGCCCTTGCGGGATCAATTTGTAAAAAAAAGATTAAGCACCAGCGCCCTCTGTGGGTTTGTCCTAGAAGTATATCTGATTGCAGATATTTGTTGCGTGAGACAGTGGATGGACACAAACAAGTCATAGAAGCGTCTCAGAGTTGAATCGACTGTCTTCCTAAAGTATGCGGTCTCTTCGAGAAACCAAGGTGGAGACCGCCCGTTGTGGAAAGTATTAAATATACAGAGCCCAGAGACTGGTTTGCCGTGTGAAAGTGAATTTCGTGCAAATGTTTACGAAATATCTGCCTCTAAAGAAAGGTATTTTAGCCGAGAGAACCTTGCACACAAAACTAGAGGTTTTTTTAATTTTTTTTACCATTGGTAGTATGTGCTCAAAACCCGTAGCACAAAGCGCTGTTGGCTAAAAAAAAAAAAAAAGATCACGAATGATAAGGGTATAACTCGAAACCTGTCCTAAATAAACACAAGTGTACTTACTGTATGTAAAAAGAAATTGACTTCCGACGTGTCGGTCATGGTTTTCGAGACCGAAGGACATTATGAGTCGAGCTAAGTAAGGTCTGCTTCATTGTTGTTTTTTACGTAGGCTAGTGACGGACTTCTGACAATCTCACAAGATACAGACTCCGGTTTTATAAACGCCCTGGAATGAATTGACGTCTTCCGCTGTGGGGCAATAGGTGGGCGCACACATAAACACGTCACATGCTGGTAGTGGGAAGTGACCCTGTAAAAGATAACCCACACAGGGGTAAACATTCCTCCCCAAAACACCAAGACATGCCAATGTTCACTGTCAGGCCTTCTAGGCCTGCGCCCTGTGGCTTGCTTTAGCCATCCAGTGTGGAACCTACATTACATAACATAACAACAAACAGCTTTACATCATAGAACATCTGCTATAAACTAGTATAGGATAACACTAACAGTATATAAAACCTACAGAAACAATATTGTAAAAATATCACGCAGTATTAGGTTTTAACATAATAGTTGAGATAGAATCAGAACACCTAAAATATCACAAGACACCACCGTGAAACCCACCGTGGCATAACACAGCCCAGCAGCGCAGTAGAGTGCACCGTATTATACACAATAAAACGTATGCTAAAGAGTTGTCTTCCTTTGAGTGGTTGGTGTGTACAAAGCAGGGCTCCCTGGCTGCCTGGAAGCAGGCCCTGGCTTTCAAAGAGCCCGTGCCACTGTGCAGTGCCCCCACCGCTGGACGTGCACTGGCAGTGTTTCCTAGCAGCCGCATGCAGAAGGCCCATTCACTTAACAATTGGAAGGGGGGGGCGAGGAGGTGGGGTGCAGGGGCCCAGTTTGTTTAAACCGCCTCTGTCTCCATTCACAGCCTGGTGTCCAGGGGCATTATGCCCACCACAATGGAACCAAAGGCCTATTGTGCCTGAAAAGAAAGCAGAACGGAGAAAGAGATGCTGAACATGAAAAGAGTAATGGAACAAAATTGGTAAAAAAAAAAAAAGAATCTCAAGTCTCACAGCCGAGAGGTTGGTTACCTTTTGCCTGTTTGGCCTATTGCCCGTTGTTTGTGGGGATGGGAGCGGTTAGGGGTGCAAGGAGGGCAACATTAGCCCCCCTCTCCCAGTGGTACCATGTAGCAGGGGGGGGGGGGGGTCTGCTGAATAATAATTATTGCACGTTTGCTGGCACAACATTGTGGTTCTCATGCCACTTCTTCAGTTGAGATTCCAGTTGACAAGCTATTGAATGACTGTAAGTGCTTTCGTGGCACAGTTGGGATTTTAGGCGCCTGTTTACGGACTGGACAGCAGAGGACCAGCAGAGCACCGGGAAGATATCGCCCGATTAATACAAAAAAAGCTATTCAAACAAATAGGCGCCACCGCACATTAATGCCATCAGATGGCACCGGGGACCAGCTGGAAGACTCGGGTGAAATTGCAACCACGGTTGTTTCAAATTAAACGGACAACCGTCCCAGTACACTAATGCACCACTTTCAAAATACTCACAATCACACTGCGAGCAAAGTATGTTGGTCTCTCATCTGTGGTTGTGTAAATGAAAACAATGTTCACTAAAATGGCAATAGGTTTATCAACAAATGTCGTCATTTCTGGCCGTTGTTGTTGTGGTAAAGTCTGTGATATGTAAAATGTAGCATCTGTAACTGTGTGACGTCAGGCTGTGCCAGGCTACAGAGGTCCTGGTGTTCTTGCTAGGGAAGGGCGAGGAGAAGGGAGCGCGCATGGCGTGCCCCTGGGAGCACAGATTAATATGTTTAGTGACTCGGCGAGCACAAAGGGCCGCCATTGTAGGCCCCTGTGAATGGCCGTCAATGGGAGGCGGCATATGCGGCCTGTCACTGCAGGTGCCCACATCTGTTCTTCTGTGGGCAGATGCTCTCAGAGAGGGGGCTTAGCCGGGCACGCCCCGGACCAGCCCACCCTCTTTTCAAAATCACTTTCTGCAACACTTACTCTAATAACAACCTCCCCTTGCCTCCTCCACCCCTTGGCCAGGATGTAAAAGTTAGTGCTGGAAAAAAATACTGGTGTGTGCGTGCGGGTGGGGGTGTGGGGGGGGGGGGAGAGGGGGCTGGGGGCTGAGTAGAGAAAAGATAGAGACAGGATGTACATTTGAGGCAAATTGATAAAACTCCTTATAAGCTGTGACACAAAGCATAGTAAACACACCAGAACCTGTCCCGATAAGTGATTTATTTGGCAAGTGGAGACTGCTGAAAGCAGGTGAGATAGATCACTGGGTTAATGCTGCTGCTGCATAAGGATGTGCAACTTGTAAGTAATAAGTTCGAAAGTAAGTGCTCAGATATGTGTGTAATGTGCAGGACGGCATTTCAAAGCCCACTGAGATGGCCTAGTGAGTTACTGAAGCATTTACCCTACCTCCTCTCACTTAAAGGGATCATATGGTAAGATCTACTAAAGCAAATAAACCAGGGCATCTGAGATTTACATATCCAGAATTTGACACATACAAGGCGATCCTCCCCTTTTCACTCCATAGAGGAAAGAACCTTTGTACCAAAAACAGTGTTAATGTCCACTCATGCTTAACACATGTGGACTGTGTTGCCCGGGTCTCAACTCTGCATATGTCTGTTACAGAAGCTCCTTGCGCTCCTACCAAAGAATTTGACATCCCTCTGGTTGACCTATCCTGGATCCCCAGAGGGAAAGGAACCCCCGCCTTATAGGCTAAGGCAATTAGAGACGTAATCCACCTATGGAAAGACTGTGCTGTGGGTTTTACACCCTTTTAGCTGTTCCAAAATTGATAAAAATGGAAGATGAGATCCTGAAACCAGACACTCTCTCTTCATAGCAAATAGGAGTCCTTGTAACATCTAGCGAGTGCAGACGTCCCTCTTTGGAATCTTGAGGTTTAGGAAAAAGTACTGATAATACTATTTCGTGATCTCTATGAAATTGACGATTTATCTTCAGGATAAAGGAAGGACGCAACCCAAGAATGATCCTGTCTGCAAAACCCCCTAAGAAATGGACTGTTATAAAACAACAAGCCAAATTCACTATGTCCTGTGGCAGATGTAATTGCTACACGAACAAAAATGATTTTCTATGTCAGAATCTCAATGTTTACTGATTCCAATGGCTTAAAAGGAGGGTCCTTGAGAAGCCTCCAAAACTATCAGTAAATCCCAAGGCAGAAGGTGAGTGCTAGAAGGAGGTCTCAAAATACAACACCCTCTCACTAACCTATGGACATCTGACAGATTAGCCCAGGAGCTTCTTGAAAGCTTTGCTGGCTGCCTATTGGGCTCCCAACGTGAAGATTTTCAGACCTAAAGAGAACTCATCTTGAAGGAAAGAAAGGATCTGAACTAGATTCACCTCCTGAGGCTCAACCTCCCGACACTCAGTGCATCTACTAACTGGTGGACCAATGCCTTCTATAGAATTTCAGGGTGGAAGCCCTCCTGGAAGATTGTACTGTTGATGGTAAAGCGCCTGAAAGTCCATATTTCTGCAGTCCCTCCCTTTCAACCCCCAAGTTGTCAACCTTAGCCTCACCACGGACTGGTAATGGCGAGATGGAAAAAAGCAGAGGAGGTGGCAATATTGGAAGCTGAAGACCCCACACTACCCCAGTTCAGGAAGGACCTCACGACCTGGCTCTTCGGATGACCCCAGCACTCAAAGGAGCTGCCCCCCTCTCCCCCCAGCAACTTGAGACCCTTGCGGTGAGCAGTTGCACTTTACCAATCCTGATTGATTGATTGATTGAATCTCCTGTCAAACCATCATTGTTATTATAAGAAGATATCAGCGTGAACGGGCCATGCTGGCGCAATCAGGATCACTGACGACTCTGATTAAAAATCTGAGGACTCGAGGAAAGGGTGAGAAGGCCAAGAACTGGAGAGAGCGTCCACCAGGTCCCTTTCTCCTTCTTCCTTGAGCATAAAAGTGTCAGAAGTCTGTATAGTGCAGCAATCCATTTCAAAGCCTACTCAGATTGTCCAGCGAGTTAAAGAGCCTTCCAGTCGAGTTTGGTGCGCAACTTGTAGATCACAGGTCTGTGTAACCTAGAGGTCACAGGTTCAAAAGTAAGGTAGCTCGGATGGTACGAAAGACTGCTCCAGGGATGTATCGTGGTGGTTCCCAGCTCAAACCCTAATCAGATAGCGCTGTGAGTAGAAAGGCCTTCCATCAGAGGTCATGTTGACCAGTAGATCACAGGTTCGATTGTGAAGCACTACAGCCCTTTAAAACAACTCCCGCAGATCGATCTCTCTGTAATGTGCAGGTCACGAGTTCAAATCCAAGTGAGACAGCTTAGCCACACAGAGTGCCTGTCTATATAGGACCCGGACCCCCCAGGTTGGCTCCCGGCCCCGCCCCCATCCAAACCCACAAATCAATACTTGACGACCAAAGCTGTGGGTAAAAGAGGCCATGTTTATTACAGACCAACACACAAACATGACAATATATACTTAATACAATTCGATACGATATGGATTTATCAAATTCAATCGTTAAGCAATATGTACATTTAAGTTGATCATAAAATCATAATCCATCAGCAAGTCTGATAGAACCTAATTTATATACCAGAAGAATGTTGTCTATTGCTCCAGCACTAAGGGGCCTTCTGGCTCGCGTCCCCCAACCAACTGAGAGCCACGCAAGGCGCAACCCACCTGCGTCCTTGAGAGGTGAGCCCCTGCCATCTGGTCCTTGTCCGCCACCTGAGGGGCCCACCCCTCCACCACCAGGCTGGCCATCGGGGCTCGTAGGGAATAACCAGGGGCGGATGCCCCATGCCCTAGTTTGTAAACTGGCGCCCTTGCCCCCAGCCGGTGTCTCCATTCTCTCTGGGGTGAGCTTACCGTATCACCCCTCAGTGCTGGCCTAGGGAGTATGCAGGAGGACTCCCTTAACAATGTAAGGCAATTTATGTGGCCTCCTTACCGCCACTCTCTATTCAACTTCCAACACCTTTCCAAGCTCTACCTCTAGGGATGGGTGGGTGGGAGATTCACGGAGTCCCCTGCATACCGGGGTCGGCGCCGTAAGGAAGAGAGGGCGAGGACCAGGGCAAGTTGCCCTAAATAGGCCCACGCCCACTCCTCCCCCTCGCTGTTGCCTGCTCTGGCCGGAAGTGACGTCACGACGTTGCCCCGGAAGTGATTCACGCTGTAGATACGCCCAATCCTTTGAAGAGGAACCACGAGGGCGTGGCCGGGTTCCCGGGGGCCGCGTCTCTAATGGCGCGCTTCCTTATAGTTCGCGCTTTTCCATAGGACCCGGACCCCCAGGTTGGCTCCCGGCCCCGCCCCCATCCAAACCCACAAATCAATACTTGACGACCAAAGCTGTGGGTAAAAGAGGCCATGTTTATTACAGACCAACACACAAACATGACAATATATACTTAATACAATTCGATACGATATGGATTTATCAAATTCAATCGTTAAGCAATATGTACATTTAAGTTGATCATAAAATCATAATCCATCAGCAAGTCTGATAGAACCTAATTTATATACCAGAAGAATGTTGTCTATTGCTCCAGCACTAAGGGGCCTTCTGGCTCGCGTCCCCCAACCAACTGAGAGCCACGCAAGGCGCAACCCACCTGCGTCCTTGAGAGGTGAGCCCCTGCCATCTGGTCCTTGTCCGCCACCTGAGGGGCCCACCCTCCACCACCAGGCTGGCCATCGGGGCTCGTAGGGAATAACCAGGGGCGGATGCCCCATGCCCTAGTTTGTAAACTGGCGCCCTTGCCCCCAGCCGGTGTCTCCATTCTCTCTGGGGTGAGCTTACCGTATCACCCCCTCAGTGCTGGCCTAGGGAGTATGCAGGAGGACTCCCCTTAACAATGTAAGGCAATTTATGTGGCCTCCTTACCGCCACAAGGGCGACCAGGGCAAACCGCCCTTCGCCCTCACCACCACAAGGCAACCCTTCCTATCAATCTTCAGGCTCGGAGCCATGTCGAATTCAAATGCATGGGTTCCTCAGTCTGGTTACCTCTGTAATGCGGGATAAACCAACTCAGGGGACAGCAGTCCCACATGGCGTCTTCCGCCAGCTGCTAATGTGTGGGATCCGAGGATCACCCATGTCACTCACCCAAGGGCGACCTTTCCACCGCCCCCAGCTTCAACTCGCTCTGCTGGTTGCAAAAGAGCCATACGAGCCCAACGCACGGGCAAGCGACCCATTATTAGTCGTGGCTCTTAATTTCGTCCTGGCGCTATGAGACCACGCTACCTTGGAAACGTCCTATCCAAATTTGGGTAACCCAGACCGAGCTCCCTCGAGGCCTGTTGACCCAATCCAACCGTATCATTACCTCTGTAATGCAAGATAAACCAACTCAGGGAACTGTAGTCCCACATGGTGTCTTCCGCCAGCTGCCAATGTGGGGATCCGAGGATCACCCGTGTCACTCACCCGAGGGAGACCTTCTCACTGCCCCCAGCTTCACTCGCGCTGCTGCTTGCAAAAGAGCCATACGGGCCCAACGCACGGGCAAGCGACCCAGTATCTACATCGCTTTGGCAAATATACTGCCTCCATCTTGTCCAGTGACATATCTGGCTTGCTGCGCATGTCGCTGCCCCGATTCTGATTAGAGTGACCTCCTACCTCAATCCCCCAGCTGCGGGAAATAGTCCAGCACGCGATTTGCCCTAACTATACACAAGTCTGCACCTGATAATCGGTGGGCATGTACGCCCCCCTGAGCAACCAGCCGCTACAGATCCATTCCTAGTAGGCTCAGGTTATAACCTCCCCTAGGGAGTGAGTCCATCTACCTCCAAACCCAGTGAGCAGTATCTGCAGACCCCCCCATTGTCCCGAGATGCGATGTCCCTACCAGTTTGCTCCCCTGGAGGGGTCCCCAAAATAACCCTGCACCTGTTGCTGGAAATAAGGCCAATCCCTCGGATGACTACCCCCAAAGTGGAGGTCACTCCACATGTAACTTGCTAGGATCTTGTCCCAAAGGGAGCTGAAACCCAATTAAGTCAGCTTTTCTGCCTTCAGTTATATCGATTGTTTGAAGAGTTTTGGTACTGTCGGTTTGAAATAGAACAGGGAAATGCACCAATAATGAATGATTCGTTTGGCCCAGTCCTATATTTCTAAACAGCCATCATCATCTTCACAGATGTGTCACGTGGCAAGGGACCTGAACGGCCCAAAATTAGTGATGTATTATAAATGCAGGTGTGCCGAAAGCCCCCTTGCCCAACCTCTTTCCCAAAGATTTATATAGCGCGAACTCGACCCGAAGGTATAAGCGCGCTGTCCTGGGCACCAGTTGCGTTATAGACAAACACAATCAATTTGTTATGCATGGTCACATCAAGGGGCAGATTTACCAGCCCCTTGCGCCGCTTTTGCGTCACTTTAACCAGGTAAATTCCATCTTACTCCAAAGGAAGGATTTCTGGCCAGGCAATGAATGGGAAGCTACATTGAGTCATGAATCACTAACGGGCCTCATCCAGTAGTAAGCTGATTAAACGCGGAAAACCCCAAACAATGAAGAGGGGTGGCTGATCCTGACAGCTAACTGATGCACCGATGGGTGTCCTCGCAGGACACTCAACATCACCCCATTAACCAATGCGAGGTACCCGACTGACTGGCATCCTGCAAGTGACAATAACTGAATCCTGTAACCAGAACATGCTGCCCCGTAAGCACCCTTTATTAGGCAATCATGTAAGTATGCTACCTGTCTGTACACTGCCCACACCGGAACGCATGGCAGCCCTGTACTAAGGGTGCCTCTGACTTATGAAAGAAAGCGATAGCGAATGTTCCATGCCAGCAAGTCTGCCAGCGCACAGTACACAGCGCCACCCCTGGCCCATGAACGCCCTCCCTGGAGGGAGCAATGCGGCAGAGGGGCAGGGGACCAAGGGGTAAACGTGGGCAGTGTGTTGTAAGCCCCCTGAAGTGTACACCTAGGATCCCCTACCCTATTCAACAATCCCTGGGCTGTGTTTACTGTCTCCTCGTTGTCCCCCCACCAAGTTCATGCCCCTATTGCCCATTCCACCTCCTCATGTTATCGATGCCATCCTGAAGCTGGTGACGCCACCTCACAGACGCCTACGATACAAATTGCAACACAATCTGTGTTAACAAGGGGCCGGTTCTGGACCCGGGACACGCTAGTATGAAGAGAGGTAGGTGCCCGTTCAGGAACACACATGTACTAAAAACGAAGATCTGGGCCCAGGAACGCAAATGTACGAAGAAAGGAAGGTGCCAGTCCACAAAGACGCATTCACGAAAAAAGGCATGTGAAACCCCAGGATCACGCATGAAGTTAGAAGCGACAGATCCGCGAACCCACCTTCACCAGGCGAATCCCACCCTATGGGCACATTTGCTTACCCCGTCCCAAAGAACCGACAGACCCTAAAGACGCGCACGTTAAAAGAGATGTGTCCCATGGAGAGACATATCAATCCAAGGTGTAGACCGACCTTGAGGATGTACCCATTCTAGGCAGGGACAGATCTAATGTTGAGACATAGCCAGGGAACATACGAAGATCCACGGTGTAAGAAAAGGCAAATCTTAACGCGAAGACAGCAAGTGCAAATGGGAGACCATCGGTAAAAGATGGAGACAGTCTTAGCCAACAGGAGTGGGAAGAAATGACCCTCCTACCTCCCAAAATACAACCGTACTAAACTTAGCTTGTAGGAAGAACAAAAGTCGCAACACAACCAACAGTTTAGGCAAGTCCAGACAGTAAACGCTAGATACCGCCACACTCGTTTGAACACCGACGATATAACTTACGAGATTGTAACCTGGAAATTAATGTGTGCAAGAGGGTCTCACCAACTGGCAGACGGCCGCACCTCCTTCGTGGCCGATCCCAACCACAACACTCATCCCTCACACACTAGCTCTGCCCCAATACTGGGCCGCTGGTTCTCCCTTTTAGAGGTCATCCTTAATGGAGCGATGGAGCTCAGGGACTTGGCCCCTTCCTTCCCGGGGCTTTCAGTCGCCGGCGCGTTAAAATGCTGCGTGGATTACTTACTTCTGTCAAGATACACCTTTCAAGTCACAAAATGAATCCCTGAGAAACTGACTCCCCCTTCTACCCTTCCTAGAAGGATAAATTGTATGCGATAACACTTTTAGTGGAGCCTCGAGACTTTGACTGCGTTTAGCAATAATCTTTATTAAATGTCCTACTCTGACTTAAAAACCAGCCATTCTCCGTTACCTCTCTCTCGACAGATCACCGCTAAGGTTGAAAGCAAAGCCCTCTTTCACGACCATTCACTAATTGGCTTCTCTGTACAGAGATCAGTTTAGGGGAAGTCAGAGATCCGCTTCTGTGCCCATTCAGTCCTTGGCCTCTTTGTCCGTACATCAACACTAGGGACGAGTGGGAGGTCTGTCTCAAAGCATAGTCTCTTTTAGACTTCTCCAAAGTGTGAATCTTACAACGAGGAGAAAACACGTCACCAGAAGCAACTTTCTCGGGTAAAGGGATGACAGTGCTAGACGTTTTGAGCACTCTAATGTTTGCAAAATTGCCGGGAAAAACACAGCTGCAGCTCGCAAATGTTTACATTTGCCCAAGGGAGCTCTCTTTTACGTTACACAAACATATGACCCCCAGGACTCTGATTATAACGTGCAACCTGGGTACTGCCGGCGTGCCAACTCGGCATTCCACATTAACATCACCATGCGATAACACCCTACCAGTAGCACGCCGTTACGAGTTAATCCCCACGGCATGACGCTACCTGTGCTGACCTGGGTTTACTGGGCAGCCTTCCTCATTGTATTTCGTGTTCCCTGAGTATTGAATCTGCTGGCAAGAGTAGTGTAGCGCCTAGAATACCTGCGGTTTCAACAGTGAGCACCCGGCGCCAAGAGCAGCCAGTGCCTTAAACAACTCACCAATCTAACGCTCAGACCAACCACCCTGTTAAAAGCACACAAATCGGCGCCAGTAGCAGGCTCAACACGGTACCCCCAATATAGTGCCCAAGAGCAGCAACTAGCTTGAAACGCACCAAACACGTACAGCCATTGCATAGAAATTGAGGGACTGTGGCTTCATTAGCTAAACGGGTACAATACTGCGCCAATAGCCTTCGTACTTAAACACAGACTAAACGCCGTTATGCATTGAAAATTCGGTGTCCACTAGTGTAAGGTAAATACCCCTACTGCCAGACTAGCTACTCTCTGTACCCCTAGGCAGCCTCCACATTAAATCAGCGCTATGGATTAATACTGACTAAATTCGGGAGGGAGCGTCCGAAACTGCTCTCATTTTTACCTTCTCCCAAAACGTGCCCGCCCGATATTTAGAAGAGGGAAGGGACTGACTGTAATTAACGCGCTCTATTCCTTCCCACGCGCTCTCCAATTATGTGCCCCGGGCAGCCGCAGGTACCGGAGGCGTGAGGGTCACCGGATACAGTCTCCCCCACTCGCCAACAAAATTACACAGCCTCCACCCGCGACTGCCCCGTGCAACAATCAAAGGCCCCCCTTCACCTCTGTGTACCGCGAGTACACTCTACTGCTCGCTCCCCGTTTCCTAACGCTGCGCCGCACTCCTCCTAGTCTGCGCCCCGCTCCTCCTCCAGAAGAATAACGACTCTCTCAAACTTCCGGCACTGCTGCGATGTGCGCCCACGACGGCCACACCACGAAGAAGCCGGCCCACCAATGTCGCGTCGACCTGCAGAAGGAAGAGAAAGAAGAGCCTGCGACGATCCCGGAGATTCACGGAGTCCCCTGCATACCGGGGTCGGCGCCGTAAGGAAGAGAGGGCGAGGACCAGGGCAAGTTGCCCTAAATAGGCCCACGCCCACTCCTCCCCCTCGCTGTTGCCTGCTCTGGCCGGAAGTGACGTCACGACGTTGCCCCGGAAGTGATTCACGCTGTAGATACGCCCAATCCTTTGAAGAGGAACCACGAGGGCGTGGCCGGGTTCCCGGGGGGCCGCGTCCTAATGGCGCGCTTCCTTATAGTTCGCGCTTTTCCAGAGGGCTTCTAGACCTTTAGATCACATGTTCAATCTAAAGAAACTCAGCTGGTTAAAACAACTGCATAAAATGTGTAGGTCACTAGCCCAAATCCCAATAACATAGGCCAGCGAGTTATTCGTTCTGATGCAGAGATCTGCAAATTACAGGGCCAAGTTCCAGTGAAATAACTCAGCGGGCTAAGTTCCTGCTGCAGAGAGCTGGATGCAACCTGCAGCTTCAAACACCAGTTAGATTAATGAGGTAGTAACTTGAAGCAGAAATTAGCAAACTGTTCCCTTATTCAAGGCCACGAAATTGGGACAGCCATTGCTGTATAAAAAAGTTTATTGTTAAAGAAACAGAAAGTAGAGTTATGAAATGCGCTGTTTATTCGAATCTTGGTTCCATGATCTTGCTCCCAATGTCATGCCATATGAATATTCTTTCCCGAATCTATTCCATTTCCAGTCTTGAAAGTGGTTTAAATCCTGAAATAGCACACAATAAAATGTGGACTGTGTGTAGGTGTGCATTTCCTTAAATGCCCTGGCCTCTGGGGATCATGTAAGCATTAAATGGCTCTGTTGATTGCACATGGTCGGTGGAATCCCGTGGTAATCCGGTTGTTCAAGCACTTCAGCAGGGGTGGTGTTTCAGTTGCCATTTGATTAAGGAGCCTTGTTTAGCGCAAAACCACAAACTGAATCACCTTTAGGGGCTTCCTGGCTGCAGGGAGGAATGCAAGTTGGAAGAGATTCTGAGCATCAGAGAAAGTTTGGTTTCACTTAACACACATAGCTCTACCATATTTAAATTAGAAACTGTGATGAGAAAGCACCCTAACAGGAGTGGACGTGTAAATTACCTTGTACTAGACCAGGTGTGTGAGGATGGATTACATGAGACACACGGTCTCCTTGGTGATGTAAAGTATCTGTTCACATTTAATTCATATTCAATTCGTAATTCACTACACAAGACTGTCCTTAACAATGACAATACAAAATCAGAATGAAAAAACACAACTGCTCGCACACCGTTAAACACACGCAGGGAGTGAATCTCCCACAAATACGCATACCCACAGATACACAAAGAAACATTTTACAATTTGGGACTCGTGGAACCATAAGTTCAATGGAGAATGAGAAATAACAATTCCCAGAATGCAGAATGTTGATGAAAAAGGTTGTCCCATCGGGAGTTGGTAGCTTTTTAGACACAGGATGGTGGTCCATGCGTCTGGCCCTGTGTCCCCAGCTTTGGAGGCCCACGGCATGAAGACAGGAATCAAGTCCATGATGGGGCACCTAGGAGCGGTACCATGGCATCAACCCCAGAGTCTGAGGGTGGCATGGACAATCAAAAACAATCTTTTTTTTTCAGATTTATGTCTGTGAGTTAGAGCTATCAAGCATTTAGCCATAATTATTTAATCTACGAGATTGCCTCTGGGTTGGAGCAATGCGTGCCTCATATTTCATGGAAGGAGACACGTCGAGGCCGTCAGCCCAACCAACCCTGAGTGCAGCCATAGAGATATCCCTCCTTTAAAAAGACAGCCTGAGACAAAATACCTAGTTTGGTTAGAGATATCACAATCTCAGACCGTATCGGTTTTTAAAAATGACTGCAAAAAACTTTGTACTAAACACATTACGCATCAATCCCAATTACATATTTGTAACAAAAATCCAAATTTTTTAACATAGTTTGCTAGACAGCAAGTCACTTACAACCCACTACCTCCCTGTGCATGAAAAACATTCGGTGAACTCATGGTTTGCCCTTCAACCCGGTCCCCCTTGCACCTCTGCATTTAAGAGGGGGGGGCCCTCTAAGGGCCTGCCCTCAGAGCTAAAACTGGACTATCACTGTTAGGCGACAATCTTTGCTCTGTAATCTCTAATAACGGACAATGGATCTTATAGGACCCGGAGCCCCCCAAGCCGTGCCAGACCCCCTCCAAAGCCACATGAGTCAATGACAGACAACAGCTGCTTTGGGAAGAGGGCCATGTTTATTACAAAAAGAAACACAAACATGATTTTTTTAACATTCACAGCATTACCGTAAGAATATAGAGCAGTACACATCCAATAAAATTGAAGAAAAACATATTTGACATTTTCATGGTACTTTGTACGTAGGTTAGCAAACTTTTACAATCTAACAGCTAAATTCAATGAAGTCATACAATCATAGTGGAGCCTCCCATGCTTTACCCATCCAGCACTGGGGTCAAGTCAACCTTCATCCTAAGGAGAACCACACAGGTGTACTTCACCTGTGTCTTTGAGGGGCGGTCCTCAGTCCTCTGAACCTAGTCTGCAACCCCAGGGGCCCGCCCCTCCGACACCAGGCTATCTGCGGGGCTTGTAGAGTGCGACCAGAGGCTGGAGCCCCATGCACTACACTGACTAACTGTGCACCCTTGCCCCAAGCCGGTGTGAACATTCTCTTTCGGGATTCAGCTTGTTGTCTCCCACCTCAGTGCTACCCTAGGAAGTCAGTTGGCGGACTCCCCTTGCTGTTGTACAGTGATCTTGGTGTTCACTTTTCCACCATAAGGGCGACCAGGGCCAACCGGTCCTTCGCCCTCCCCATCAATGAATAATTCCAGAGTAAAAGCCCAGATTCCATCGATAAACAAGTCAGTGCCCAAGTCTGACAAGTGAACCCCATCTCTGTGAAACATTTGTTCCCCCCTGAGCAACTTGTGAGGTATGTTCCAAAGCCCACACCGTCCCGAGCACAGCTTGACCATTCCAGCATTGAGACGCCTGACTAATACATTCAGAGCTCTAGATCTCACGTCAGGACCCCACTTACGCCATGGAATCATGTGTGACCAAGCTATCAGCGCCACGGGAAAGGCCTTCCCCATCCAGGCAAACTCACCTAACTGAGCCTCCCTGACTGCCCTATGACACAGGTTAACCATGTTATTATCGCCGACATGTATAATGATCAAGTGCTGGAACTGCAGTCCCACGTGACCCCTTGTCTCCTCCACCAGCTGATGGAGCTGAGCAATCCGGAGGCCCACTCCACTCCATAGAAAGAAGACGTTATTCAAACTCACAGGTTTCAGTTTACAATGCTGCTGCAAACTAAACGCGGCCCACCGCACAAAGGAGTGGCCCAGCACCCATACCACTTTGGAAAGCATACTGCTAAAAGAGAGAAACCAGAGAGAGAAAAGCGGCATCACACCGCAAATAAGGTGCACAACACAGATAATCAGAGCAACTCGGGGCGTACGTAGTGCTTAAAACACGATGATTACCACCAACCAATCCGCTTAACCTCATTTGAAGACAACCACGCCCGCAGCGGAAGTAACTGCACCAATCCTGAATGAGTGAGACGAATAACCCGCAGGTTCAATCCCAAGACTGCCAAGCATGTTGCATAACACGGCTGAAAATTGATACCTGACAGGCACTCTCCATTAGTATGAACAAACAGTGCGGGGATTGCACGTGTGGTCAGACAGAAATGTATTCCCTCATAAATGTAACTGGGCACATAGTGGTTCCCTGGGCTGCCCTGAGCTCCACCATAGCTCCCTTCCCTGTGGGAACGGTGTTGGACCTCCTTAGCTTAATCGTCAGTCTGTCTAGATGTAATTGGGTGTCCAGCAATTGCAGACCGCCCAATAAATCAGATTTTGACTTCCCAACTAACTCACCCACTCTAAAGGCTCCAAAAAACCCCACAGAGAATGCAGCTGAAAACAAGGCTACCTCGTAAGGGGAACCGCAAACTAGATGGAGATTGGCCAGCATAGCTCCCAAAACCTGCGCATCCAGCAGTCTCCTTCCAACCTTAACTGTGTCCTCAAGCTTGGCCCATCCTTCTAACGTCGTCCTCACCAGGAAGTAACCGACCACATCGCGCTTGTCCCTTAACTTGGGAAAGAAAGCAGTGGCTGCCAAATGGGCTCCCGCGTAAGAAACTGGTCTGCCCTGCGACCTCAATGATTCCAGGAAGAGGCAAGCGGCCGTGGGCGAAAAAGATCTGATCCCCTTGTCCCTGCAAGAAGGTCCTGTAGGTCTTAAAATATTTCTCGTATGCCCTCTGAGTTTGTGGTAAGCCACTTAGGGGCGAAACACGTCGGCTGCCCACAGCATACCAACAATATACATCTATAATTACTTGATGAAAAAGTGTACGATGAAGATAAAGTGATACAACCACAAAATAAAACCATAAACTTCAAAGAGACAACAACAACTTTGATCCTTGCTCATAATTCTAAGGATAGATTCACTCAATCTTCTACAAGTTTATTTCAAAAGTTGTTTGTTCATAGTTGTAAGATTCCAATGCTAGGGTGACATTAGGGAGAGGATAATGTGCGTTGTAAAAATAAAAGCATTGTAGTTTATTTTGCAAATATGAGCCATATTTTTCAAATATATATTTATTTGGGTTATGTGTCTTTTATCCAGGAGAGTCGGAGGTTCTTGTCTTGCCAATGCTGTTCCCCTGGGTCCCTGCCATTTCTATTCTAGGTACTCTGAAAGGCACTAGGAGCATGAACAGAAAAGGTTGTTGAATGGGGGGTATTATAGCAAATAATAATCAGACATCGCTTCAAGTTTAGTGCAGAAGAGAGCCAGAGATTATCATGTCCCCTGTTTATCAAGCTGCTTTTGCCTAGATAGCAATGGGTAGTGTGCATTGCTATATTACTTCCTTCTCCATTTAACTGAGCCATGTAACCCTTTATTGTCTCTGTGTTCTCTGTTGGTTCTTTTCCCTGAAGCAACATACTTCTGCTGGTAATGCGGGAACTGTCATGTCCTACCTGGTATTGCCAAGTCTGTTCCTCCTAACCCTGTGGTCTGCGGCCACAGTGTTGCTGTGATGTTGCAGTCAAGCTTTTCCTGTATGCACCGAACTCGGTTGTTCTTGGTTGGCTGGTCATCTCGCTTTGCCAGAAGTAAACCAGTGGGCCTTGTATGTCTGTATTAGGTGACATGATTTGTGTAGACTGCATGGTGTCTGTGGTAACCAAAAGACATTGAGGTCTCTTTTAAAATTTCTTTCATCTGACCATGCTGATGGGATCAATCTTCCTGTGCCTCAATCCATGTGGTAGTTTATAGTTTGTGGTCATGGTTTGGGTGCATTCCAGGAACAGGTTACAGGGAAGAAAACTTTGGATAACTATATGTCTTGCAGTACATTATGTTACAATATGTATGCACCATTAATCATTTGTAGTTCGGATGTCAACATATCAGTAAAGTTTCTACTCTTGTCGGATGTTGATTGAATGTGTTGCCCAGGAGGTGGACCACCAATATTGTGCTATGATGTGTTGTCTTGTATGCTCACAGAAACTGTCTGATGGCTTCTGGGTATGAATATTTATTGGCTAGGGCTATACAAAGCTTCTTGAAAGTTTGCATAAAGTTTCAAGTTCTTCATTGGCCTGAGGTCTGAGAGAGTGATGCAGTGTCCCTGGGTGCTCAACATGGTGCTGATAGTAGCAACAAGTGGTACCACATGATCAGCAACTGTCTAACCTAGATACTCAGATGAAGGATACCAGCAGTAATTGACCTTTATGACCATGATGCCCGTTCTTCAGGGAGGTCACAGAAATGATGCATTATTTGTGGAAACTGTGATGATGTACCACCTGTGAGCATCGATTGCTTATTCGAGTGACCTGACTTTCATTGGTCCCCCTTACTATAATTTGGCCTTCATTTTTATGCTTTAATGAATCCCATGGAAGCAATTGGAATGCCGTCAATGTTTGGACACGGGCCATATTCCATAGCACGTGTCATATTTATACCGATTTGATTGGGTTGCTATTGTGCTTTCTTCACCCTATCGGAAGTGACTTTGGGGCAGATCTGAGACTTCTCTCAGCTCTCTGTCCCTCTATTGTGCTTTTGCTGGAATTGGCACAGATTTTACCTTGTTGACCTTTTCAACAACCCTCAACACATTGTTCCCTGACTGCTTTGGGAACCTACACACATTTTTTTCATTGTGGAAATCACCTGATACCAGCCCTAGTAATGTGGAATCTACCAACCTTATGTGCGCGAACGGAATCTCTTTTGCATTAAGTACCAAAACTGACTCATTTGCTCTCATTTCTTATGAAACCACAGCATCTGAAGAGCTTGATGATGTAATGTACATGTAATTTTGGTTCTTAACAGTCATATGGCCAGGGAGTCGCCGATGGCCCATGCAAGCGTAAACTTACCATACCCAGAACCTCATGACAGAATGTAGACAAGTCCAATTTGTATTTCTTTGGGATAGGGGTCGTAAGACCCCAGGCCGTATTTATTAATAGCTTACAACAAATTGAAAACCACTCTTTTATAACTTTTTACACAGTAACCACATTATTTACATTTTCGGTTTACATTTTGGTATCCTAGCCTTAACATAAATTCTAGTACATGGGCATCACCTAACCATAACTAGTCTGTTCCTGTGTAACCAAGCAAATTATTCCGTAACGATTCTGAGTGAGATCAAGACTGTCTCTGCCCATTCTTTTAACCCTTTGGGGGCCCTCCTTATGGGAGGAGTCCCCTTTTCCCTCTCCCGTCCGTCCCTACGGGGAGGTCACCAATGTTTGCGAAATCTTGTGCAGGTGGCCTGGCTGCCCTTAGTATACCTACCTCGGGGCACCCCCTACACCCAGGTTTGTCGCCCCCCAAGGGCCAGTGCTAGGCTATGCCCAACTGCGCCTGTGCGGGTGGCTGCTAGGTAAAGGACCGCATCAGCGACCGCCCAGAAACCCCCTGCGCCCCTGCCACCTCCTTCCGACCTGGTGGCAGCACCCCTTGGAGGGTCCATGAATGCCGATGTAAAATTTGGTAAAACAGGATGCCGAAAAAGGAGCCTAAGTGTCCCCCCAATCTTGACCTCACCCTCCACAGGCCAGCATTGATCACCTACTATCTGGCCCCCCCGTCCGAGATTGTGCGCTGGACCAGCCAGCCCAGCAGGTTTTCCAGAAACATAGCGTTACCTTCATCAGATAAATGCACTCCATCCTGCAAAAGAAAGTGCTCCCCTTTGATGCACCCATGAGATATGGCTGACAATCGATCTGTCCTTAACAACTTACCAAGTTTTCAGTTGAACCTCTTTACCGACTCATTGATGGCTCTTACCGATTTACCACCTCTCCATTTCGCCCTCGGGATCATATTCGACCACACGATTGCGGCCCCCGGGAATTTCTTTGCCAACCAACACATTTCTGAAATATTTAGCTCACATAGGTCTCTCCGACCTAACTCTGCCATGTCATTGCCTCCAATATGTAAAATTATCACTCCTGGAAGCGTAAGCCTCCGGGGCAACATTCTGTCCAATGCAGTTCTCAGTTGAGCCAAGCGCAGCCCCCCTTGGCCACAGAAAGTCAGCTGATATCCATCCTTTGGGGACTTACACACATTTTTTTTCATTGTGGAAATCACCTGATACCAGCCCTAGTAATGTGGAATCTACCAACCTTATGTGCGTGAACGGAATCTCTTCTGCATTTAGTACCAAAACTGACTAATTTGCTCTCATTTCTTATGAAACCACAGCATCTGAAGAGCTTGATGATGTAATGTACATGTAATTTTGGTTCTTAACAGTCATAAGCGTTGTAGGCATCACGTCTTCCTCGAAAAGCTCTTCTAGGTGAATCTAAACTGAAAGACCGATTTAAATCAGTTAATTTTACCCCATTTATGGTATGGCTGGTTATGCGTGAAGCATAACATGAGATGCATTTGTGCTTGTCCTCTTATGTCACATCATGTACTGGCTGACATTCCTGGCTGGGGGTGGCAGGTTGCAGTACTCCTTGGCACAATCCATATAATTCAGTGTACATTGTGAGGTGGTTGAGCCTACTTCTATGCCTGTGGCTTGAATTTATGCATGTTCTTGAGTCTGTGTAGACTGCTAATGTCTGTTACAGACAGCATCCAGTGTCTTCGTATGTAGCTGCCTTAATGTAGGACTGGCACCCAAAGACGATTCACATTCACCTCTTCAGTGATGGAGGGTTGTGGAACTTAAATGTTGATTCAAGTTCACACACATGGCTGGAAGTGGTCCATGAATTCAGCTGGGCAACATTTGCCGCTGGTTAGTTTAATCATGCTGAGACTGGTCTGTAGTTGGAATTAGCAGGTAATTGCTTGAGTAGGCCCATTGGAGTCTGTGTCACTTATGACAAACAGCATCTCTCATACTAAGCATGTACTTGGATTCCAGTGGACTATTGAAACTCTAAGGATGCCCTCCAAATGACAGTATAATGCGTGGGTGTTGCTCTTAGGCTGGACACGCGGGGAACACTTGCGCCACCAAAAGTCCTGTCTTTCGCCATGGGATACAACTGAAGTGATAATGACATTGGTTGTTCTTCATCTTTCCTCATTCTTGGGTAGTTGGGGATTCATACGGGTGTCTCTGATTGGAGTGAGAAAAGCCGGAGTTGCAGCATTATGCTTTGGAGTGAGCCGGGGTAATCAAGGGTCTATAAAGAGTAGCGGGCATAGAGGTTTTGCATCTTTGATCCTTTCATGCCTTCAGGATGATCAAAAGGACGAAATCCAGTGCTACAGTTTATGGGTTTGGATGTGTTTCTGGGAAGTAGCTATTTTGGTGTGAAGTTGTATTGATGGCCAAAAGTATGGAGTGCCACAGATGCGAAGTGGCTTCTGAGTCACACAGCCTGCAGCCCTACTGCCTCATCGTGATGTGTAAGTGAGCAATACAGTTGTCATCTGAGGTTGTGACTGGCACAATCTTCCATGTTCCAAGATGCAGAGGCACAGACTGGATCCACCAACCAGCTATCCTGCAAAGTAACATGGGCTCAAAGTGAGAGTGGTGAGCTGAAACCTTATTTTCCTTTATCTCACAATCTTGCTCTGTTTTGTTCTTTTGCTTCTATCCTTTCCCTTCTCTTTGTTTTCTTTTTGAAAAATGTTTAGAGTCCACTTGTCATTTTACGAACTGAGGTTCTTCCCATACCACATGGTGTGTTTCTCCAAGAGTTGCTTGTGTTTTTTCCACAACTATGTCTTTTTAATTTTCTTCCCTTTTTTACTCCTGAATGATTGGTTATCCTGAATGTTAGTATTTTAATAATACTTTTTTGAAAGGTTTAATCTAATGGTGCTTTGCATTTACATATTTAACAATTTAGGCACAGGCCTTGTGCCAGTTTAAGAGGCTTTCGGTGTAGCAAGCAGTTTAAAAGAGGATGCAACAAGTGATTCCCTGGGTAGGTGAGCAGGTGGGTATTTGGCAGACATATGTGATAGCAGATGGTCTTGTGCGGAATCTAAAGCATGCACCTGGGTGTGCGTGCATGCCAAAAAAGGCATAATGGAGCTGAAGCTGCCATTTCCTATACCAGAACGACTCGTGCACCCCACACTTGTCATTTGGTGTATTTGACAATTTTTTGTGTGAAGGTGCCAAAACACATGGTATGATCTTCCCAGGTCGAGGAGACAACCCGGCCTGAGGTTCTTTCTATGCACCCAGATTGGGATGGAGTGTCCCACTGTGTTCTAAGCAGGCCTGTACCAATCCCATTTTATCCTGACCCACCATGACAGGCGATTGTCTATGGGAACCGTGTTACCGAAGACCTGAACAATGAATTGCTGTAGTGCACAAGTCCAATGTCACCCGCTCTAGCTTTTAAGCCACATATTCTCTCCCAACTATATAAAAGCAATACACACAAGATAGGAGACTGCACTCCAGGATTGTACCACAGATCATCTAACTGCCTTACTATAAGAAATCCAAAAGAGGGACCATTTTCTCAGTAAACGCCGCCAAGCTCCGCAACTCACTACCAGCCAAGACTCTAAGATCCAGGAGTATTCACAGTTCAGAAGAGAGATGTTTCCAAGAAACTAAACCATCCCTTGGCCCTGAGATAGAACCCAGAATAATAATCGCTCATTCAAGTACAATCTAAAGTCCACAGATATGGAACAGCATGGCCAGCACACTCTCTCAAGTTGGCAAACAATCGAACGACTTTTTATGTCTAGGTAAGTTATGGAGGCCTAAACAGTTTCTAGTCAGTGTGTTATATAGTAATGTAAATGCATACAGAATGCTACCTGGCCCTCACTAATGCTAATACTATAACACTCAGCCGTCATGCAGTTGATTGTAGTTCAAACAGGCTGCATAATCCCCTTATGTCACTTGGCCCTTTTACACTCACATAAGACAGACCTGCTACAGGTCATGTCTATCACTCAGTACTTTACCAGTCCCCAGCAATAAACCACCTATCACCATTTGAACGAGCACAGAATAACTAAAGAGATCAGCCATAGAGCCCGGACCCCCCAGCATGTCCCCCGCCCCAACCTCATGCAACCCACAATCAACTAGCCAGTCTAAGAGTGTGGGTAAAACGGCCATGTTTAATAACCATCAAAACATTCATAAACATGACAAAACATTTTTAAAATTCACATTTAAATCAAAATTCACATTTTTAATATTTACACGTATTATAACTGATCATAACCACCGGTTATGCATTAGCTACTTCCTCCAGCACTAAGGGGCCCTCTGGCTCGCATCCCCTATCTGAGAACCACGCAAGGCGCAACCCACCTGCGTCCTTGAGCGGTGAGCCCCCAGCCCTCAGTCCTTGTCCGCCATTTTCGGGGGCCCACCCCTCTACCACCAGGCTGCCAAGGAGGCTTGTGTGACCTGGCGCCCTTGCCTCCCCAGCCGGTGTCCCCATTCTCCCTGCGGAGAGCTTACCGTCTCTCCCCTCAGTGCTGGCCTCGGGAGTATGTAAGCAGGCCTCCCGTTAACCATGAAATTCAAAGTTCTGTGGCCTCTTTTCCGCCACTAGGGTGACCAGGGCCCACAGGTCCTTCACCCTCCCCAACCGCAAACAAGTTCTGGACAAACAACCAAATCCCTTTGATCCACACATCTGTGCCAATGTCCGACAGATGCACGCCATCCTGGTGAAACATCAGGGCCCCTGTGATTAGTCTATGTGGAATATGACACAAGCGGCCCGGACCTGAGCACAACTTGGCCAATTCCCTGTTGAGGCGCCTCACCGATACGTTCAAAGCTTGCGATCTCACACCAGCGGCCCATGTCCGGCGAGGTATCATACACGACCATGCGATCCGCGCATTAGGAAAAACTCTCCCTATCCAGGCAAATTCAGTCAATAAGGCTTCCCTGACTGCCATGCGTCCCAACTCCACCATGTCGTTTCCGCCCACATGGAGGATCACCAAATCCGGGGACTGCTGTCCCTCGTGTTCTCGCGTCTCCTCGATCAGCTGTCGCAACTGCCGAATTCGCAGGCCGCCCACGCCTCGCCATAGGAACGCCGTCCTTTTTAAACCCGGCGGTTTCGCCACTCGCTTCTGTCGTAGCCGAACTGTGGCCCGCCGCACGAACGAGTGCCCCAACACCCATATCACCTTTGAGGACATACTAGTAGTAGGAAGAGAAATGGAAACGTCAGCAGGGTCATACCAATAAATCGATCCGTTGTCTTAAAGTAATTCGGGCCGCACATAGCGCTTAAAACAGGTCGAAGACCAGCGCCCCACCTTCTTGACTGCCTCAGCTGGTAAGCCAGCGCCCGCTGCCAGCGTCGCTGCCCCAATTCTGAATGAGTGTGATGAATACCCGCTAGCATCCAGACCCAGACACACCAGCGCCCGCTTAAAGACTGCCCTGAATTGATACTGGGACAAGCATTCGCCCCGTTCATGTATGAACAGTGCCTTTCCACCCCCTGGTGTACGAATCGCCAAGTACGCTCCCATCGCTGCTACCGGGCAAATCCCTTCCCCCGGTGCGGGGGACAAGCGGATCGTGGCCCCCTTCCCCAACGGGTCTGTCTTTGATTTCTTCAAAACCACCACCAGGCCCCCTTGGACTAAGTTTGCATCCTGCCATTGGAGCCCCCCTTCGTGATCCGCTTTGGAGGTCCCTACCAACTCCCCTAGTCGAAACGCACCATAAAAGGCTAAGGTAAACGCCGCCCCAAATAGGATGCTCTCATAATAAGAGAAGCATACCGCCTGTAGTACCCCCAGAATGTGGCCCAGGGTTTTAACATCCAAAGGCCTGCTACTATCTTTTTTGCCCCCTTCTAGCCTAGCCCATCCTGACAGTGCTTTCCTCACTACAAAAACTGCGCCGGGGTCGCGCTGGCCCGCTAATTTCGCAAAGAAGCCTATGGCCGTCACATGCGCCCTAGCGTACGAGGCCGGCCTTCCCTGATCTTTTAAAGCCAGCAAAAATTCGCAGAGCGCCCCTGTGGAAAAAAGAGCCCCCCGGCCTGCGCGCTTAGCAAATGTCCTGTATGCTTTGAACTGTTGTTGGTAAGTTCTTCTCGTGCGTTCGCTCAATGAAGCTCCCACCAGCCCTGCTAGGCCGGGTCTCCAATCCTCCACAGAGATGTCGGGAACCCAGTCATCTGCTCCTCTGCCTGAGGGTGATACCTTCGGAAATCCTGCAACTTGGAGCGAGACAAAGCATCAGCAGCCTGATTCTCCACACCTGGAATATGCGCCGCTTTGAAAAGCAGATTGAGCTTTAAGCAAGCCAAAACTAAATGTTTTAACAGCCTCAAAACATGTTTACAAGTAGCTCCTTGCCTATTGATAGCTTCTACCACCGCCATGTTGTCCGACCAAAAAATTACTGATTTGTTCTTAAAGAATCCAGCCCAAATGTCGACTGCCACTATAATTGGGAACAATTCCAAAAAGGCTATGTTCCTGGTCAAGCCACTCTCATTTTAAACAAGGAGAGGGAAATCAAGGGCGTTATTTTCTTAGGTCCAGCATACATGCCCAACATAATATCTCTACAATTAAAGTATGCAGTTCCTAATATTAACAGCAGGTGGTTATATTCAATCAAAGGCTCCACACAATGGTATAGAGCGAGACTTTTAGAGGAGAATCTCCTCCTGTTGGAAAAAGACCCTCACACACCCAGCCAGCTAGGTGTCTTGCTTCATCATCGGGTCTGCTCCTTATCGGGTTGGCGCTGCAATACCCGATCGGCGCCCGAGATGGGGCCTTCTTGGCGGAGATCTTTATTCCTTATGCCAGAGGGTGTAGTGTGTGTGAGGGCCCTAAAAGTGGTGTAGGTGCTAATGATAGGTGAATAAATGTAATCTAAAATAGGAAATGGTGGTCCACTCAAAATAATTTTAATGAGACGTGGCCATCACCCTAATTAAAAATGAAAATGCGTATCTTACTCTAAAAATGTGAGATTATACGCTTATAATATAGGTCAACATGTTTCTTGCCTTTATTCTTAATAGATGGCAATTCCTCAGGACCAAAAAATAGGATCTACCTACACTTTTCGGTGGTGGTAAAAAACTACAAAAGGTGAAGTAATAACCACTCGTACAGCACCCTCAAAAGTGATACCTGTAGATCTAAAAACCAACCCAAATTGGGTCAAGGATGCGCGGCATCAAAACCGGCTGGCGAGGACACTAAAGTGTAGTGTCTCGTCCAAATGAGTCCGATCGGAAATGCTCCTACCCCTTACTCAGCCGGTCCGCCGAGATAAAGATCTCCGCCAAGAAGGCCCCATCTCGGGCGCCGATCGGGTATTGCAGCGCCAACCCGATAAGGAGCAGACCCGATGATGAAGCAAGACACCTAGCTGGCTGGGTGTGTGAGGGTCTTTTTCCAAGCCACTCTCATGCCAGGATGCCGGCCAATCGCCCCTGCACCAGTGGGACCCCAACACTGCCCCAAACCCAATGCTACCTGCTGAGTCAGTGAGCAAGCCCAAGTCAGTGCTGGATATTGCAGGCTCTGGCCAGATTACCTTACCATTGAAGTCACTCAGGAAACTACGCCACAACCTCAGGTCCTCCCTCACATCAGCCTGCAGTCGCACGTGATGATGCTTTTGAGTCAACCCCGCCATTGCCCGTGCGATTGACCTTGAGAAGGGGCGCCCCATCGGGATGATCCTTAAGGCAAAATTCAACTGGCCCACCAACACCTGAAGCTGATGCAGTGTGACTTTGGGACCCCCCAGGGCTGAATCTATTGCTTGCGAGAAAGCCTGAACCTTATCCAACGGCAATCTGCATTCCCCCACTACTGTGTCTATCTCAATGCCCAAGAAGGACATACTAGTAGCAGGACCCACCGTCTTACCGGGGGCCAATGGCACCCCCAGCTCTTCAAACATAGCTACTAGCTTGCTCAAGACCTGGCCACACTTTCCTGATGCTGGGGGGCCCATGATCATAAAGTCATCTAAGTAGTGTACTATGTCCCTGTGCCCTGTTCTGAGGACAAACACCCACTGCAGCATAGAGCTGAACATCTCAAAGTATTTGCATGACACCGCACAACCCATTGGCATACACCTGTCGTAATAAAATTGGGAATTCAACTGGAAACCCAGCAAATGATAATCATCAGGGTGCACTGGCAAGAGCCGGAAAGCCGACTCAATGTCAGTCTTTGCCATGAAGGCGTTGGGCCCTAAGTCGCGCAGCCTCTGAAGTGCTGCATCAAAGGAAGAATATGTCACTGAGCACAGGGACGGATCTATGGCATCATTCACCGATGCCCCCTTTGGCGCTGATAAGTTATGAATCATCCGGAACTGGCCCGGCTCCTTTTTAGGCACCACGCCCAGAGGTGAACACACAAATCCTGGCAAAGGAGGAGCTGGGAACGGGCCAGCCACCCGCCCTAGCACCCTTTCCGTCTCGACCTTCTGCGACACCACCATAGGGTGCCTGCGTGCTGACAATAGATTATTGCAGTAGCCCAATGGGGGCACCCTTTGCTCTGGAATGCGGAAGCCTATGGAGAATCCTTCATACAATGTCTTGGCTGCCTTTCTGTCAGGGTACTGATTCAGCCAGAAAATCAGCCTCCCTATATCAACTGGCGTGGGTAGCTTACTGTTGAGGAGGTGGCTTAGACTCCCTCCCTTTTTCTTTGGACTTCTTAATACATTTAAACTCGGGATGGGAAGGGTGGCCGCAGTATGCACATGCGTGTTTGAACTTACATGCCCCGGTGGGCCAGGTACACATTTTTCGGTTAAACGCCCAACACGTTCCTTTTTTCTCCCCTGTGCCACCTTGAGAAGTCCGAAAGGGCTGTTTCATGGGCGCTTTATTATTGACACTCTCTAACCATACATTTACCTCTGTTTGGTCCCAGCCCATGTCAGGGTCATCTACCTTGGCCCATCTAAAGTCCCTATCATAATCCAACTAAGCCCCTCCCCCATACATTGTCTGCGCCTTTAAAATCTTATTCGTATAACATATCAGGGGTATCGCCAATTCCGGCTTTTTTTCCAACATAACTATGGAAAAAACGTTGAAACCAAATAACCAGTTAGTGATTGATTCTTCTACCCAGGGTTTCCTATCTCTGAAGGAACCTTCTTTCCCGGCCTTCTCCCCAGGCTCCACTTCCCTCCTCTTCGGTCTAATTAAGGAGAATATGTCCACAAAGTCACCCCTCCAAATCTTCTCTCTTGTGTCCAGCGTAACATGCGCTGCCAACTTACCCCGCTTGGATAACACTGAATCCTGACCACCCATTGCTGCACACCCTTTATCTCCCTCCTTGCCGGAGCACTCCACTGCCTTACCTGCAGTGGACCCTGTCGTCGCTGGTTGTGCGGGGGCCGCTTGACCCGCCGCCTGGAGGGGCGTGTTCGCATCCTTCCCCTGCGCTTTGCCCAAGAGGGACACCTGTTTGCTTAATTCGCCGAGCACCCCACCTGCGCCCGTTGGAGGAGCCCATGGCGCTACCGTCACGTTCCCCACTGTGGGTGCACCCAATTGTGCCAACAGAGTTGCTACCTTAGCCAATATACTAGCTGTAGCAGCCTGCCCCCCCTCCGCTGCTGCTCCCGGTTGTCCTGGGGCGGTGAGAACTACCCCACTCGGTGCTCCTCCCTGCGGGATTGGCGCTACCACTGGTACTGCTTCTGGTGTTATGGGGATTGGGGGGTTGGGGGCTGGCGTCAAGGCCTTCAAGACCCCTCTAATCTCGGCCAATATTGTGGCCACCTCATCCCGTCCCCCCCCTGGCAGCACACTGGTCGGCTGCGGGATTACATCGGGAGGCGGCTGCAGGGCCGGGTTGGGCACAGGTATTGAAGGTACCATGGGAACCATAGGCACCGGCTCTGGGGGCCCAGGAGGCAATGTAAGCCCTGGATCAGGAAAATTGTGTATGGGCGCTGAGGGCCCACTAGGCAGCGGAAGTACCGGCTGCAGAGGTGTTCCCGGGGAAGCAGGAGCAGGAGGTCGCTCGTCCGGTTCCCTGCCCCCCGTTTCCCCTTCTTACTCACCCTGGGCTTCTTCACTAGCGGGGGAAAAGCCGAATTTGGCGGGACTATGGTTCTACGAGGGCGAACCCGAGGCACTGTCTCGGGGGCCTCCTCACTGTCTGACACCGGAGCCTCCCCGCCCTGTTCCTCCTCACTATCGTCATCCCTGCCCAATTTTGCTAGCACCAGCTTCAGTAGCTGTGCTATTTCGGACTCGCCTTCTTTTCTCTTCTGGTTGCGTTTAGGAGGCATTCCGCCTTTCTAACCAGCTCGCTACCTCTACACACTGGTGCAGCGCGCGCGTTCAAGTGAGATATTTACTTATTGCGCCACCCTCCTGCCTCAACTGAGACCCGCACCCTTGGGGGCACTACGTGGAAACCTAGGCAGCGCTGCCGAGCTCCGCCCCCGCAGTACACGCTACCTTGTTGTCCCCCCCCGCAGTGGTGTCTTTGACTAAACACCATGCGGCATGCAGGCACTTCAGTCTGTGCCTCCTGTCTTTGAACTCCGTGAAGATCCTTTAGTTTTACTGCCTTGCGACTTTACCCGTTCTTTACTGCTGGGTCGGGTCAGGGAGGATCGATAACCCCTCCTACTGCCGTGCCCCGCCAATACCGGCCCCGAAAACCACTCAGCTGCCCCAGGTGAGGCTAGAACTCACACCCTCAGCCTGGCTCCGTGCAAGTAATACTGTAAATGTACCGCTAACCAAATCACATACCCTGGAACCCCGGGCGCTCCCTGGACACGCTGTTCTCCTGCCACCTGCAATGCCAGCACAGCTCTCAGACTGTGTTCCCCGCCGTCGCGTGACAAGCCCAGCGCTACCGCACGCTAACACGACTTTCAAATATCGCCCCCCCCACTTCTCGCGCCCGAGCACCACACCGCACGGGCCCCAGGACCTAGCTTGGGAATCTATGGCCAGATTACCGCCCGCGCGCGCTACAAACACCGGGGAGACACCGAGCCGCCACCGGAGACCAACGGGGGCCCAGGACCCTTTGTACACTCCCTATGGCCGCCCGCCCGCCGTGCCACAACGGCCGCTCAGCGCTCCCCCAGCCCCCGACACCTCACCTCCGGCCTCCGCGATACCCGAGACGCTCCAAGGAAAGCCCGCTCTCCCACCGCTACCACGCCGACCACGATAAGCCCGAAGATCAGCTCGCCCTGCTAACGCCCGACACTGCCGCCGAGATCGATTCTGCTCCACTGGTCCAGGGGTCCACGTGCGGGAAAAGAGGAAGTGCAGCGGTGCACCTAAGGGCTAAATAGCCCCCCCCTTGGCTCCGCCCCTAACCTATTCCGCTCGGCCGGATGCGCGTCACTAAGTGACCCGGAAGCACTTCTACCGGCCAGTAGCCAATCGGGCTACTGGACCGGACTCTGGGGGTGTGGCGTGGGACCGGGGGGCCGTGCCCTAAGGGCGCGCTCGCCGAGATCTCGCGCTCTTCAAATACGGCTGGCCACTGGAGGACTCTAATCTAGTCCACCAGCACATATCCCAACTAATTACATGCTATGACCATTCTGTGACATCTCGCATGACAATCATAAAAGGAATGACTATGATGAACTCCATCCCAGCAAAACCTCCCCATCATGTTCCCCTCCAACATGTGCCTGCTCAGGACCATAAACATAAGCAAAAAATCCCAGAATGGAATACCCTGTAGGTAACAAGCTATTGTACTGTGATCATAAAAAATACCATAAAGGGACTTGCAGAGCTGATTAAACCTGCCAGCTTACTGAAAACCATAAAGTGTGTGCCTGTCGCTCATACGTCTTAATCCATCACACTGTTTAGCGCTGCAGCCTATAACATGATAACAACACCTCACCAGTCATCATGTATGGCATAAAAACACTTTTCACATAGGATCAAAACTGAGACAACACCTTTCCAGCCACACACAACTTGTAGCTTGCTACCTACGTAGGCAAGCACTTCGTTACCTCAGTTAGGTATAGGAGACTTCAGTCATGAGGGCTGGGTTCTTTAAAGTGTTTCTTTTCATGGAAAGGAGTGGTGTGGAGTGTTCGCCTTTAACTCCAGAGCCGGACCAGCTCAAACAGTTTTCATTGCACAAACATGTGACACAGTTGTCTATTCAGTCTTTGAGCGGATACAGAGAAACAGAACAGAAAGAGGTATATCTCACTATGTGATGAACTAGGTACATGACACACTATGCAAACATAGTTTTTTTGCAGTTTTACATAGTGCAAACTCGACTAGAAGGATCTGGAGCGCTTTACATAAGCCCCACTTACATTACACAAGGACTCATTAACTTTTAGGTTTCGCCTAGACAGCGCAGGCGCTGTCTCTACGAGACATGTTACACACAGTGGGATTACAGCCCACCCATAGCTTACCATTTGTTAGCTGCAGCATCGCTCTCATTTCCACTGTCCCAATTTTTCATGGCATGCGGGCATCACGTCCTCTTCTTGCGTTTGGCCCTCCCCTGGAGTAAGGACCAAGTACTTGTGTACATCCACTGCCACGTTTTTGGAGCTACTTTTTTCTTTCTGTTAAAGCACTCCATGTGAGTGCTTGTATTTTCAGTCCATCTCTCATATCCCCTTCCATGTTGCTTCTTTTTCCTCCCACCCCCTACCTTGTACTCTATGCCACTGCACTCTTCTCTGCACCACTGAACTCTGCTCTATGCCACTGCAATCTATTCAATGCCACTGCACTACACGCCAATACATTTTCCTCTGCACCACTCTATGCCACACCACTCTACTCTACGTCACTGCTCTTTAGGCCACTGCACTCTATCCCACTGCACTCTACGCCACTCTGCTCTTCTCTGCACCACTCTATGCCACAGCACTCTGCCACTGCATTCCATGCCACTGCACTGTACTCTGCACCACTCTACACCACTGCACACTACTCTGCTCTACTTTATGCCAGTCTACTCTACACCTCTTTATACCACTGCACTCTATGCAACTCTGCTCTTCTCTGCACCACTCTATGCCACTGCACTCTACGCCACTCCACTTTACACCACTACACTGTATGCAACTCTACTCTTCTCTGTGCCACTCTATGCCACTCCACTCTATGCCATTACACTCTACTATGCTCTTCTCTGTACCACTCTACGCCATTGCACTCTATGCGGCCGCACCACTCTACACTGCGGCACCACTCTACGCCTCTGAACAACTCTACTCTGCACCACTCTAATCTGCACCACTTTACTCTGTTCCATTCTACTCTACGCCACTGATATCTATGCCACTGCTCTCTACGCCACTGCACTCTATGCTACTCTGCTCTTCTCTGCACCACTCTACTTCACTGCTCTCTATTCTGTGCCACTGTGCTACACACCACTGCACTCTACTCTGCACCATTCTACGCCACTTCACTCTACTCTGCACCACTCTACAACACTGCACTTTACGCCATTCTATTTTATGCCACTCTAAGCGACTGTATTCTACGCCACTCTACTCAATGCCACTACACTCTATGCCACTCTGCTCCTGTCTGCACCACTCCACACCACTGCACTCGACACCACTCTGCTATTCTCTGCACCACTCTATGCCACTGCACTCTACGCTGCTACACCACTCTATGACTCTGCACTACTCTAATCTGCACCACTCTACTCGGCACCACTCTACTCTGCGCCACTGCACTCTTCGCCACTCTACTCTGTACCACTCTACTGTACTCCACTGCACTTTCTGCCACTGCACTCTTCTTTGCACCACTCTACGCCACTGCACTCTATACCACTGCACTCTACTCCACTCTACTCTGCACCACTCTACTCTATAGCACAGCACTCTATGCCACTCTAATCTACTCACCACTCTACTATACCATTGCACTCTACGCCACTCAACTCTACTGAACTATATGCCACTGCACTCTATTCTATGCCACTGCACTAAACACCACTGCACTCTACTCTGCACCACTCTGTACCACTGAACTATACACCACTCTGCTCTTCTCTGCACCACTCTACACCACTACATTCTATGGCACTGCACTCTATTCTACACCTCTGCACTCTATACCACTGCACTCTATACTACGCCACTGCACTACACGCCTCTGCACTCTTCTCTGGACCCCTCTGTGCCACTGCACTCTATGCCACTGCACTCTATTCTATACCACTGCACTCTAGGCCACTGCTCTCTACTATGCACCACTCTACGCCACTGCACTCTAAGCCACTCTACTCTACGGCCCGCTACTCCACACCACTGCACTCCATGCAACTCTGCTCTTCTCTGCGCTGCTGCACCACTGCACTCTATTCCAGTACACTCTACCACACTCTACTCTACACCACTCTACTCTATGCTATGCCTCTCTACCCTGGTGCACTATACACCACTCTTCTCTTCACCACCGCAAACCCCAACACTGCACTCTATACTACTGCACTGTATGCCACTTCACTCTATGCCACTCCATCCCACTCTACTCTATGCCACGGCACTCCACTCTGTGCTACACTATGCCACTCTACCCCACTCCACACAATGCCACTGTACTCTACGCCCCTCTACTCTACTCCAATCTATACCATGCAGCTTGCTCCACTCTAGTTTACCCCACTCTTTTCATCTCTACTCTACACCACTCTATGTCAATCCACTCCACTCTATGCCATGCCACTCTACTCTATGCCATTCCACTGTACGCCACGCCACTCCAAGCCACTCTACGCCACTCCTCACTGCTGTACAAGATGGTGAAAAGACATTGGCAAAGACACTGGTGTAACAAAGGCCCCCGCAGTGCGGGGGGCGCGAGCTCCAGGGTGCCCACTCAGCACAGTACCCAGGCCAGGAACTCCGGAAGGGGGCCCCTCCGTTCTCTTTGCAGGGGAGCCCCCTCAAGTTGCGTTACGCCACTGGGCAAAGAGAATAGCTCTCACTAGGCAAAAACCATTAATTTTGCCAATGCTTGTTATTTTTTAGGCACGTGGAGCTTAAGTGGTTTGCCCAGAATCACATCATGTTGAGCCACTACAAGACTCGAACCTGGTTCTCCAGTTCCAAAGTCGTCGGCTCTGGCCCTGTTCACGCACTTAAAGTGAAGCTGCTTGGTTAGCGATTTTCCATCGCTCTCGGCTGTTTGAAAAGGCCCGCAGTGCGTCCCTAAGGAGGGCTGTGTGGAGTGGAGGTATGTCCCGCAGCGGGGGAGCGTGCACGCACGGCGTGTGAAAGCCGTCCCGGGCGGCTCACACTCCATCCGCCCTCCCTAAAGTCGATGGCAATCTGTTAGCTGCTGCGGAGGGGGCGCGGAGGGCACAGCAGCTCGGCCAGCCCATTGTCATGGCGGCTTTGTGTGCGGGGAGCAGGGGGCATCGGGTTTTGTTCTCTCCGTGGCCCGGAGGTATTTGTAATCCTGCGCATCACACTGCTTGCGTGTGCCCCCAGGGGCCGACAGATGTTCCCTGGCAGACATCGGCACGCGACTGACCTCCACCCTAGCAGGAATAATCAATGGACCCTCAGCCAGACACACTCACAATGTATATGTATGCATATACACACACACGTAAGCCACACAAACACAATCACTCATATACTCATGCCTGCACGTACTCAAACACACAGAAACGCACAGTCACAAAAGCACACATACTCAAATAGAAAAACATTTATAATGGGTGTTTATACATAACCGTTCACGCACTTAATGGTGCATGTGAACTCTCCCCCAGAAACAGACCCGGAGACAGAAACTTCGGGCGGAAACAAACCACAACCGACACACAGGTATACACCGGCACACATAGATGCACACACAGTCGCGCCTACAAAACACACACCCGCACTCTTGCTTGCGCGCGTACTCGTAAACAAAACTGTACACCGTAATACACAATCCACACATTCACTGGCACACACTAACAAATATAGTGCACAGGCACACTGATTCACACAGTCGATTCTAACTCTCTCACATGCACACTATCCTTTCACAGGCTCGCCACACACACGTGTTTACAAGCTTGACCGCATAGATTCGCCTATACTCACGCAAGCCCAATTATATACAAGGGGGCACCTGACCTACCACATGGCACATGCATTCACAACCGCTACTCATTTTACATAACATACAAGAAATAAAGAGGAGCGGAGCTCCTATATTATTTGAATTCCACAGTTGGCCCAAAAATGCACTTTTCAGCCAGTGCCCCTGTTCTTGGTATGTTCAAAAGAGCCTGGAAGGACACATGAAACCGATCGCGCTTGGCGTGCAGTCTCCCCGTGGGCCGGTCTGCTCGGGAGCAGCTGGGCGCAGTAATCTGATCCGAGACAAAGGCATGCCCCGCCGGTGCCGGCCAGGTAAACAGCTCCCTTTCTCATGGAGATCAGGGTCGGGCAGATGATCTGCGATCCTTTTTCTCCCCACTCTTTCTCTCTGTGTATTTTTAAAGGCAGGGAGGGAGCTGCTTATCCATCATCTGTCCCCCTCGCGCCAGCTGAGCCACGCGACCGGCCCTTTCTCATTGTAATCCGCGCATGCCTTCGCAAACTGCCCAAGCGCTGCGCTTACCTCACGCGCACCAGGCGAAGCAGGGGGTGGGCGCTCTCGCGGCCCAGCCAGGGGACGTTTCATCACAAGACATGACCCCAAGGGCCACCGTACCTATTAGGTCCATTTCTCTATGCCTTGTTTTTATACCGGCGAGTAGCGCAGCTAGAGAACAACCCTACTCATTATTAGAGGTGCACTAAAGTATGCTCAAAATAGTTCTTGGAATACGTACACTACAAAATAGTTCCTTGAAAAATATCTTCTTGTGTAACATCAACCATAAAGGATATATGAACCACAATTTAGGTACATAGTATGTGTGTACGTGTGCACTATGTACCAGAAAAGGGCATTTACTACTCGTAGTTGTATTAAATATTAATACATTATCTAGTACAAATGAATAATAAAATTGTGAACCGGGCTTTATTCACTTTGCCCCCCCTTCGAGGATATCTGTTTGGTGGAATATCCGCCTTTACTCTTGACATAAAGCAAGTCAGGCTCTCTAGTTGCTCACTGTGGTTGTTGTAAATTTTGTGTTACAAATGATATCTCTAGTGAAGTCAGTGTCAATCATGATGTTATTTTGTGAATCCAAGAGTGGTGCATTAAGGGGGTATATTTAATCATAGCAGGTGACATTTAGGGTTGTTTTCCATTGTAACCATAAAGTTGTTCTACTGAACTTTTTATTGGAATTTCTATGTGCCTGATTCACAAAGGTAATCGTACACTTTTGAGCAAGTTTACACTTTTGAGTAAGTTTACTACTTTTCAAGATTCACAAACTGCACCATTGGAGTAACTTAGACATTTGTAGTAAGTCTAGACCACACGTGGCCAGCCACTGGTACTGCAACACCCTCCCATATCAAATAATGGAGGTAGCGACTTACTATTAAAGTGTAAGTTATTGCAAAGTGCTGTTTGTGAACCGGGCTCAATGTGTTTTAATAATGAGCGTTATTTTACAATGTGTGTAAATGACCACCGATTCTCTTAGACAAACTTGTTTTAGTTATTTTATTTGATGTTGGAATGCTATACTTTGCCCCTATTTGAATATCCATGGCTCTTGGAGCAGGGCGTGGCATGCCAAGTGCCCATGCTCCAAGAAGCCACTGTGCACTGGGAGCACAGTGCCTTCCCCAAAAGTCCACCGCATCTGGCCTACATCCATGCACAACAGACTTTGGCACAGAGCATGCCCTTTGGAAACACATCTGACCTATTCCAATGAGTTCAGAGCCCATAGTGCGAGTACTACTGCCATGTACAAAATGCTCTGGGCACAGGCCCTGGACTTTGGCCATGCCATCTGCCCAGTCCAACTGCCACCAAAGGCAGCAAGGAACAGCCTTAATTCTTTATGTAGCAGAGTGTAGGCACATTTTCTTCATAATCTTCAGCCATGCCCAGCAGGTTCTTTGCGAATCGTGTGGCCTTGAGCGAAGCCCTGCACCCACTTCCTGTGTCTCAGAGTCCAGTGGATATGGTCTATGGCCCTGCTCAGTGGCCTCTGGGCACAGGGTGTGACTTTTGGGCCAAAGCCAAGTTCTTCAGTCCTCATTGTCTACTGTAAATAGCCCCATACTGATAGCCCATGTTGCCTTTTTCTATGATCTGCACCTGGGCCTTCTGATCCATGCCTGCCACAGCCATAATCTGTGCAAAGTACACCTCCACTAAAATCAAGCAGGTAAAGTCATTCAGCCATGCCCAGAGGGCTTAGGGCACATGGTGTGACTTTTAGTTACACCCAGTATTCAGACCCCCACCGCTGGCCACCAGAGCCAGCAGGGGATGTCACCTGGATAGTCAAAGGGGGCTCTGGGCACTTAGCATGTTCCATTGCAATTTTCTGCAATATGAATTCTGTGTTGCCCCTATAAATTCCTCTTCTAGCTCATAAATATCCAGTATCAAATATAGGTGGGCTCAAATCCTATTGAAAGGAGAGCGTTGGGTGGTTTTATTCACTTGCTGCATATGGTGGTGAAAAAAACGTTGCAAAATAATACTCAAACAATGTTACGTTTTTTGATTAGAGAATGTTTCTCCGTTGCAGTGGAGCACATGGTTGAAGGGTTGCATGTGTTTTGAAAGAGGATCTGCAGGGGTCACAGTCATTTAGACAAATGTACAATAGTAAGGCTCTGCTTTCAAATTTCCTTAACATAGCACTGTAGATAGATTTGACATTAAAGCATTTTTCTGTACGTGAAGGCCCAGCCAGAATTTTATTTTTAGGAGTGGCATTAACCAAGAACATTTGATTTTACAAAAATTATATGTATAATATGCTTATGTGTAAGCAGAGATGCTGGGATTTCATGGGACAGGAGGACTAAATTATATGACAGGGCTGATTAATTGAAGCAGCAAGCAAAAGCAAATTATGTGGCATAATGCAGCACATCTTGTGATAATATTACTTCATTATTTTGTCATTTTGCCCTTTCTACACAAGTTAACATTGTTTGGGCAAAGGTTTCACATAATTAGCATCAGTTTAACATCCAAACACAGCTATAATCAACTGAAAGGTGACCAGTCAATCTTTACGAAGAGGTTTTCACTGCACAGCCACACGTGTTGCCTCATTTTTTGTAACTTTGGCTCCCATTGAGTTAGAAACAAATATTAGGTGAAAATCTGCAGATTATGCAGCAGATCATGGATTATGCAAAATATGCAGCAAATCCTAATTATACAGAAAACGCAGAGGCCCCAGAATCTCATAATTCCTGTGGCCCTGTCTATAGAGGCTTTCAGCCAGCCCTCTTCTACCATTGGCGTGCTGTTGTATCATTTACATGTTTCTTCCGCCCACTGTAGCATACAGAATGGGACAGTGGGTCAGCCTGCTTCCGCTGTTGGTTAACTTCACTGTCAATAACAGCATTCAGCTCTTTCGCAAGGAGTGCATCCACAAACAAAGTAGTTCCATTAAGTGGCAGGCACTACTATGACAGTGCATGCTTTTTGAGGGAAAAAATATTTTTGCTTTAAGCCGTTTTTTGTTTTATATTGATGATAGCCAGACAGCTTCCCAAAAAATCAAGTTTTGCAAAAACCATGGCAAAACAAAAAAAGCAAGTGCCGTGCCTAAAGACTGCGGGCCTATGCTAGAACTACTGGCATTGCCAATTCGTGTTAATCATTGGGGGTTCCTTATAGGTCCTCAATAATGTCACAGTATTGCTGCCTAGAAATCAGTAAGTAAATGTTTAACTTTAAGATAAGCAATTTTAGATTCACGAAGCATAAAAGTTGAATAACATCTCAAAATACTGGTTCATGCGGAGGGATCACCATCTGAGTGGGTGACAGACCGATACTAGGGAGCGTTAGCATTAAAATATCTGCCTCCTTGTAGCAATGAAAACCTTCCTTACCCAATAATCAGCTCTTTCATGAATCCTCCTAAATTCACATTATGTATGTATCAAAGCAAGGGCAAGAGGCAGAAAGCATATATATTTCAATCACATCAATAATAAGTTTATTTCGGGGATATGCCCCATAAAAAACACAAATTATCAAACAATACATATAAAAAATGCATACATATCTTTAAAAAATCACTGTGACTGAATATTAAATGTGAAGCCCTCGCAGCTTCTTTTGAAGTCATAGCAGATAAAAATTTACCAAGGCCAAAGACAATGTGCTCACTCACTTCAGTATGAAGCACTATCTGTGTGCAAGGTTCAAATAGAGTGTCTTATCCACTTTCTTCCAGCATAAATATAAGCTAGACAAAAAAACAAAATGTGGTCAATGTTTTCTAGAACTTTAGTGCAAGTAAACAATTCCCGGTAGAATCGCAGCTACCTCTCCACTTATATGTGAAGATATTGGTTAACAAGTTTCCAAATCTGAACTTAAAGAAAAATGTTTTGGACTGTTGTCGAAAGATGTCATCCATAAAGTTTTCAAAACATGGGATTGGTTTATTGACCCAAAATGAATTAGTTAAACTGGCGCTCATCACAGAACAGTGGCAACGAAGGACTACCTCATTCCAAAAGGCAGCAATTACAACTGCCTCAATCCTCTTGTAATCAATGACAGATCATACTAGACTGTTACCAGACTGAAAACGTTCATCCAAGATTTTACCTGGGCACTCCACAGCAACGTATGGTCCTTGCCTATAGTCAGGATCTCTTTGAGCCCTCTCCTACAGAAGGATAGCTCGGGTGTGGACCACAGTCAAACCCAGAAGAGGTTGTTGCTCTATACATTTTCCTAACAGCTAATGCTCTATGGAGCAACAATGCTCTACTCTTCTGCACTTTGGCACTCCACAGGAACGAGTTATCAATCATATTCCCCAAATAATCAAACTTATCAACCCTGTCTAACGCTTGTCCACCCAGCCTCACTCTCCCCCTTAAGTATTTGTGTGCCCCTAAGGTCATATATTTAGTTTTGTTGACATTCATTTCCAACCCTTTTAGAGCACAGAAGACAGTAAATTTATTTAGTAAATGGGGCACGTGATATGAGAAGAGTATCATCCGCAAATAAACGTAAGTACAGGTTTGCCATTAAATTTAGAAGCATAATGGACACAGTTGTTTAAACAGCCAATAGCTTCATTGATATAAAGAGAAAATGGGGTTGGGGCTAAGACGCACCCTGTCTTACACCACGGTCTACGGGAATACAAGCAGTTAAATGTCCATGCATGCCCCAATGCACTTGGGCATTAACGTTTTCATGGGGCAGATTGTGATATCTAAGATATTTGATGGAATGCCCATTGACTTGCGGCTGTTTAAATTCTGTTCATGGGAACAAGATCAAAGGCAGCCCAAAAATCAACTAAGGCCTCATACAAAGGTGCCTTTTTAAAATTTGGAATACTCCCAACGAATTAAGACAATCTAAATACCTGGTCAATAGTGCTGGTTTTACTCCTGAATCCTGCTTGATAAGGTGACAAAACCTGGGTATCGTCCATCCACTCTAATAGCTTAACATGTAACTGTCTGTCAAATATTTTTTGTAGGTGATCTATAGACCTAATTGGTCTATAATTTGCTGGTTCACTTCTCTCTCCTTTCCTTAAAAAAATCCACCCCATACCAGGGTTCCAGAAATGAATGTATTTAACAATAAATGTATTTCTTTCAGTGTATTAGTCAATGAAAAAAAGGAATGTAATTTGCTGGGGTCAAAACTGAAGGGCGGGATGCTGAGTCAATATGAACTAAGGTAACTTTGCCCACATAATTAGAGTATAAATTAGCAAAATATTTTACCCAAACTCTGGGCTGTATATAATATTCAGTGGCAGTGCTGCCATTCCAACTCCCATGTGCAATAACATGGCAAAAAAGTTGTTTTATCAATCCTTTTAGTGGGTTCAAGGAGGTCCTGCCATCTAAGAGTTGTTTCTTGCTTCTCTGGTAGCAGAGGGATTACACAACTGTAGTGCTAAGACAAAGGCGGTTTTAGCCTTCTACAGTCACTGGTAAACCAGGAAGTTGAACTATATGATGAAAGAGGAGACTTTCTTATTGCCTTTGTACATAGTTCTTTCAAAATAATAAACAAGGAATTATGAATCTCATTAATTGGAATGGCACACATTAGGAGATCAATGCAAGGAGTTAACCAGTTCCGTGCCATGGACGTAACGATTATGCCCATGGCTGTAGCGCTGGTGTGCCATGGACGTAACCGTTATGTCCTCGGCACACCACTGCATAATCCCTCTGCTGTTTTCAGCAGAGGGATTTCCTTTTTTTTGGGCCTCGGGAGGTGGGTAAGATCTTCCCCAACATCCTGAGGCATTTTTTTTCCCTATGCAATGACGATCTTACGACCCCTAACCCAAAGAAATAAGAAATGGTCTCATTGCATTGTTGTGACGTTGGGGGGATAGGTAATGGTAAGTACTTATGGGACATCGGCGACTCCCTGGCCATATAAATCTAACTATAACCTTTCTTTTTTTCAGTGAATTTACAAGGTTTTTTTATTTCCTAACTATAATGTCTCTGCAACTTTTCTATATACATATACATATATATTACCTACTGGCGGTCGTTAGTAGGTAGTTATAGTTAGGATGTAGTTTCCAAAGGAAGAGCGTTTCTTTAATTTGCTAATAACTTTGATATTGATAATAATCCTCATGAAATTTTCAAAACTAGTTTGCCAATCACTTAAACTTCGGTCTTGCAAGTTTCGGGGTGATCAGTCAAGCGGGAGCCGATAAAAAGGGAGGGTCCCAAAACACGTCTTCCTCATGTTCATTTCCATAGGAACTTTACACACGGCTACAGCCCGAACTGCACGGAATTACACCAAATTTGGTGGAAAGGTATATAATGGTTAAGGGAAGTGCCTTTTTATAATTTAGTGTAAATCCATTCAGTAGTTTTTGAAATATTAAAGAAAATTCTAATTTGGATATATAGGGACGCGGAAGATCAGCGACCCCTCGCGATCTCGTGCTGAGATCTGATTGGCTGCCTACACTTGGAGCCAGGAAGTGTTGGCAGCCATCTTGTGACTCGACTTGAACAGAGTTACTGAAAAAATGTTTTAAAAAAAACCAAAGGGGCCGGGGTAGAAACACCCTGACCCCTAGGCCTCTTGAGGGGCTCTCACAGGGACCCCGCAGGGCCAAAAGAACATTTTTTTTTTTAAACGGCGGGAGTCGCGATGGATCTGTGGCTCCCGCCAAAATGTTTTTTTTTAAACGAAGTGCAGGCTCCTGCACTTCGTTTCTAATTGGCCCCCTGGTAGGCCAGGTCCCGGGGGCATTTTAACAAAGGGGTGGCTCACTGGCATGCCCTCCTGGGGCTTATTGATGCCCTGGGCCTACCACCTTCCCAGGGCTTGTTTACAAAAAAATATGTGGGATGCCGGACAGCCTCCCCCGCTGCCCACAACCTCCCCGGGGCTTATTTATTTACAAATGGGGGGGGCTTCTTGGACCCCCCAGCCTGGGGACCGCCACCTCCCTGGGGCTTTATCTTTGAACAATGCAGGTGGCACGCGGACCCACCAGCAGCCCCGGGGGCCTCTACCTTACTGGGGCTTTAATTTTAATGCAGGGGGCCTCGCTGACCCCCTACAGCCCCGGAGACCGCCACTTCCTTGGGACTTTGTCAAATTGAATGCGGGGTCGCGCAGCCCCCCTCCTGGAGCCATAGATGGCCCTGGGGACCGACACCCCCAGGACGTCTCCTGCTATGTTCCGGGGTGCCCACTCCTGGGACATAGCTGTTTGCTATGGCTATGCAGGAGCTTTATCGCTCCCGCATAGCCATAGCAAATTTTGCTCCGATTCTAGCAACCAAGAGCATTAAAATGCTCTTGCTTGCTAGAAGCGGAGCAAAGTTACTTTGACAGAGAGGGAGCTACATGTTCAGCAGCTCCCTCTCTGTCAAACAAATGCCGGCTCCCACAGGAGGCGGGGAGCTGGCAGGGACCACGCGGGCCTTGAGGCTCACCCTGCAGTCCCCAACAAAAGAAAATGGGTGTCCATCATTTGTTGCTGCTGCACTTTTTGCCCTAAGTGGGATGGTTATGCCCAGATGTGGGTCCCTCGCTCACTGTGCCACTGGATTCAAGCTAGCCTGGCTGATGAGGGCTGTTACCCCGAAACCGGTCATTGGATGCTTGTTTCCGGTCCAGGGAGGACTCAGCTTGGCGGTTCAGGCTGGACTGTTCCTATGAGGAGCAGGGTCAAGACTGATTTGCTTATGGCTGTGTCCAAACTGGGGTGGTGTAGTGAGCAAAAGAACAATGGATTTAACCCAGATCTCTTGATTGAGGGTGAATGTTTGATTCATTCAGCGTTCCGTCCATCATTTGTTGCTGCAGGACTTTTTGACCTAAGTGGGATAGGTATGCCCAAACGTGGGTCTCTTGCTCACTGTGACAGTGGATTCAAGCTAGCCTGGCTGATGAGGGGTGTTGGAAGGACCCGGCTTGGCAGTTTGGGCTGGATTGGTTGTAATGAAGTAAGGATGCTTATGAAGGTGAGTTCAAGGAGAGGCTTTATTTAACAACCCCATCCATCATAGAGACCAGCCAACTGTCGGACCCAGAACTCTGCTAAGACCAGGTTCCACGCTAGAATGTGGAATATGGAACCAGGCCACATCACACTTCTTCCCCTTTACATTTGACACATTTTAACAAGAACAATATAGCTTTAAAGAAACTGAAACCCAAACCTTCTTTCCCTTACAGCAAAACAAAGGAGTAAGAAACAAGGGAGAAATGAAAAAACAACAAAACAAACTCAAAAAGTGTATCAATAACCCACAGTAAATGTACAATTAATTTCTCACAAAATCATTAAGATAACTCGGGTTTCTGCAGACTCTGACACTTTTACGTGTAGGCTCATGCTCCAAACGAGAAGAGACCCCGACAGAAGACTCTGATTCACAAACACTGTCATTGGTTTGCCGAACATGAACCACACGACTGTGATTCCAAATCCGCCCATCATCGGTTTTGACAGCGTTCTTGAACAATTTCACCACAGTCTTTACACAAGTACATTTTGACCAGTTTTGACAGCCTACTGGGGCCTTGACCTTGACTTTGTCACCAACTCCGAACTTAATTACTTTACCAGACCTGCGAGTGTCAAAATAGATCTTCCTTTTTTGTTGTAGGGCTAATTCCTTCTCCCTCCATTCACCAATACCATTGTCCTTGAGACCTTTATCCAGAATCATCCACCCTGGACACATGATGGTATTAGGAGATCTTCCTTTGAATAGCTCAAAAGGTGTCTTCCCAGTTGAAGAGTGTGGTGAAAATCTGTAAGCAGAAATGCGACTCTGTAACTCATCTCTCCAATTTAAACAGTTGACTCTCGCCAGTTGAATGCTTTCTTTCAATGTTTTATTTAATCTCTCAATGGCGCCATTAGTCTCGGGATGATAAAGTGAAGTTTTCTTGTGTTGTATTCCACACTTTGCCAAGAACTCCTCCATTTCACGTGAACAAAATTGAGGCCCATTGTCAGATAGTAATGAAGAAGGAAAACTCTCTTGCTTGAAAATGGAATCCAAAAACTTAATAACACATTGTGTCGTAATGTCTCTCACAGAACTCACTTCAATCCACCGTGAGTACAAATCCAACAAAACAATCAAATAAGGAGTTTGATGTTCACCATGAAGAGGACCTACAATATCAATGGCTACTTCATCCCAAGGACACATGAGTAATCTCCTACAAACCATGGGTGGTTGTCTTGGCTTGAGAATTTTGTCACTCAAAGAGCAAGGAACACAATCACGCACCACCCGTTCCACCATGATGTCCAAACCTGGCCACCAAAAATCTTGTCTAATACGTTCTTTGGTTTTTGAAATTCCCATGTGTCCTTCGTGTGCCATCTGAATAATGTTGTTCCTTAAACTCTCCGGCGGAACTAGCCTCGTGCCTCTAGTCAACATGCCGTCAATGATGGCTAATTCATTATACACCAACAACCAAGGCTTCTCAAGCTTGTTTCCCTTATCTTGTGACAACATTTCTATCACTCTCAACATTTCTGGATCTTTCTTCAATTCCTCTTTCCACTCATCCTCTTTTATCGCACCTAAGGTGATATCACACACCCTTACATCGAACCCATCCTCCACTCCTTCCTCACAAAACAGATCAGTAGAGTCCACAGTGTCTACAAGACGCGAGAGGCAGTCAGCAGACACATTTGAAGTTCCAGGAATATATTCAAAAGCAAAATTAAACTCCTGTAAAGATATAACCCACCTCCTGATCCTAGAGGAAATTGAATCAAGACCCTTTCTTTCAAAAATTTCTTTAAGGGGCTTATGATCCGACCTGACAATGAAAGAGGTACCCCAAACAAATTTCTTAAACTTGTTAAGTGCCCAGAAAATGGCCAGAGCCTCTTTTTCAATAACTGAGTAATTCAACTCAGCACCTTTAAGACATCTCGAAGCACACGCAACCAACTCCTCTTGACCATTTCTCTTCTGAATAAGAAGAGCACCCAGCCCTTTTTTGCTCGCATCTGTAACAATGTATGTCACATCACCTGGTTTGTAAGCCTGTAAATCAGGGGCACTCTTGAGATCCATCTTGACTCCTGTGAATTCTTCCTTGCATACCTCATCCCACACAAACTCTGTCTTCTTGCACAGCAAACTTCTGAGATGACTTGTTTTATCAGCAACATTTTTAATAAACTTGCTGTAAAATTCAGCCATGCCCAAAAAAGAGGAGAGTTCCTCCTTCGAACATGGCTCTTTCAAATTAGCTATGGTGTCCACCAATTCCTTTTTTGGCCTAACGCCACCCCCAGATATGTGATGTCCCAGATAATCAACTTCAGTCACCCCAAATCTACACTTGTCACGGCGTAAAGTCAAACCAGCTTTAAGTAATCTTCCAAGTACCTCTACTACTCTACAATCATGTTCTTCAATGGTTTTACCATATATAAGCACATCATCCTGGTAACATCTGACACCAGGGACGCCCTTTACCACATCATTCATGATCCTCTGAAACACAGAAGCGGCTGACACTAATCCGAATGGCATTCTCAAGAACTTAAATGCCCCCATGGGAGTTATGAATGCAGTCAGCTCCTGTGAGTTCTTATTAAGTGGCACCTGGTGATACGCTGATGCTAAATCTAGAGTACTGAAATAACAAGCACCTTCCAAGGTTGAAACCATTTCATCAATATTGGGGAGCGGAAACCTGTCTACTACAACCTCCCTATTGAGAGCCCGTAGATCCACACATAGGTGAATTTCATTGTTGCTCTTCCTCGCTACCACTATGGGAGCCAACCACTCTGTAGCCTCCACAGGCTCTATCACACCTGTAACAAGTAACCTGTCAATCTCTGTTTGAACAGCCTCTTGCACACTAATTGAAATTCTTCTCACCTTGGCTGCAATAGGCTTGGCACCTAGCTTCAATTTAATTTGGTGATTATACCCCTTTAAACAACCCAAAGTCTCTTTAAACAAACCTTCAAACTCCTTTACAAACTTGTTGTCAACATTCTCAACTGACTGCACTTGCACAGGAGGATTACCATTAGGATTAAGGATGATACCCAGGCGCGCTTGGTGAGTCCAACTTAGCAAATTGTCCCCTTTCTCTGCCACATACATTTTTGCATCTGTAAATTTCCCATTGCACTCCACACAACTCTGAAAGTACCCTAACATTTTTATGGGGGTCCCACCATAGCCTGTCGGCTTTACATCTGATTTCAATAATGTTACTTTAGATGAAAAATCTCTTTCAAAGGCTTCCTTTGAGATAAACGTCAGGTGAGAGCATGAGTCAAATTTCATTTTCATTTTAACATCTCCCACCTTGACCCACTCAGAGGGATGTTCCACACCACACTCATTCACCTGAAAACTTACTTCTCTCACCTCATTCTTGCTGTCACTTTTGCTACGAAAACGACAGTTTTTTGTGAAATGACCCCTTTTCCCACACAAGCTACAAACCACCTTGAGAGCAGGACATTCTCTTGCATTTGCTTTGTGACCAAATTTACCACAGCGATAGCACGTTCCATGAAACACCGTTACACTTTTCTTCTCAAGAAACATACTTGTACCCTTATTTTCTTCCTCTCTACCCTTGTTATTGGCAGTGACAGTCTTATGTACCACATGACACTCAACCTCTTCTACTTTCTCAGCAGGAATAGAAGATTTTCCCACTTTGCTCAACTCATTCACACATTTAAGCATGTGTTCCACACGCTTAGCAATAATCATAACTTCATCCAAAGGCGGCTCATCCTTTAGCCAAAGCTCTTCCCTTACCTTATCACTGCTGCATCTTAAGACAAATTGATCACGTATCCTCTCATCCACAAGCTCACCAAACTTGCAACTAGAAGCTAACTTCCTGAGCGCTGTCACAAATTCTTCCACTGTTTCCTCTTTCCCTTGCTCTCTTAAGCCAAAATAATATCTCTCCATAATGGTGCTCACCTTGGGCAGATAATGAATATCTAATTGCTTTATACATATCTCATATTCATTTAACCCCCTTTGAACTGCAGTGCTTAATTGTGGCAAATTCTCTAACACCTCTTGCCCCTCGCCACCTAAACAGTGAAGTAACAGTGCTTGTTTCCTCTCCGCACTCAAATTAGTACCACAAACTCTTGCATAATTTTCAAAAATGTTCTTCCATTTACTCCACTTCACCGGAGGTTCTCCAGGATTTATCAGAAAAAAAGGTGGTGCAGTTACATTCTGCATTTTCACTACACTTCTACGTGAGCCTTTAATAAAAACTTAACTCAATTTAAATCTTAACTATTAATTTACCCCCTTTTTTCCACTCTTAAAGAAAAAAAAGAAAAAATACACAAAAAATTAATTTCTTGACCATAAAGTATGTTTTAAGATCCTACAATGACTTTTAAACAACTACTTCCAACTCTTGTAATTTCACAACAATAACAAAACCCCAAAAAATGTTGTGCTTGTCAACGTGATGACAAGCCTGAAAATGTCTCTAAACAAATGCACATTTGATAATAACACTGTACCAAGAGGTGTGCTTGTCACCGTGATGACAAGCCTGAAGTAATGATTAATCGAAAATTCAAACCTCCTTTTAAAATGTAAGTTGTAAAAAAAAAACACGACAAATCTGTGTCTTTCATTAAAAAAAAAATGTCCGCCGACGTCCTCACGCAAACATTTAGCCCTCTTTCAATGGGTGGTGGAGCTTGTTTTCTTCTGACGTCTACACGCAAACATTTAGCCCTCTTTCCATGGAAGGTTGGACTTGTTTTACTGTTCTGTGGAGGATCACCCTTTGGTTCTGTTTCTACGGTTGGTTGAGCTCAAGCGGAATGCGCGTCACTCCAGTGAACCGCAGATGGGGCCCTGCGTTCCAGATGACAGCGCTTAGCTTCAGCTGCTCTCGTCGAGACCTCCAAAGGCAGAATATCACGCTGCGCGCACCTTCCGCTCTCCTTTCGCAACCGAGTGAAGACTCCTCTTTTCCCAGTGCGCCGTTCGTAACTCAGCTGTTCGTGACTCCACTCCTCTTTCCCACGACAGGAACCATTTCCAACACTTTCCACGTGATGTTGGGGTTGCCTCAGCCGTCTCACCCATGCAATCGTCGCCAGTGTAATGAAGTAAGGATGCTTATGAAGGTGAGTTCAAGGAGAGGCTTTATTTAACAACCCCATCCATCATAGAGACCAGCCAACTGTCGGACCCAGAACTCTGCTAAGACCAGGTTCCACGCTAGAATGTGGAATATGGAACCAGGCCACATCACATTGGTCCCATGAGGAGAAGGGTCAAGGCTGATTTGCATATGTCTGTGTCCAAACTGGGGTGGTCTAGTGAGCAAAAGAACAATGGATTTAACCCTGATCTCTTGACTAGGGGTGAATGTTTGATTCATTCAGCATTCCTTCCATCATTTGTTGCTGCAGCACTTTTTGCCCCCTGAGGAGTACCAGGGCACCCAGAAGAGAGGCCGGGCACCAGGGGATGGGGTCCGCGGGGCAGAATGGGCCCGGGAGGGGAGCTGCGCGGCCTCCCTCCCCCATTGAAAAAAGGCCTGGCACCGGAGAATGGGGTCCCCGGGGCCAAAAACGGCCCAGGGAAGGGGGGCACTTGGCCCCCCTCCCCTAATAGTTAAAAAAAGTAAGGAAAAAAAAACACCGGCAAGTCATCTGAGGCCCTGCCCCCTTTCACCACCACTCTGCAAACACGCCTCAAGGCGCACAACTGGTTGGGTTTTCGAGCCCCCTTGGCTGCAGAGAGTCCTTTTTTTTTTTTTTTACATTTTATTAAACATAAAGCAAGTACAGTACATACATTACTTGGGTAGATATGTAGATATATACTTATACAGTTTGTATGACAATATAAAATACATGACAGTGTCCATAGCAGCATGATGAATATAGGTCTACATTTAGTTGTTCTTACTCATTAATTGTTCATTACAGTCTATCAGCAATTTTTAGAATTGAAACTTTATACTTCCAACCAACTTTGCGTTCTTCCTGTATCTTATCCGCTCGAGGTCTACGCGTACCCAGCGTGCATTAATGCATTTGTGTATTACACGTGGTGTCAAGAGGGTGCGCAAGTAGATATGTTTTAAGGAGGTCCCATATATCTCTGGGACGTGAAGCTAGTGGGAGGAGTTCAGCGTATGTAAGTGTTTGATCCTGCCAAAAAATCATATTTCTGATCCAGTCTTTAAACTTAGGTGCCCTGCCTCGTCCACATCTACATGTTATTCTCCGTTTGGCTAACAATAGTCCCAGAGATACAAAGCGTCGGTAACCCACGTCTATGTTCTCCGTGTATCCCAGCAAAGCTACCAAGGGTGATGCCTGAATTGGAGGTGAAGACATCTGTTCTAACGCCAAAAACACCTGTTGCCAATATTCCTTTATATTATCGCACTCCCAGGCAAGGTGCAGAAAGTCCGCCATCGCTATCCCGCATCTGTTGCATTTGTCATTATCTCGCAGTTTATATTTATACATTTTGACAGGAGTGTAATAAGTGCGGTGCAAGAATTTATAATGCGTGATGCGTAGGCGACTACTAGAGGATATTTGCTCTGTCTGTGTACAACAGTAGGACCATTGCTTGTCCGTTATTTCCTGTCCAATGTCTGTAGCCCATCTTTCCCTTGCAGTGCATTGTTCTGGGACTTGATTGGCATATATGCTGTGATATAATATAGATACCACGTGTGAAGCTGCATCGCATCGTAATATTGTATGTAGTGGGGTAAGTTCCTGTGGTTCCTGCGGATATGAAGGTGTATATTCTTTTATACCTTGTCTCAATCTGACATATAGGAAAATGTCCATGGGAGAGGGTGTCATTTTAGTGAACATCTGTTGCATTGTACGGAACGTTCCATTTAAATATAGGTCACCCCAACAGGTTATATTAAACTCAGCTTTAGTCTTTTTAAAGGCCCGTCTTGTAATACTGGCATCTTTGGAAGATACACTAGGGGAAGTAGAGGTGAGTACAGCATGGGGGCTTGCATATGCCTGGCTATATGTTGCCAAGCTTTCACCGTGCATGCAACTGATGTAGGATCAGATTCTCGAGGTCCAGGTGTGCTCAACATGTTGGCTGCAGAGAGTCCTTGGGGGCCAACAAGCCCACCTGCTACCTCCAGTAAGTCCCAAGCAGCGGGATTGCTGAGAGGACTTCGGAGGCCACACCCCCTTTCTCCACCACTCTGCAAACGCGCCTCCTGGCGCACTACTGGTTAGGGGGTGAAGTCGCCTTGGCCCCAGAGGGTCATTGGGGACCAACAAGCCCTCCTGTTACCTCCAGTAAGTCCCACACAGCGAGATTGCTGGGAGGTCTTCGGAAGCCATGCCCTCTTTCTCCACCACTCTGCAAACGTGCCTCCTGGTGCACTGCTGGTTGCGGGATGAAGTCCCTTGGATGCTGAGGGTCCTTGGTGGCAACAAGCCCTTCTTTTACCTCCAGTAAATCCCACACAACTTGATTTCTGAGAGGACTTGGAGGCCACGCCCCCTTTTCCCACCACTCTGCAAACGCGCCTCCTGGCACACTGCTGGTTGGGGGATGAAGTCCCCTTGACTCCAGAGGGTCCTTGGGGGCCAACAAGCCCTCCTGTTACCTCCAGTTAGTCCCACAGAGTGCGATTTCTGAGAGGACTTTGGAGGCAACAATCCCTTTCTCCACCACTCTGCAAACGTGCCTCATGGCGCACTGCTGGTTGGGGGATGAAGTCCCCTTGACTCCAGAGGGTCCTTGGGGGCCAACAAGCCCTACTGTTACCTCCGGTAAGTCCCACAGAGCGCGATTGCAGAGAGGATTTTGGAGGCCACGACCCCTTTCTCCACCACTCTGCAAACGTGCCTCCTGGTGCACTGCTGGTTGGGGGATGAAGTCCCCTTGGCACTAGATTGTCCTTGGGGGCCAACAAGCCCTCCTGTTACCTGCAGTAACTCCCACACAGCGGCATTGGTGAGAGGTCTTCGGAGGCCACTCTCCCTTTCTCTTCCACTCTGCAAACGTGCCTTCTGGCGCACTGCTGTTTGGGGGAGGAATTCCCTTTGGATGCTGAGGGCTCTTAGGGCCCAGAAGCCCTCCTGTTACCTCCAGTTAGTCGGACACAGTAGGATTCCTGAGAGCTGGTTGGAGGCCCGCCCCCTTTCTCCACCACCTTTCAAACGTGATTACCAGTTAAAAAACCATAGAAATTCATTTTAAAAAACCTAAAGGTTCCAGTGATGTTATAGATAGGAAATAAAATTTGAAAAACCTTAGAAATTGACTGAAAAATCAAAGGTTATAGGAATGTTATAGCTAGGAAATAGAATTTAAAAAACCTTAAAAATTCACTGAAAAAAACAAAGGCTACAAGGACGTTATAGTTCAGCTCAGATTTCACTCGTACAAAACCAGTTAAATTCACCAGTTATAGTTACCAGAGCTAACTATAACTTACGCCCCTGAAATGCACTGCCTATGACCTCACATATTACATCATTCATGACATGGTCAGTGACATCACATGACAACACTGATGGCATCTCACTGATGACATCATCCACAGAACCACTCACACACCCACTCACATCCCCATAGAACCTCTTGTACGCCCACCCACACACCCTCACAACTACTCATTTACCCATTCACAGACCCACACCAGTACTCACATACCCACTCACTCTTCCATAGAGGCACTCACACACCCACTCACTCACTTGTTCAGCCACTCACACAACCATTTACTCACCCATACAGCCACTCACATAGCCACACATTTACCCATACAGCTACTCACACACCCACTTATTTACCTACAGTCACTCATACACCCACTCACTCACCCATATAGTCTCTCAACACAGCCACTCACTCACTCACTCATACAAACACTCACACACCCACTTACATACCCACTCACACACCCGCTCACTCACCCATACAGGCATTCAGACACCCTCCAGTACAGCCACTCACTCACCCATACAGGCACTTATACACAGAGTCACTCAATCATGCAGCCAATTAGAAACCCACTCACTCACCCATACAGTCACTACACATCCACTTACCCACCCATAGAGCCACTCACATCGCCACTCACTCACCCATACAGCCACTGGCACACCCACTCACTCACCAATACCACCACTTACACAGCATCTCACTCACCCACACAGCTACTCACACACCCACTCATACACCCATACAGCCACTTAGACACCCATACACACAAGGATACATACAGTCACACAGTTACTCACTTAATATGTTAGTAGTATCACTCAGAGGTAGTGCACCTAGTATACTAATTTAACTTTTGTAGTAGGTTAGTATATAAGTTTAAAACTCTAAAACTCTTAAAAACATTTACACTCACTTGAGGATGTCATCAGTGATGTCATTTGAGATGTCATCAGTGATTTCATCAGTGATGTCAAAGGCCATGTAATGAGTGATGTAATATGTGAGGTCATAAGCAATGCATTGCGGGGCGTAAGTTATAGTTAGCTCAGGTAACTATAACAGCTGGATTTCACTGGTTTTGTACTAGTGAAATCTGAACCTAACTATAACGCCCCTGTAACCTTTGTTTTTTTCAGTGAAGTTCTTAGGTTTGTCAAATTCTATTTCCTAACTATAACCGTTGTTTTTTTAAGTGAAAAAGAAAAAATACATATATATATACACATATATATATATAAATATACATATATATATATATTATCTACTGGCGGTCGCCAGTAGATAGTTATAGTTAGGACCTATTTTCCATAGGAAATTCACAACATTCTATTTCCAATAACTTTGGCGCCGGTCGACGAATCTTTGTTAAATTTTCAAAACTTATGGCCCGCTCCGGTCCGCTCCTATCCTGAAAGTCTCGGGTAGATTCGTCAAGTGGGGGCCGAGAAAAAAGGGGGGTCCCAAAACGTGTTTTCCCCTTGCAATTTTCCATAGGAACCTTTAGTCACAGCTACAGCCCGAACTGCTGAACGGAATTACACCAAATTTGGCAAAAAGGTAGCCCTTGGTTCAGAGTCGTGCCTTTTGGTTAAATGGTGTAAATCCGTTCAGTAGTTCCTGAGAAAATCAAAAGTAAAATCACATATATATCTGGGCGGAGCCTAACCACACATGTCATTGTGAGATCTGATTGGCTGTCAGCACTTCATCCTGGAATTGCTGGCAGCCATCTTGGGACCAATATACATGATAGTACCCCATTGAAATGCATTGTAGTGAATTAAAGATTTTGAGGGTTACCAAAAGGAGAACTATAAAGGGTGATGACAGACTTTAGTTACATTAGAATTCATTTGTTGATGGTACCATACTAATTTCAGGAATTGTGGTGTGTTCTAAGGTGATTTTACCCTGTGAAAAACGTTCTGCTGGGATATCATGAATCATGTTTGAGAGAAAACTATTTTCACATGCTTGTCCCATAGAGTTTTGGAAGGTGCTCCAGAAGCTAAAATGAGAGCATATTTTCTGTAAATTCACATTATCTTTCTCAGTCATGTGAGAATGAAGTCTGACATTCTCAGTAAAACATGTACATCCAACAAGGGCAGAGACTGTTAGTTGATTCCTTTGTGTTCTACTGCAGCTTCCCAGAGTGTTCTAAAGAACAACTAGAGTGCTAACAGCCTTACTTATGACAAAATTATGGCACACCTGAAGCCATCTTGATTGGAATACACTGGTAACTCTTAAAACATTTAATTTAAAAAGGAACAAAATGAGGGGGTTCATTTTGTCATAGAAATTATGGTTAGTGCTGTAGAAAGAAAAATTAGGACATGTTTTAAGTGAGATCTCAACTATCTTCCTGTTATATTTCACAGGAGCAGCCTGCGAGTTGATTCCTTTGTGTTCTACTGCAGCTTCCCAGAGTGTTCCAAAGAACAACTAGAGCGCTAACAGCCTTACTTATGACAAAAGTATGGCACACCTGAAGCCATCTTGATTGGAATAAACTGGTAACACTTAAAACAATTAATTTAAAAAGGAACAAAATGATGGGGTTCATTTTGTCATAGAAATTATGGTTAGTGCTGTAGAAAGAAAAATTAGGAGATGTTTCAAGTGTGATCTCAAATATCTTCCTGTTATATTTCAACAGGAGCAGCCTGTCAGTTGATGCCTTTGTGTTCTACTGCAGCTTCTAAAAGCTTCTAAAGAACAACTAGAGAGCTAACAGTCTTACTTATGACAAAATTATGGCACACCTGAAGCCATCTTGATTGGAATAAACTGGTAACACTTAAAACATTTAATTTAAAAAGGAACAAAATGAGGGGGTTCATTTTGCCATAGAAATGAACAACATTCCCAGCACGACCCCCTACACTACACAAGCACCACTGCACTACCCTAAACCCTTAAACACTACCCCCAGCACGACCCCCTTCACTACCTAAACACAACTGCACTACCCTAAACCCTAAAGCACGACCCCCTACACTACACAAACACCACTGCACTAACATAAACCCTAAAACACTACCCCAGCACGACCCCCTACACTACCCAAACACCACTGCACTACCCTAAACCATAAAACACTACCCCCAGCATGAACCCCTACACTATCCAAAAACCACTGCACTACCCTAAATCCTAAAACACTACCCCCAGCACTACACCCTACACTACACAAACACCACTGCACTACCCTAAACTCTAAAACACTACCCCAGCACTACCCCCTACACTACCCAAACACCACTGCACTAACATAAACCCTAAAACACTACCCCCAGCACAACCCCCTACACTACCCAAACACCACTGCCATACCCTAAACCCTAAAACACTACCCCCAGCATGAACCCCTACACTATCCAAACACCACTGCACTACCCTAAACCCTAAAACACTACCCCCAGCACTACACCCTACACTACACAAACACCACTGCACTACCCTAAACACTAAAACACTACCCCAGCACTACCCCCTACACTACCCAAACACTACTGCACTAACATAAACCCTAAAACACTACCCCCAGCACAACCCCCTACACTACACAAACACCACTGCACTACCCTAAACCCTAAAACACTACCCCCAGCACGACTCCCTACACTACCCAAACACCACTGCACTACCCTAAACCCTAAATCTACCCCCAGCACGACCCCCTACACTACCCAAACACCACTGCACTACCCTAAACCATAAAACACTACCCCCAGCATGACCCCCTACACTACACAAACACCACTGCACTACCCTAAACCCTAAAACACTAACCCCAGCATGACCCCCTACACTACCCAAACACCACTACACTACCCTATACCCTAAACCACGACCCCCTACACTACACAAACACCACTGCACTACCCTAAACCCTAAAACCCTACCCCCATCATGACCCCCTACACTACACAAACACCACTGCACTACCCTAAACCCCCTAAACTATACAAACACCACTGCACTACTCTAAACCCTAAAACACTACCCCCAGCATGACCCCCTCACAACACAAACACCACTGCACTAAACCCTAAATCTACCCCCAGCACGACCCCCTACACTACCCAAACACCACTGCCATACCCTAAACCTTAAAACACTACCCCCAGCATGAACCCCTACACTACCCAAACACCACTGCACTACCCTAAACCCTAAAACACTACCCCCAGCACTAACCCCTACACTACACAAACACCACTGCACTACCCTAAACCCTAAAACACTACCCCAGCACTACCCCCTACACTACCCAAACACCACTGCACTAACATAAACCCATAAACACTACCCCAGCACAACCCCCTACACTACACAAACACCACTGCACTACCCTAAACCCTAAAACACTACCCCCAGCACTACTCCCTACAGTACCCAAACACCACTGCACTACCCTAAACCCTAAATCTACCCCCAGCACGACCCCCTACACTACCCAAACACCACTGCACTACCCTAAACCATAAAACACTACTCCCAGCATGACCCCCTACACTACTCAAACACCACTGCACTACCCTAAACCCTAAAACAGTACCCCAGCATGACCCCCTACACTACCCATACACCACTGACCTACCCTAAACCCTAAAACACTACCCCAGCACGACCCCCTACACTACTGCCCTACCCTAAACCCTAAAACACTACCCCCAGCACGACCCCCTACACCACCCAAACACCACTGCACTACCCTAAACCCTAGAAAAGAAACCCCCACCCCATGCCCAATCCCCCTTACCTCTCACTCCTTGTGGTTCCTCTCTCCTCGTGGTTCCTGCTTCACGTCATCGATGAGGGGCGGTGCACGTCGTTGTGAGGAAACGGAACAGCCTCTGTTTCCTTACAACGACGTGGATCATCTACATGTTTTTAGAACGCATGGTCACTTACCATACATACCTTTACAACAAAATTCGTTGTAAAGGCATGCGTGGTAAATGACCATGTGTTCTAAAAAATGCGTAGTAATGACTTTCGTGATGTACAACGCATGCGTGGTAATGCATGCGTTGTAATGGTATCGCGAAGTAAAAAAGTCGTTGTAACGGCTGCTTACCGATTGAAGCTGGCCCCTGTTCTTCAGTGAGACGTTTATTTGATTAATTAGGAGGAAGGAATGTGTTTTTTTTACCGAAAAGTGCATTCCCGGCTGTTGTATTGTGAAAGTGTCCGCGTGGCCTGGTTTCACTTCCGGTGAGAGAGTGAAAGAGTCTGTTTGGATCTAAAGGAGTTCTGTTGTTGGACGGGGCCGGCGCGAAACGTCATCAGAAAACATAGCTAATGGAAGGCGTCCTCCCAGAAGTGTGCAGCAGTGCCATGAGAGGTCAACGAGTGTGCGTCCCACCGCAGTATGACCGTACCGCGTGACCCATGTGCCGCCTCCAGGGTACGGGAGGCAGAAGCGGCATCGCAGGTCCTCTTGAAGACCGTTGTAGCACTAATTCTACATTTTGGTACTAGGGCATTTTAACTTCGTTGTTCCTGCCAGATACAAAGAGAAGATCCTGTGTTATTCAGTGCCCTTGTTACCTTTTTTGTGGGTTGTGGTGCTTGTCACTTCGATGCCCCGCCGGTGCACACGACTGGGCACCCCACCTCGTGTGCCATCTGCAGGGCCTCTGCCCTCTCATCACTGGTTTTGGTTTCTGGAGTGGCAACATAAACAGTTGCTCCCAAAGGACTAGCCTGAACACTTAGGTGAATATCCCCTGCACCAGCATTCCACGGAAATTCTTTCCTAGCTCTCCCACGTCAACGAGGACGCTCATAATAGCACGGCTCCGCTCGCGACACCGTATGACGTCATCGGAGCCATAAGAGGACCTCGTCGGCGTGCTGACGTCAGTTCCACCCATTTTTTCCGTGCCACCGAGGCGAACAGGCGGACCGAGACATTTTCACATGTATACATAGTATAATATATATATATATATATATATTCACTGAAAAACCCATAGGTTTCAGGCACGTTATAGTTAGAAATTAGCATTTAAAAAACCTTAGAAATTCACTGAAAAAACCATAGGTTTCAGGCACGTTATAGTTAGAAATTAGCATTTAAAAAACCTTAGAAATTCACTGAAAAAACCATAGGTTTCAGGGGCGTTATAGTTAGTTGGACATTTCACTCGTACAAAACAATAGAAATTCCCCCGTTATAGTTAGTTCAGCTAACTATAACTCGCGCGCCCGCAATGCACTGCTGATGACGTCACATATTACATCACTCATGACATGGTCAGTGACATCACTCATGGCATCACTGATGACATCTCAAATGACATCACTGATGACATCATCCTTGTGATAGAGTGGCAGACCTCCTCTCACCCTAATATAACCTTTGATACACTCACTCAAAAATACAAACTGACATTTTCAAAACAATGGACATACCAATACCAGTTACAACACACCTATTCAGTAATTCCAAGATCTACACACACATCCACTCATTCACCAACAGCCCCTATACAGTCACTCATACATGTACTCACTCATCATATGTACTCATACACCTATACATCCTGTTACACACCGCCACTCATCCTTAGAGTTACTCACACACATAGTCACACATGCAAACAAAGTATCAAACATCCATTTACTTGCATATACAGTTATACACACACTACCACACTTACTTCTACAGAAACTTACACATACTTACTCTCTTAAACAATCACTTATAGAAACACCTACTTATTTGTACAGGAACTCTTCCAATCTCTCACTCTCACATGTACTCACTTATATACACCAATACTCACATATACTAGTTTAAAACATATGTAGTTACTCATAAAGACACTATTGAGACAGTCATTCACTCACTAACACACCCATACACACACTCATCCACCTATACAGTCCTGCACACATGCTGTCTTCAACACATACAAACAGTGAGTCACTCATTCATGAATCTATGCACTAAGTAATACCCCCACCGAACCATACAGACACTCAGACACTCATACTGATACTCAAAAACCAACTAATAACCCATATAGACACTCATGTAGCTACTCACCAACCCATGCAGCCACTTATACACAAAGTGAGAGACTGATACAGATATTTTCATATTTAAACATTACTCACTAACGCATGTATTCACTAAGATACACTTAATCAGTCAGTTATACAATCAATTTTACAAAAAAATCATCCATTTAGACACTTATATACCCATTTATTCTTCCATCGACCTTGAGATATACATATATAAAACATATTTAATTTTCAGAAAAACACACATTCACTGGATGATGTCATCAGTGATGTCATCAGTGATGTCATTTGAGATGTCATCAGTGATGTCATGAGTGATGTCACTGACCATGTCATGAGTGATGTAATATGTGACGTCATCAGCAGTGCATTATGGCGCGCGAGTTATACTTAGCTGAACTAACTATAACGGGGGAATTTCTATGGTTTTGTACGAGTGAAATGTCCAACTAACTATAACGCCCCTAAAACCTATGGTTTTTTCAGTGAAAAAAAATAAATATATATATATATATATCTTTCACTAGGTACATTGCACATCACAGAAATGACATGAGCACAGCCAGCTGTATTTTGAGCTGCAAAGATTAAAGTGTGCTCATGCAATAATGCAAGCCCTGGGGTGCGCTAGGCCCACAAGGGCAATCCACCTGTACCACCTTGTCTTCCTGGTGAGAGCGGTGGTTTCTAGCATCTCCAGGGCATTCAGTGCATAAACTGGCGTTGACTGCTATCCGTGGGAGAGACTCGTCCCTGCTGTTCTAATGTCATTCGTGATAGAGTTCTGCTGACATCGAAATATTCAGGTGAGCGCCTAGGTCATTGGCTCCTCAGTGCATTCACAGAACTCCAGACCCTAGGGATCCTCACTTTGAATCAGAAAATCGGTTTCACCTTCATTGAATAATGAAAAATTCAAAATAATCACCTGCAGCTTTTAATCTTGACACACACACAGGCCATATACTTAAACACTGTACACGTTCATCCCCTTGCGCACTTACACACAACGTGACGAACAGCTACAGTTGTCTGCTACTGACTGGCAGGTTGAAGTGAAAGATTAAAAGATTTCTAAGTGTGCAGTGCTCTTGACGTGACCTAAGCACTGGTGCTAGGCATCTACAGCTGACCCGGCCGGGCCCACTTGGTCCCTGTATCGCCTGTGCCCGCCTCCCAAAACCAAGCTAGAGAACCGAAGTGTGAGCAGGGCAGTATGGAGACATGCAGCGGGGAAGTGAAAAAACGCCATTTGGCGAGGAGCAGATGGCAGGCTAGGGGGGCTGATGGCGTCTAAAGGCGTGTCTCCGCCCCCATCCTCAGCTCCCGGAGGGCCGCCCTTGTCTCCGCAATCAATGAAAATTAAAGTGCAGAGAAAGGATGAATGGCTGGGGCTCGAGTCCCCCCTTTGTTCCTCCCAGCTACTGGTGGGCAAGAGTTAAACTACTGCAGCCTCCCCGAGCAGCACTTAAGTTAAACAGTCTCCGCGTCAGGACGGTCTGTGAAGGAGAGAAAGGGGGCGAGGGGGGTTGGGGGGGGGGAGGGGGGGCGGTAAAGGCAAAAGGGGGAGGATGACACAAAAAGGAGCTTTCCGCTTGATTTCACCGGCACAGAATCGCGTGGCATAAATTAAGCCAAGGAAGAATACGTGCACTGGGCAGGACTCCGATGGATTCCACCATGCTTTTCAGCTACGCTTTGCAGCAGTAATCGGGAAATCTGTGCCATGTCATCTTAACAAATGCCTGCAAACTGAAAAGGGGGTGGGGGGTTGTTAAAGATTTGAGGCAAGTTTTATGTGGGTTTAAGCCCTTGCGCGTGGAACCTTTTTATGGGATTGTTTTTTTTTAGATCTCTTTTCTTCTTTATGCAAGAGGTGGGGGTGCACATGAACCAACGTGCTATCTCTATCAGATTCCTTATTAAAAAAAACACTGTTAGGTGATATGCCACTTCCCAGACCGCAATTATGCTCTCTTTTTAACAGTAAGTATGCACGCGGAGTCCAGCCCCCTTTTTTCGCCCCCTCTCCCCACACATTTTAATTGAGTTCTCGGGCTGCGTTGCCGCTTGAAAACTAGAAATCCCAAAATTCGGCACGCAGCCAATCCACGGCGAGCAGGATGGAGGGCTTTTACACAGCAAACTTGTTTATTCTACTGACAGGACATTGGGAGTTGAGTTCCGTCACGTCACGTCACGTTTTATTATTAGCCAAGCCAGGGCAGGTTTCTATCCTTGGAGTTTTAGCGTCCCGTTTCCTGGACTCACAGGACCAGGATGCCGGATAACAAATAGGGCCCTTCCGAGGTGGTCTCTGCAACAACTGAGTTCAGTAACTTCACGATGGATTTCTGACAGTGTGAGGGATGGAAATAAAGATGTCGTGAAGCCCGAGTAAACTGCAGCTCCATAGTATACATACCATCATTCTTCCATGGTGTACATACCTTCATTCTTTTTTTGTAATGGCATTGGAACAGAGCGAATATGTGCCCCTGAAATGAATCAATATGAGACGTTGTTTTAATTGCAGTTACAATTAATATGGCATGTACAGGCAAGCTGCACGTTCCTCTTGGAACGTATACCTCTTTGTATCTGGTTTGTTGTTTGTTAGTTGCACAATTGTCCCCTTTCCTCATGTAATGTAACGCTTGCTTTTGTATTATGCTCACGTGTAACCGACTCCTCATGTAATGTTACTGTTCCTATTGTTAAGCGCTCTGACACCTTCGGGTAAAGTCCGCGCTATATAAAAACGCATAAATAAATAAATAAATCTCAATGACTGGATAAAACAATGTAGTGGGGCCAAGAATTGCCAAAACAGCATAAAAATATAAGCGGTCTGTAAAGTTTAAAAGGCTAATAGACCTTCTCAAACTAAATGCGTATTTTGAGGCTAAATATATTTTATTAAAGTTGGCAAATTAGTAGTCTTGTCGTCTTGCAAAAAAAGGTATCAAAACAAGTGTCTGTGTGGAGGGGAGGGGCGGCTTGGGTATGTGGGGAGGCGGCCAACAGTTTGAAGAGTAGGTTCCTGGGAGGGGGCACTCTGCATTGTGGCCAGGAGCAGGTGCTGCCCGCCCCGGCATTACCATACAGCTGAGAGCACAAAGAGCCAACTGACGGGCCCGCGCCTCCCGCACCACAACAAGCGCGCCCTAATGACAGCCACGCGAGCTGCGCACCCCCGGCGCACAGCGCAACACGGGGGCGTGGCCAGGGCGGTGCGAAGCGCGGCTGGCTGGGCGGGGCCGGGGCGGCGCGCGCCGCACAATGCGGCAGCGACGCAGCGGAGGAGCACGCTTATGCTGTGAGCAACCTGGCTGTTGCGGAATCCGTGTCACTGTATGTCCGTCCACTTCTGATGGAATAATAATTGTACATATATATTAAATTGCATATGCGCATTTTTAAAGAACAGAATCACCCCTTCTTCATGTTTTATCTACTATGGTGCCTTTCTTTTTTCACATTGTTGCACCATCAAGTATTTTTGTAACTATTTTTCAGCCTTCTTCGGAGTTTTTAAAAGTTTTATTCGGATGACATCTCTGTGGATCATGCAGTAGTTGCGCGCGTCTTTATTATTATTGGGTGGGGGGGGGGGCTCTTCATATTTCTGTTCGATTAAATGCACTTTTTATACTTCTGGGGGGAAACTTAGGCGAGGCCCCATTTTAGGTGCGAACCCGCTTTGTAGTCTGAATATTCTTTTATAACTTCCTGTTCCTGGTGGATACCAGTCGGTATGGTGTTTGTGCCGCGCAGGTACGCAGGAAAGCATGCCACCTCTTTCTATTTAGGATCGAAGTTACTTACGTTTAAAGCAAAACAGCATTTCTAAATGTGTTTCCCCCCCCAAAATAGTCCTTACAACCAACAGGACGGGACAGGTCAGGACCAACTGACGCAAGATCTCGACTGATGATCGAGCCCAAGAGCTGGCACGTATGACCGCACTACTGTGCCTCCTGCACCGCCCCTACCTTGTTGTGGATGGGGTCCACTTTACAGGAATTTTCTAAAATGGTGGAGCATAACACAACGTTTCCAAATACTGTTGAAAGCACGCCCTCCATTTTTTCTGTTAGGAGTGTAGGAATCCAAGAAAAACGTGCTCACCTGCACGCCAGCTGGCATGCTGGTGGTGGCCTCACCTTGCTTCCCTCCATCCCACAAACTCAGGATATCCTCTCAGGGTGATGCCATCAGAACGAAGTTACTTTTTGGGCACACTGATGCTTTCAACCCCAAAAAAAACCAAGCTAATTCAAAGGGTAATTATAGAGCTCAGAAAGCTGAGTGGTTGTTTTCCACCAGGGAGTGTGTTGTTTCTTTTTTTTTTTGTAGTGGTGGGGGTGAGAGAAGCGCGTGTGTGGAGGACCAAGGGTTGGCCTCCATAATGACAAGAAGAAGGGGGCGGGGGGGCGGGGGGTGGAGGCGGATCCCGCGGTTAGAAATTTTCAGGAATGTAAATGAGGCCGTTCTGTGGGACGGGAGGAAGGGAGGGCTGCCATTTTACAGCTCACTGCCCATTTGCCCATCCATTGAGAGGAGGGCTCGGGAAAGTGGCTCCTTTGTGACAGCCCCCGGGCCAGAGAAGGGAGGGCAGCGGGCGCTATTTGCATGTCATTAGGCAGCGGGGCGGAAGGCTAGATATAAGGACGGCGTTCGCCGGCCGAGGGTAGACAGTTACCGCAGCACCGAGCCGACAGCAGCGGGCACCTCATCACCTCACCACACCATACCAGCAGAGAGGCGGGGCACACAGCATCAGGCTCGGCTCACAGGGCATCCCCACCCACTGGATCTGCAGACAGAGAGGAAGCCCTGAACCTCGCACCACCAACCCCGTCACAGAGAGATTGGGGCGACCTGCAGAGCCACCCTCCTTCCCACCCGAGGCTGAAATCACCTCATGGCCTACCAGCTTCCAGCTTTGGACTTCTCCTGGTGGACAGGCTGCACTGACTTGTCTCATTTTGGGGATTTTTGAGAGCAAACATTTTGTGGCATTTTATGTTTTTTTGCATTCCTGGATTCCTGCATAGGAGCGAGCAGCTAAGGGGATAACACACATTTACAAAAACACAACGATTGGATTGGACTAAGAGGCGAAAGGATCACTGAGAAACAAGCCTCGGACAATCTCCCAATCTCCTCCTTCTGCCGTTCACGAGAGCTGTCACTCCCCGAGAGGGCGGACCCGAGGAGAGGGGAGCAGAGACTCCGAGAGGCAGCAGGAGACAAACTCCAGCGCCGCCCGGCACGGGACGCTTTCTCTGCAGACTTGCATCGTTTTCTTTAAGCTTCTTGGACTTTTATTCAACCTGACCTCTGCCTGTGCAGGGAAAGCCCCGCGGGATGGATCGCCAGTCACTGCTGGCCTGTGCCGCACTCCTGTGCGTGCTGTGTCAGGTAAGGAGCTGAAGTTTGTCTCTCTACCGTCTCCATGGTCGTGCGGGTGCGAAGGGCTGGTGTGCGCAGGTTGTGTGGAGCCGCGTCAGGTCGGGCCGTCTGTATCTAGTTTTAAAGCTCTCCCAGGCTGTTTGTGGGTACCTGCGCACTCTGGACTTGCAGTTTGGTTGTTGTTGCTTGGCACCTGGTCTAGTTGCTACTGCTCTAATGCCCCATTGCTTCATCGCAGGGTTATGGCCGCCTGCATTGAGTTCCTTTCTGTTTAGGTTGATGAAAACATTGGATGCATACAGTGTTTTTAATAGTGCAGGCTATGTTGGGGCATGTCTTTTGTGTCGAATATTCCGTTTGTATAACTCCACGCGGTTAGTTCCATTACATGCAAAGGCGTGTTGTCACGTTAGCTACGATTTTTCTGGAAACGATTGATGTCCGCATATCAAATGTTTGGTTTTTATTATTTAACGTGATACGCGATTATTGGGATAGGGGGCCTCGGTCCCTCATTGAATACGTCTGTAGATGTCATTCATTCCATTAGATACGATAGCGAATTGCTGTTATCACCTTTGTAGGGAGAAGTTCACGTTGTTACACGTGCACTGCAGTGCCCTCCGCGTAGGAAATGCGCTTGGTGTACTTTGGGCGTATTTGGAGTGGGCGCTCTGTAAGTGATAACGTTTGAAGTGCTGCTCTCTATGTATGTGTGAATTGGGAACATGCACTGTTTATACACAATTGGCATGCAATTTTTAATCTACATGTGTAACGCTTTCGGTACACACACTTGAGTCAGGCGCGTGCAGTCTAGGGGTGTAGACTGGTTCGTTTTCCGTGTAGTATGTATTCTGGAAAGTGGTCTTACATTGTTGGTGTTTGTGGTGTGTTCCGCCTGCTACTTGCTGGCATCTGTTTGGTCTGCGTCCCTTCGTGCATTAAGATGTACGCTGTATATGTATGTGTTGTCGCATGTACTTTGTTAATATGTGGGTATTACTGCGATCTTTGTGTATTGGTGTGTGTATACTGCGCGCATATGGGTACATATGAGGAGGTTTGTAAATATGTGCATTACAGAGTGCCGTGTGTTTGACTGCGTCATTGCTGTGTCTGTTGGAGTGCGCTGTCTATTACAGCGTGCTTTTGAGTACGTGTGCTTCGTTCTGAGTCAGTGCTGGATGAAATGCGGAGTCCGCTGGCTCTAATCCCTTGTGTGCTTGTCCCCGGCAGGTGTCGTGCTCCGGCGTCTTCGAGCTGAAGCTGCAGGAGTTTGTGAACAAGAAGGGTCCTCTGGGGAACGCCAACTGCTGCCGCGCGGGCGGCTCCGTCCAGCAGGGGGCGCTGCTGCAGTGCCAGTGCCGCACCTTCTTCCGTGTCTGCCTGAAGCACTACCAGGCCAACGTGTCCCCCGAGCCGCCCTGCACCTACGGCAGCGCCGTCACGCCCGTGCTGGGCCAGGCCTCCTTCACCGTGCCGGAGGGCGGCGAGGCCACTTTCAGCAACCCCATCCGCATCGCCTTCGGCTTCACCTGGCCGGTGAGTGTCGCGCCCAACTCAGCTCCACCATGCATGCCGCTGCCCGCCGTACCTCTGACTGGCGCCAGGGGGCGCGCTGGCCTCTCCGGAGAGCCAGCGTGTCCCCGACAAGACAGTAAAGCCAGGCTAACCGTCTCGCCAGCCTTGCGGGAAGGCGACACATTTCCAGATGGATGAGCTAGCGTATCTCACGTCCACAGTTAGGAACACAGCAGAGAGATTTCGCCCAATAGAGTGGAGAATGCTATTGCACCAAATTTATTCATATATCATGAAATTTAGAAACTTCAGAGCTTTGTGTGAAAAAATTAGATTTTCCATGATATAGGCGGCGTTGCATGCCCTCGCAGGATTACATAATTCAAATATTGTCATTTCTTTCTGTAGCTGAACGTGCAGTGCAGTCTGCTGCTCTCACCCAATTTCATTTGAAACAATGAAAATTTAAGTAACAGTGTAGTGGGTTCACTTGCTCTGGAGTTGTACACTATATTCTATAAGTAACTAGCGCGAAAGACCCATATCTCGAATGTAACCATGAGATCTGGTTTTTAGTCATATTTTTCACAATTTCCCACATTGTGCGACCCTTGACCAGCGTAATTTCCTCGGGGTCCATTATTTACCCAAATAAAGCTTAAAAAATGGATTGATACACATAAATGTTGTCGATCAAAGTAAAGTTCCCAACTGTTTTTTTCCACACAGATCTCTTTAAAAAAAAAGTATTGGATGTGGAAAGTGATATTGTGTCACAGAGTCAGAGAAATGTAGGATAGCCACGAATGATTAACATCATTCAGTATGATTTTGGATTAGTTTATTAAAATGAGATCACTTGAGGGGAAGCTCGGTGGTTCTCAATCGGGAAGGGACCTTGGCAAGTTATTCATGAAAATCCCACTTAGATCCATATCAGAGGGCTCCTGGGCAGGCCGCACGCTGCAGTAATGTATGTCAATACCCCCTCCCCCCCCCCCCCCACACACACACACACCGACTGGGCGATGATGGCCTTTCAGAAGCAGCGCCGCCGCAAGTGCTAAGGGAAATGGCAGACAGCGGGGCATTGACAGCGCCCTGATATACACTGATGAGGCCTCGGCAGCTGGGTGCTACATCTTGAGCGGTGGCCATGGGGAGTCGCGGTGCTGACAAGGGGAGGGGGCAGGCCAGTTCCCTTTCTCTTTTGATTATGCGCCCCTGCCTCCCCCCCCCTCACTTCCCTAAACAGCAAGTGTCATTCCTGGTGGTGTGGGAAAGCGTTTCGCTTCATGCCTCCCCTCTTGTGTCTCCGGAGCTGGTTGGGTAATTGTCAGCTCAGCGTGAAATTCCCAAAAGGCTTGGTTTTACAGCCGTCCCCAAGTGTGTGAAACTGGGGAAATTAAGCGTGAAGATTAATGACAACTGCCGTCACTTCCCACCCCCTCCCCGGGCTCCCTATTCTCTCTTCACACTGGTGTCTGAATTAACTAGCCGCGGAAAAAAAAAGTAAGCCAGGAAACACAGCAGAAATGCACCACACAGTGAAAGCAAGACAGAGCCCAGCTGATAAACACACCTCTGCCGCGCGCACACTACTACGTCTGTGACCTCTTTTTTCCTAATGTGTTTCCCCCACCCCTTGTTTTTATCCTCCAGGGCACTTTCTCGCTTATCATTGAAGCTCTGCACACGGATTCCCCTGATGACCTCAGTACAGGTAAGCGCCCCCAGACGGGTACCCCTGCAGCACTACCCCCCCCACCCCTTAATAAAGGCGGTTGTCCTCAGACTGCTTTCTGTGTGCCACTCACAATAAAGTCTGAATGTAGTCCGTTTTTAGGCCGCTCCGCATTTGTTGACATTCTGCCTTGAACTTCTGAGGACGTTGCACTCCGAATAGCCATTGCCGACACCATGTGCCTCGGCCTATTGGGAGGAGGGATACAAGATTACTTGAGGGGACCGTTGGGGCCTGAAAAGATGCCATGTTTGATCTGCCACATGCTGCCTCTTTAGCATTCCCCCTGCCCTTCAGTTCAAGGCTTGCTTAAATGGACAGTCCTGCAACGATCCATATATTTTAGTTGGGCTTTCTAGCATGTTAATTTGTTGCATGCAGCATTGCGGCAGACCCATGCACTTTGTTCCACGTCTCAAAACACCTATGCACGTTTTATATGTCTGTGGTTTGCCGCAAGAATCACACTCACTTCCTGTTTCCTTCCGTGCAGAGAACCCCGACCGGCTCATCAGTCGTATGGCTATCCAGCGCCACCTGGCGGTGGGCGAGGATTGGTCCCAAGACTCGCAGAGCAGCGGCCGCACCGACCTCAAGTACTCCTACCGCTTTGTGTGCGACGAACACTACTACGGGGAGGGCTGCTCCGTCTTCTGTCGCCCCCGGGACGACACCTTTGGGCACTTCACCTGCGGGGAGCGTGGCGAGAAGCAGTGTAACCAAGGCTGGAAGGGCCAGTACTGCACTGAGGGTGAGTGTACTCATGGAGTGGGTCGGGGCCTACACTAACCACTTTGTTAACGAAAACAACCCCTACACAAACAACACTGTGTACGAAAAGCAGACCCTGTGCTTGGGAACCACTTCAGTCCATAAGCCTGAAACCAGAATATGTCTTCATCTACTGCCCGTGGTTTGATCACACTCTTGATTATATCTTATCCAAGGGTCAGCCCCCACCCCTCATAGGGTACCCCCTTGCACAGCTAGTAGGCTAGAGGTGGCACAGTTCCTAAATGTAAGTTTAGGCTCCCCCATCTGTTCCACTGCATCCCTCTGGTGTGCTAAGAGTGCCCTTCCCTGGGTTAACTGCCTCTGCCTATCGCCTCTTCAGTGGAGCTCCCACCTGCCCCACCACTGAGTTTCCGGCCACACCTAAACTGTATTCGCTGCAGCCTCCTTACTCACGAAGGAGTCTGGTATATTTCTTTAAAATGCTTTTAGGAATTTCTGTAGGCAGTTTACAAGAGCTGACAATCCTTTACCATCCCCTAGCAGCACCCACTCCGGCCTCTTCTTTGGTTCCATTGCTTTACACAAAACTTAACATTTTCAGCCATTTTTGTTCTTTTTGGCCCATTGCATTCGTTCTGGCAGCATCCAAGCAATTGAAAGTTTTAAAATAACACACTTGATGGACTTCGAGAGGAGTAATGAGCAGCAGCGCACGCCCCCCCCCCCCCCCACCGTCCCTTTGAATGCGCCTTCGCCCCCCCCACTCCTTTTTTCCTTTTCTGGGAACTGCAGGCTGTTTACTGAAGTGAAAGAAAGTTTGCAGAGAAACCACGCGCGTGGCATAGATTAGATGTGGGCGCCTGTAGGCTGCTGGGGGAGCAGCCCCGGCCCCCGGTTGTATGAGGGGGGCAGGCGGGTCATTGTCGCGGAGGGGCAGCTGCTGGGAGAGAATAGACAATGGGGCAGCTGTCCTGCACTGGCACCCTGCGCACCAGCTGTCCACTCTTATCTGCACACACTCTGGGCCAGAAGGGGGTGGGGGGGGGGTGTTTAGAACTGAAGAAGCGGGAGGAGAGCAAAAAAAAAGGGACTTCTGACCCTCCCTGGGAAGAAAAGAAGGGGTGTGAGGGAGGCGGGGACCCCTTTGTCCGTGTGCAACTGTATTAAGCAGAAGGCTAGCCCCTGGTGATCAGGAAGGGGGCCCGGTTACTAGGCGGGCTCAATACCCCACCCGGCCCCGGGGATTAGTTTGGACGGTGTTAACTAAACTCCTCTTGTGACAAAAGAGCGCACAGAAGCACGACTTGTTGTTAACCCGCGATGAGTTATAGTACAGCCCTTCTTACGCTGTCTTCCCTTTCTTCTCTTTTAGCAATCTGTTTGCCCGGCTGCGACGAGCAACACGGATTTTGTGACAGGCCCGGAGAATGCAAGTAAGTACTTTTGCTTTTTTTTTTTTAAACAAATAATTGTCTGTGATATTTGGAGAGAAACAGCTCGCCAAATTAGCACTTAATAAAAGTAGCATTACAAATTACCCACGCGAATAAATACGTTATTTGTGAATTGATTGGAAAGATAATGGGCAAATGAAATAGATAGCTAAAAATACACAGTCAAACAAACTAGATTTCTGAAGGACAGTATACATACAGCTCTTTTTCTTGTCATGTATGAGCCTCGGGGTAACCCGAGAATTCCTGCTGAAACCAGAGCTAAAAGGGCAGAGTCTGGAAGCCAAACAGACCTGTCATCAGTATGAGCCCTGATGAGTTTACGGCACTGTACTTGCAGGTTTACTGGTTGTTATGATAGCAAACACAATAAGTACCTCAGACAATAGCTGTACGTGAGGCTGCTGAAAGCCCGGGTTGCCGGTGCCACTCAGTGCCCCCCCACCCTCGGCCCACATCAAGGCACCAGTGCGGACTCTTTGGGAAACCCGACTCCTGTCCCCCTCGGCGTGGGTTTGTTTGTAGAGTTTAATGCTCGCTGCTGTTTGTAGTCAACATCTAACCGCTTATTTCCCCCTTTCTGCTCCCTTTCAGATGCAGAGTGGGCTGGCAGGGGCGCTATTGTGACGAGTGCATCCGATACCCGGGCTGCCTGCATGGCACCTGCCAACAGCCCTGGCAGTGCAACTGCCAGGAAGGGTGGGGCGGACTCTTCTGCAATCAAGGTGAGCCTCGGCGCTGGCAGCGCCATCCTTCTCATGTGGTGCTTTATTTCATACATTAGGCAAATGGGGGCTGAGGGAGGCGGACTGATTTGCCGAGGATCACAAATCGAGACTGGGCGCTGGAATTGCTAAGGGCCGCCGCTAATGATTTCAATAGTAGACAGTCCCCTCCTCTGGGCATCTTGGCATGAATTCTCACTGCTTTGCCTGGACCTTTATTAATTCTCTCATCCGATTTTTTCCAGATCTCAACTACTGCACCCATCACAAGCCCTGCAAGAATGCGGCCACCTGCACCAACACCGGCCAGGGCAGCTACACGTGCTCCTGCCGCCCTGGGTACACTGGTGCCAACTGCGAGATTGAGGTCAACGAATGCGAAGCCAGCCCCTGCAAGAACGGAGGCAGCTGCGCGGTAAGGAAGGGGGCAGCTGCGGGGCATGGTACACCTGCTCGGAGCTGGGAGAGGGCTCTTACAAAGGCTGGCATCGGGCTCTCATGGCACACGCTAGGAATTATTTATTTCAAAAGATAACCGGGCCACTTTAATGCCACACGAATCACCCAAGCTGCCCAAAAAACTACTGGAAGCTGAGGGAGCAATTCATTCACTTTAGGCTCATTCACATTCTACAAGTGGACACAGTCCCCGGGCACTGATTGTTATCTGTCCTCGTCTGAGGCCTACCCTGGGGTCTTAGATTTGCAGATGCATCAGAACTTTGGGCGGGAGACAGGGTTTTTTCTTCAGTTGCATAATCTTACGGAAATGTTGGGCTTCAGGGCTCCTATGCAAATGTATGCAGGGTGCGCAGCGTTTATTTAAGTACTCTGCTCCTTTACCTTGCCGAGAGCGAAGTTTCGCGTTTCATCTCAAACTTCTTCCTATCGTCTCAGGGTTTTTATTTATCACGACTCAATGTGACAGATGTTACTTGGGATCTTTAGAAACAACCAGCGCTGGCGCCATTAATGCCCAGGCCTCGCTTGTGCTCCTGAAACTGGCCTGCAGTTCCACTGTCGGATACAAGAGGCACTGCTGTGCATTTTTCAGAGAGACGTGGATGTGGTGGCAAATAATGTTAGACCCAGGCGCCGAGTGCAAGGGCGATTTAACGCTTGCAGTACAGCGACAATGTAAAATATTTACTTCAGTGTCGAAGCCTAAATGTGCTGCTACACGCCTTTAATCTTGCCTTTCTTTTGTTATGTTCTGCAGGACCTTGAAAACAGCTACTCCTGCTCCTGTCCACCAGGCTTCTACGGTAAAAACTGCGAGCTGAGCGCCATGACCTGCGCCGATGGGCCCTGCTTCAACGGAGGCCGCTGCTCCGACAACCCGGAAGGAGGATACAGCTGTCGATGCCCGCTGTCCTACTCTGGCTTCAACTGCGAAAAGAAAATCGATTACTGCAGCTCCAACCCCTGTTCCAACGGTAAGGAGGAGGGCAGTGTTACCACGGGTCACTTTTTTCCAAGTGTTGCCTCTTACTAAAATAGACATTGCGTGACCTTAATGATTAAAAGAGGTACGCATTTTTTTTTTACCCCTTTCCCTATAATTTTTGCTTTGGCTGCCTTCCTTCTCTCTTCAACTCGAACATTTTTAACTATCCTGTGGGCAGGAGTAAAGTAGCTTGTAATTGTCCACATTGAAAAAAGCAAGAGGTTTTTTGATTGTTTTCTTTATGAGAGGATATCTCCTCACACCTTTAGTGGTGTTTGGTGCCCTGCTTGTCAATATAGGAAAATGTGCGCGTACAACAGGGAATTTTCTCATACGAAGCTGACGTTGTGACTCAAGCGAAATAGCTGCATTTTATGATTTGTACTTTGCAAGACCTCACACAGCTATCGGACGGAGTCAAATAATACTCCTGCCTCTCCTGAAAAATGATTCTTAATGATTGTGTATCGAGGTCATGTGATGTGGCCTGGCTGCAGATTGGATTCTGGTGTCTTTGCGGAGAAATTGATGATTAATCTAACATATCTTCAACCTTGTGTTGCAGGTGCCCACTGTGTCGATCTTGGAAATTCCTACATCTGCCAGTGCCTGGATGGCTTCAGCGGGCGACACTGTGACGACAACTTGGATGATTGTGCCTCCTACCCTTGTGCCAACGGTGGCACCTGCCAGGATGGGGTCAATGACTATTCCTGCACCTGTCCTCCAGGGTACAACGGCAAGAACTGCAGCACGCCGGTCAGCAGATGCGAACACAGCCCTTGTCACAACGGGGCAACGTGCCATGAGAGAAACAACCGCTATGTCTGTGAATGCGCCAGGGGATACGGTGGATTGAACTGCCAGTTCCTGCTCCCCGAGCAGCCCCAAGAGCATGATACAGGAGACAACACTGAAAAGTACACTGAAGACCAAGGTGGGCAGTTTCCTTGGATTGCAGTGTGTGCCGGCATCATCCTGGTTTTGATGCTGCTGTTTGGGTGCGCAGCTGTAGTGGTGTGCTTCCGGCTGAAGATGCATAAGCAGCGCCAGCGTGACTCCGACTCCTACCGAGGTGAGTCCGAGACCATGAACAATCTGGCCAACTGCAGGCGTGAAAAGGACATCTCTGTTAGTGTCATCGGGGCGACCCAGATCAAAAACACAAACAAGAAAGCAGACTTGTACAGCGAGAGCACGTCAGACAAAAATGGCTACAAAGCCAGATACCCTTCAGTGGACTATAATCTAGTGCACGAGCTCAAGCACGAGGATTCTGTGAAGGAGGAGCATGGCAAGCGCGAATCAAAGTGCATAGCCAATGACTCGGAGGCAGACGAGAAGCACCCAGTGCAACTAAAAAGGTACATTCTAAAGGCAACAGGGGGAAATAACTCAAACTCTGGACACACGTTTTAAGCACTGCTGCAGTTGACAATCTTTCAAGTTTCTAATCATATCTCTTTATTTCCTTGCGTTTATTCAATTTTAGCAGTGAAACATCTGAACGAAGGCGGCCGGAATCCTTATATTCAACTTCAAAAGAGACAAAGTACCAGTCGGTGTATGTCATATCAGAGGCAAAAGATGAATGCATCATAGCAACAGAGGTGAGTACTCATGGCAAATATTTGGTGGGGTATTAGCGGTGGCACCACATCAGTGACCCAGCTCTCTTGTTCCCTTCACACTGCACCTTAGCCTTTCTGCCTATATATCCAGTTTAATAAGTTATTGGAAAGTGGGGTTGGGGGAAAAAGGCCTGTTCTGTCATTCACTGTCTACCCATCACCCCTAAAACATGTTTCTTCTGGGAAAACCGCTCAACAATTCTCAACAGCCTTTTTTTTTTACCAATTCTCTTTACTGTGAATTGTTTTCTCCATCTTTCATTCTATGACTTTTGCACAAAAGTCCCTGTAGGCCTTGAATGAGGTGGGCTTTGAATGCAGATTCCAGGCACTCTAAGGCTGCTGAGAGCTCCTTTATAAAACACTTAAATAACAAATTCCACTAATTTCTGTTGCACAAGCAGCTCTTAATTCAGGATTGTTTCAAAGTTCCACCCAACCTAATGCCTTATACATTTTGGCCCTTTTCTATTATAAAATTCCCTCTATATTTGCCAAAAAAACAGAGAGTACAAGGTCTTTCACAAAAAATAGAACTCCTGGAACGCTGAACGTAATTAATCCATTTTGCTGGTGTACATATACAACTATCAACTTGATTGTAAACTAGCTCATAGCTGTCCACTAGTATAGTAAAAGCAAATGCCAATTTCTCTGGGACCTTTTATACTTGAGGATTGGAGGAGGTTATCTATATTCCTGAGGCTTCCAACGTGTACCAGCTGCAGTATGTCACATTGCACCCTTAGGCCTGTCCCATGTCACTGCACGAGGGTGCCTGGAATGCACTCTTTCTGCTTCACCTACTTTCCTAGCGTGACCTGAGTTCCTTTTAATTTAAGAGGATGCAATGGGGCAGGGTGCAGCGAGCGTTTATCAAAATCTTGTAAGGCAGCTGTGTCTCCTTCCTGGAATATGAAAAATGGGATAGCAGGTCAACAGAAAGGGGCATTTGCTGGGTACTGGGATCAGAAGGGCATTACATTTTCTTATCTTTGGTGAGAAATCATGTTTAGCAAGCAAGAGTTCCCCCTCCCCGCCACCCCAACCAATATCCATCCCATTTTGCCTGTAATCAAGAGAGTTTAGGGATTATTGCTACCACAGGTGAAAGTAATTTTATTTCCAGTGGCACCTCCCGCCCACATATTTGCAGTTCTCTGCTGCGACCACATTAACATTTGCTGCCCCCTGATGCCTTACATCACGCTATGGATGCGCTGGCCCTGTTTGCACTTTTGGTATAATAATCTCTCTGTGTCAAGATGGGTGTGACTAAAACGATCCTTCTTTTGCACTCTACAGGTGTAACGTCGAGGTGACAGAAGATACATTCCTATTTTATATCTATATATAAATATATAAACTCAAAGGTGAAATGCCCCACTGAATGCTGCTGAGAGAGGAGAGGGAGTACCTTCACTGACTGCTGCTGAGAAACTAAATTCAGAGCGAGCTGGCTCTCTACTGAAGTTAGGAAAGTGACTGCAAACCCCGACGAACACCCCGAGCTAGGCTTGGTGTTCACGGACAAACTGTTGCACTGCCTTTTATGACATTTCCATTGCACTATGGACGGTTGGTTTATATATCTATGTACGTTCAATTATATAGATATATATGTGTATGTAATGAATGGACTTTATAAGTACTACATGAGAAATGTACACTGCCTGAAGTGTATCGTTTGGATTCTTACGAGCCACCCTTTTCTTGAACTAGACACACAGACACTGCCTTCGTTGTCTTTTTTGATAAAGAGAAAAAAGTGTTTTACTAAGTCAAAAATGTGTGCTATTTTTTGAAATTTGTAAAAATACGTTCTTGATACTTGTAAAGATTGAGTATTTTGTGATGTTCTTTTTTATAATTTAATTTTTGTTAAATATGTACAAAGGCACTTCGGGTCTATGTGACTATATTTTTTTGTATATAAATGTATTTATGAAATATTGTGAAAATGCTATTTGAGTTTTTTTACCATTTTGTTAATGAAGGAATTCATTTTTAAAATATTTTTCCAAAATAAATATTAATAATGATACCCTTTCTACATTATTTTCATGATTAATGTTTGGTGAATGTTGTACGTTGATGCAAAGTGTGTTTGTTAGAGTTACACGAACCTGCTCACTTTGAGATGCTTAACGGAAGCCAACTTGTAACGAAAGCTTGAGTCTGATGAAAGCTCATTGCATGGTAAAATTGTCCGAACTTGTAAAATCAAACTTACAAATTTAAATGTCCAAACCAAAATTGAGGCCCTTTGCTTCGCAAAATGTTTGTGAGCTTGAGGGTTCACTAGTTTTTCGACTGGATAGTGCTACTGCTGTACCTAAAATGGCCGACATGAAATTAGAATGGTTTACAACATACACTTGAGAAAACGTAGTAGCTACTAACAAAGTTGTATATGTGTGCAGAGCTGCCTATCATTTGCTTATTAGCCCACAGCAGCCTGGTTGTAGTATTTTATTTTCACAACCCTCACGACATGTTACAACATAGCAAAATCTAAAGCATTTCACATACCAACGTTTGGGACAGTTAGTGCCAGACTAAGTGCAGCTACTAGGAACATATGTAAAAGTACATAACATTAGGCACCACAAAAATCGCACTGGAGGTGACATCAGCCACAATTGTCACACAACACTTTACACTACAACTCCTATTCTTGAAACTCTCAACTTTCTGGAACAAAGATGTATGTACTCTGATGCCTTACTCCCACCCATAAAAAAAGAAGTAACTGAGCAATACATTCTGAGGAACAGTAACTCCTGGTATGAGTATAACCAGTCGCCAGGGCTTGCAGTGCTCTCCCTTGCAGCTACTCTGCCTTTTATACGTTTCTGTACATTTTTTTTAAATGATGTCCATACATATTATATCCATATCACTTAATTTCATGAGAGTCAAGTATTCTGTGATGTCACTCTTTGTGACTTCATGAAGGTCAAAGGACTTGTTGGTGTATATTGTTATGTGCAACAATTGTGGCGGGACATCAGCCTTAAAACCACTAGCAACAGTGCCTGGACGTGGTGCAAATTTATGTATTATTAAGACTTCAAGAGAATGGCAACTAGAAATTTGTTACACTGAGTTTCAAAATAATAGGATAAAACTACACCACAATCTGTCTGTAATTGAAATAGTCAAAGACAGAAGATAGATCTTACAATACCTCGCAAAGGTAGGTTTACAAACTATGCTAGTCTTCTGCAAACATTACAGTTTACGCCCATAAACATGGAGGTCACACCACTGCCACCATGCTTACTTCTTATTTCCAGAACTTTGGAGTAAGTAACTTCCAACGGTGAGAACCCAGGAATAAGCATAATTATATTAAACTGACAATTGTCTCAACTTGGTTGTACAAGCATCCACGTGTCTTAGGAAGATGGATGTCTGGAGTCCAGCTTCCTCTACCCTCCAAAATCAGAAGGGCAACCTTTATGTCATCCTTAAATTCATGCTCATGTTTGATTTCCAAACTCTTTAAGATAATCAATTCTGGTGTCCTAACCCTATGGCCTACTTGTAAGCTAGCTAACACAAGAGATCCTTTCCAAAAGAGTACATTTCTGTGACCTTATTCTAAGGTCATCGGAAACTTTGATCGTATGCCATTAGTAGGTCGATGACTGGCGTCTCTTTCTGGACTTCTGTGATCTTTTAGTGAAATGAAGCCAGTGACCCAATGAGCAAGTATTTGCCATTTCATTGTTTGTGGTTTGGTGGCTTGAGCCAATAGTTCACAATTTACACCAGCAAATCAACACCAATGGGATATATTATAAGGGGTTACTAAGGTTGTGGAAATAATTATTTCAAGTTACAGCCATGTAAATATGTAAAATGAGAATGTGGTATCCTGAAAATCCCAATCAGCAATGAGCGGAAGAAGCACATAGCAAGACCTGTAAAAGAGTAGACCAGACTTCATATAATACCTTTTCTAGGTGTTATTTCTCTTTTTTCCACATTTGCATCCGTATTAATCCATAATTATTAATTGCTCAGCCTTTTGGAATCCACATTTGTTTTTCATGCTGGGTAAAAATGAAAGTGGAGTTAGTTTACTTTGCCACATTTAGTTAAAGGCACTTGGGTAGCTATCTGTATAGTGACGTAAATACAATACAACAATCTTCTCATCACAAAAACATGTGGGTTTTAGTAAAAGACGATTCGATTTCCCGCAATTGAAGCTTCATATGGTAATCTCATTTAAGCCCCAGTGCTGACAATATCATTCGATGTTGGCCAGTGATTCACGACTGAAAACTTTTGGAGCCAATTTAAGTATGCCCTCTTTCCATTTTTTCAGTAAAAAAAAAAAAAAGAACTAAACACAGACTAGGGAGCCTGATTGTTTTCTCCAGTATATATGTGTAACAATTTGTGAAAAACACGAGAACATTATTATAATTCAAGTAACTTTCCCAGATCTTTTAAAAACACAAAATCATGATTTCTCCAGCATTGAGTGAAAGTGAATCTTGAAGCAACAATGATCTTTGTGCCTCGAAATGTCTCAGAAGATTCTGGAAGCCTTCCCAATAGAGCTGGCTGCAACTTGCATCCCTGGATATTCCATGAATATCCCATACCATGGCTCCAGTATGAGATTAGCTCACGATTGCTTGATAGGGGTTTCGCCCCTGTATTCATATAGAACCTGAAAAATCTAATATTGCTGTGAGCTGAGACCTGCCCCTCCCTCAAGCATTCGTTGTTGGGAGGCATTTAAATTGAAAACCATTCCATTAGGTAATAGTTACTCTTGAAGCGAAAATCAGCAAATCTGTGATACTAAGTACTACAAAAGAAGGCAAATTAGCATTTCATCATGTTTGACAACATGATAAACTCTCAAATGATGTATGCACCTGCTTTAGACAGCTGTATGTACATAGCAGGCCACAATGTTGGAAAATCTCAGAACATAAATCAATTTTCCAATATTGCCGTATCATATCAAAATACCAGCATTAGTTTACAAGCCCCAGGTATTATGGGTTCTGTCTTCTGCATTGCTGAATTAAGGTCCAGGTGCTGCCAACCTCTAGTACAAGGCCCCAGCATAGCTGGACCAACCTCTTACCAAATCTAGACATATCCCACAGCTTGCCTAGGCAAAGATGAGAGCATGAGGGGATGAAAGTTCCAAGGCCCCAGTTCAGAGGTTAAGGCTCAGTTTCCATCCATGTGCAAACGCCTGTTTCCGCAGGGACTGGAATGGCCACCTCCCTAGAGGTTTCTGCCGGGGGAAATTAAAAGGCCATTCCCCCAGCGATTTTCTTCAGGTCAGGTAAAATGTGGTGAAAGTTTACTCTGTTAAAATGTGCAGTAATTAGCAAGACATGAGAACTTCACCAAATTAAAAGTTATGCCTCATTTCTGAGATAAACTTGAAATGGTAGGTTTTTGGCCCTTTTTACAAACCTCACCCTGTGGTTCGGTATTTACGGAGCCCGGTCAATGCTTCAAACCCTCTCCTAGATCAATGCCCCAATGTAGGCGAACCAAGCAGCCATTAATGCCCCTGGCTGGGCTCCCGGCTTTACTTGACCAAAACCCAATTGTTATTGATTTAAGCTTCCATAATTACTTGCTCAAGCTCGTTGCATTAGCAAAGGTGCTTTTCACACGTGCCAAGTGTTGAGTGCTCACTGCTGAGATATTATGTTAAAGTTTCCCTCCACACCCAACCATATACGAGTTCTTTTTTACTTTTTTTTCTCTTATGGTTCCTACTTTTTCTCTTCCTCTGTTTGACATATATATACACATATGCATACAGTTATCGTAGTTTATTCATGAGTTTTCGCCCAGTCGCTGATTGCCAGTAGACGGCTGTAACGGATCTGAGCTGTTCTGCAGGGATCTTTGTTTATATCTCGGTTTCGCCACGCGGCGACTACATTTACCTGTTACTATGTCACATGACAGAGACCAACAGCTACCTTCCCGCTCCGTGACCTTGCTGTCGCGGCGCTGCCCTGTTGCCACGGGAGACGTCCACAGAAATGTTCCCTTTCAGACAACAGCGTTGGAAGGAGCCTGGAGCCTACCTGGCGGACACTACGTGCCTGGCATTGCACAACTACGGGGAGCAGACAGAAAAATGAGCGTGTGCTCTTTATCAGCCCGATGGCCTTCTCGTGGCTTTAATTTAAGCAAACAGGAAAGGTAACAAGAAGACACGGAGGCCAGAGACGCCATGTTGCGTTGCTTCACCTGAACACGATTACTTTCCACATACAGAACAGTTCGGCCTTTTCACCGGATTCTGTTGGCTGTACGGAGCTCAGAGCAGTTTTTAAGGTGGTTCGCATGTTCGAACGAACCACTAACCTTGGTTTCTAAAGGCTTTGTCTGCAATAGCTGGATGGGTGCTGCTTTTTATTGCGTTTAAAAATAACACCTCTTTAGTACAAACTGAGACCTCGGTTACGACCCTGTATTCTAAAATCCACGGGATCATTGTTACAAGTGTTGCGAAATTTATCACACTGGCAAATAAAATGTGCAGCACCCTGATACATTTGAACAGGGCATACCTGGCGAAATGTAATGGCAGGAAAGGCCTGGTATTTAATGGGACACGGCTCATTTTCTGCATGTTATGCCCCATTTTTTATGGCAATACTTGAAGTCGATGCTGTTTATCGCATCCAATATATTTAAAAATCCATAGTGCAGGATTTTATTGGGTACCATAAATAGTGCATAACCATCCGAGCCACTCTCAGCTACAGTTCCCACGAGGAGCAGGGTTAAGACTGATTTGCATATGGCTAGGTCTAAACTAGGGGGGCATGGTGAGCAAAAGAACGATAGATTTAACCCAGATCTCTTGACTGGAGGTAAATGTTTGACTTGTTCCACATTCCATCCATCATCTATGTGTCTTTTCTTTCTCGCCCTAAGTGCACCTGGTATGCTCAGACGTGGGCCCCTGGCTCACTGTGCCACTGGATTCAAGCTAGTGTGGCTAATGTGGGGGTGATACCGCAAAACCTGTCTCAGGATGCTTGTATCTGTTCCAGGGAGGACCTGGCTTAGTAGTTCGCTGGACTGTTCCCATGAGGAGTAGGGTCAAGACTGATTTGCATATGGCTGGGTCTAAACTGGGGTGGCATGGTGAGCAAAAGAACAGATGGATGTAACCCAGATCTCGTGACTGGGGGTGAATGTTTGAGTTGTTCCGCATTCCGTCCATCATCTGTGTTTCTTTTGCACTCTCAGCCATGGCAGAACAATTAGCAGAACCGTTGCAATGATGCTCTCCCGTCTCCAGTGAAAACCAGAAGCTTGTGGCACTTGCTGTTCAAAAGTTATGATCACAAACATGATTTTTTCATAACCTTAATCTTAAAGTTTCTGGTCGCTCCTGGTTATATTTAGGGACACTGAACAATGTCTTTGAATCTATCAGTCATAATAAGGTTTTGGTGCCCTGGGAGATATGTCCTGGTGATTGTATCTTTGTTCTGGCTCTTGTTGACATGCTTTTCTTCCTTGTATGGGGTCCTTTCTGCCCATGTGGCCTGTGGTCTTTCTCAGTGGCTGAATTGGCACAGGACACCTAAAATGTTCTCTCAACAGTAGGCAGCTTTTTACGAATAACTATTAGGTTACAAAAAAAAGTTATCAGGGTTGGACCACATTGTTTTCCAATAAATGTCAAAGACAAACTACTTCACAACCTCCAGACCGTCCAGAACGCCGCAGCCAGACTGATCCTCGACGTCCCCCGTCACAACCACAACACCCAACATCTCCGCGACCTCCACTGGCTCCCCATCAAAAGAAGAATAACCTTCAAGCTCCTCACTCACGCATACAAGACCCTCCACAACATCGGACCTTCATACCTAAACAATAGCCTCTCCTTCCACGCACCCAAGAGACACCTCAGATCAGCTGACCTCTCTCTAGCCACCATCGCACGCATCTACAAGACCAGAACGGGAGGAAAGTCTTCTCGTACCTCGCAGTCAAGGCTTGGAATGACCTCCCCCTCCACCTCTGGTAAGTCCCTACACTGCTCCTGTTGAGGAAGGACCTCAAGACCTGGCTCTTCGGATGACCCCAGCACTCAACGCAGCCATGCCCTCCCTCCCCATAGCACCTTGAGACCCTCGCGGATGAGTAGCTGCGCATTACCAACCCTGATTGATTGATTGAGTGTACTTTGTCACATAGAGTATTCCATTATTATGATGAAACCTGATAACTGAGAATGCCACCCGTGATGAAATTGTATTTTGGGAAAATGTCAGAAAGACGAACATATTTTCTACGAAAATTATAAGATTTTTATTGAAAAACACATTGGACCTGGGTTTGAATCCAGGCCTGGTAGAAACAAAACTAACGTTTTTTGGGTAATTTTCAGGAAAAAGTGTGTTCACCAAGCTGGTTGACGCCATTCAGTGGAAACATATGGTAACTGGTTTGACGTAAATGGGATTTCAGAACCTGTTTCCTCAAGTTAATTTTTCCTCAAGTTCACATAGAACCATCTCATATATGCCAAACACATTTAGATAGGCTCGCTACTGTAAGAAATTGGGTCATTATTTGAGGGGAGTAAGTCAATACCTCAAGTAATAACCACAGTCCTTATCAGGGTGACGTTCAAAGTCACTAAATTGACCTGAGCTCAACCCCTGGTAAGTATGGCACTGAACAGACAGGCTTAACTTAGGGCAGTATCCATGCAGTACTAAAACATTAATAAAGTCAAAATGCAAAACAATTAAAATCCCAAAAAGAATTAGAAAAATAGAGTAAAATTTAATAAAGAAAATGACACCAAAATGACAAAAATTCAATAAGGAGAACGAGAGATAGGGATTTTTTAAAGTTTTAAGTAGAAATAGTGCCAAGAAGGGCAAAGTGGCAATAATGGTCAATGGTCGCAGTAGCCTTGGACTTAGGCGCACTTTGACGCTGACTGCGATGGAGTGTGGGTCGTATACACTACCACAGTTTTTTCTAATAAAGACAAAACAGAATAGAATAAAAAATGTCAATGCAAAGTAAAATATCAGATGAAGCACCACCACCTCCATTGTATGTGTTCAATTGTGTACTCGGGAGAAAGACACCGTGGTCTAATTCGGAAAGGGACCCCCCAAGAGAGAAGAACTACAGTACAGTTGAGGTAATGATAGACACGAAGATCGAGAGGGGGCCATTTATGTTAGGTTGGCCCCCTTCATCCAGCGCTTTCAAAGAGGAACCGCAGTCGGGGTAACCTACCCTTCCATTCATATGCAAGTCAAAGTCAGTGTCAGGCAGAGTAAAATCGTCACCAAATGGAACCTCTTTGTTGACAACTGTAGCAGCCTCATCACAATTTTCCCTTCTCTGAGACACTTCTGAAGCTGCACAATTTTTACTTCTCGGAGACACTTATGAGGCTGCACATAACCCCCCACAATAGTCACCTTCTTGGGGTAAGATTAAGATAAATCTCCAATCACATTATCGGGGGAGTTAGAAGCTACTAAAGGGTTAACTGCGGATGGCTCCTCAGAGGACAATGTCGGAGGCATATGGACCAGACCCTCTTGTACTCTGCCAACCATCAAAGTACCGAAATCAGCACTAACCCCCTTTAAACATCCATGAACCAGGGGCGAAGACATAACCAGAAGTGGAGGCACAGGAAGACAGGAACTGGAAGTTTCTGCCACGTACTGAGTAACAACCTTATGCATTTTCCGAAAGAAACCAGAAATAGAGGAGTGAGATTTGTAAAGATGCTGCTGTGAGCTTCTGATGCCACACATGAATTTCTGTACTTTTGTTTTTTGATTAGGGGGAAAAGGAATTACACTCCCAGAGTGTAGTTTCTTCAGTGTCATCGGATTCTCAAGTACCCCCCAAAGCCCCTCAAAAACCAGCACACAAGCTCTTTAGAACTGCTGTTACCTGTCGGAAGGTTTCCTCACACACACTGGTATTGGGTGCAAACAAATGCTCAAGCAGTTCTACAGTACTGCCGTGGATACCTGCATCAACTGCGCCCACTGCAATGGCACTACAATGGCTCCAACAGACGGCTCACAACCAGCTTCAGCTTGTAGTCGCAATCTCCTAGCCGAAAGGTAGGGCATAGGGCAAGGCAAGGTGCAGACCCTCACAGACCAAAGAGAGGGGAACAAAGTAGGAGCACCCCGGACCAGACCACAAACCGCACCCAGACCTAGCTGGGCCGCTTCTGTGGGACCCGGGCTCACTTTTTTTCACGATGGTCAGCTCCAACCACTTCACTCCCCCTCCGTTCATTTCTTAAGTTCACAGGTTCACAAATGCTGGACCAGGTGTAACAGGGAAGGGGAGCTCCCCCGGTCTGCTAGTCGCAACTGAACCTAGCCGGGTCGCTTCCTCAGATACGGGGCACTAGCTTGTGCAGAGGGCTCTAACCCACTGCTCCTCCTTGTTTTGCACTGGTTTTTGCCGGTACACAACGCTCAGTGCACTCAATGTTCACAGCCTGTTCGCGGCCTGCCAGGGCACATTAAAGTCCACCATAGAAGATGACTGACAACTGGCGCAACTTTCAAAGGTTCAGGATTTAATGATCCTGTCACCCTCCCACCCTGTCCCTACATGCGCAAGCTGAAGCTCCTCTTCACTCTACAGCAAGCACAAACAAAGCACATAAGCACGCGAGGGAAAAGAAAGGGGTGGAGGGAATAAGTGACTAGGTTACCAAAAGTAACCAGGAGTAACCAAGAATCCGAGGGCAAGAAGCCCAAGCGTTCACCAACCACAGCCAAAGTCAACAGTCAAAGTCAGGGATTCAGCCGGTACTCAAACCAGCAACCAAACGGCAACGTAACGGGGGAGAGTACCCCCAAACTGCAAGAGCTGGGGGAGAAAAGGGGCAATAGAGCAAAGGGAGTGGAGCCGCACATAATAAATGGAACTCCACGCCCACTCTCACTATCCCAAATGCGGCAGTGAGAAAGTGCAGCAGAGCACTCACAGGTACTCCCCCAGGCTCCCCATGGCACTCTTATCGGTCTCAATGCTCCTCTGCTTCGGCGGTCAATTTCGGTCAGCTTCGTTCACACTGCTTTCTCCAGAGCTCTCAGCGTCCTCGCCTCGCACAATCACGCTTGTCTAGTGCGCGTGTCCTCACAAAACTTCTCATTAGATAAAACTGTGTTAAGTTCTGATCTTGATGTCCGCAATTTTGTTTGAGGTGCAGAATGTAAACAAAGTAGGCCTCCTTAATTTATGCAACAAAGGTCATAAGGGTAAAGGATGTTTTTGTACAAGCTTGTTTGCTACTACGAAACAAAGTTTTCCCAAAAATTATTGTATGTCTGAAAATGAAGAGCTATCTTTAAGTACATTTTTTGGGGATTATAATCAGAACCCCTCTTTGGATACAGCCGAGTTAGAGATCTTTCCGATGTTTAAAAAGAGGTAAAAAAAGGGACTAAAAAAGCTGGAAAGGTAAATGGATTAGTGCCTCAGCCAGGGGTAGGGCTGGAAGGGGGTCTGCAGCTGCAAATACATCGACCACATTGCATCACTTGGAGCCAGTGCCAAGTGGTGTACCAAGTAGTGTGATTACGGAGTGTACGGTTGAGTCTACTGTAATGAGTCAGAAGGGTGCGATTAAGAAAAGGAAAAATAAAAAGATACAAAGAATCCCTGAGCGGAAAATGAAAAAATTGCATTTCCCTAATGCTTTATGAAACAAAGAGTTTGAAGGAGAGGGTGTTAACAGCACTGCCTCTGGAAGGTAGTGTTTCGACTGTTCTTACAAAGCAGATTCCCCCTAATGATGACCTCCCTGGGGTGGTCAGAGAACTGGAGCAGTGTCGGCCAGTTCCACTCTGTCTTCTTTTCCCCCTAAGGGTGCTTTGATTTCTGTACCTAGTGCCCCGCTTGTGCGACCTGGAGTGGGAGGGGGAATAGGAATTATAGTTCCTATACTCTTGCCGGACGCAGACTCCGGGATTGTTAGTAACTCGGTTGGGTGGCCTAGAGGGCAAGTACCTATTTAGGAGGGTTAAATAAGGGGTTTCAAGTGCCCTATCCATTGAGCGCATGAAATGACGATCATGGCACCATAACAGCTCCTGTCACTAACCCCCGTCTTCCGCTTAACTATGGGGCAAAAGCCTTTTTTCCGAGGGCTAGGGAACCTTCATGGACGCCCCCGATAGGTCACTCTCAATGGACAAGTGTGGAGCAGAGCCCTATTTCATTCATTCTGGAATTTATCCTGATATTTGATAACAAGTCTTCTCTGGTGAATAGAAGCTCTATCCTAAATTATTTTTGGGAGATTGAAGCTTTAATGTTGGTGAAAAGTATTGACATCACCAATGTGGCTATTCACTCATTTGCTTCGACTCCATATTCTAGAATTACCATTGGTTCTTTGGGTATCGCGAATCTGGTGTGTTCCTAAAGAGAGGGATTGATGTTGTCCCTGTTGTTGAGCATTTGGAGCCCCTATTCAACAATTGAATAGTCCAAAATTATTTAAGTCAATGGTGATTGATGCAGTGGGGCCCGATTATGACTTTATAAAAGGGAATCCCAAATACATAGTTATTTCATTAGGGCCAGGGGGTTGAGTAATTTGCTTGGTGGAGGGCCCTGTAATTCATCCCTGTGCTGTTGATTTAATGAATGATCTTCTCCAGTGGCGTTGGGTGGTGGGTGATTTGAATAACGCCTGCCCTTCATCCATGAATAATGAGCTTTGAGGTAGCTTGGGTGGGCTACTTCTGTCATGGAATATGGCTGGGTTGAGTCAAGAAGAGATAAAATGTAACTTCCTGAAGTCTCTTAATCCCCTAATCATATGCTTACAAGAAACCAGGTCATGTACAGAGTTCGCTTGTAGTGGTTATTTTGTATTTTCCTGTAATGCAAGGTGTTCCAAAAGGGGCCATGATTGTGGGGTGGGTGGCAATTTTACTCAAGAATATGTTTAATTGGAACCACGTAGTTTATATACATCCCTCAAATCTGTATCTTTGCTTGAAACTGGCCTTTCAAGATGTTAGTGGCTGTCCATCCTTATTATTAGTGAATATGTATATTCCACATTTGTTTATGACATTAGTGTACTGAAGATTGTCCCCTGGTTATAATCATCAGTGACTTAAATGCGAAAGTGTCTAATTCTGCTTCTTCAACCTTTGCTATTGTTGAAAAAGAAGATGTATAGTCTTTTCCAAGATTTTGCTCCCAGATAAAATCAGAATGGACAAGCACAGGTTCCTATTACTCGAAACTCTTGGAAAATGCAACTTGATTATATTAAATGGAAGATCTCCTGCAGGTGAAGCCGCTTCATATACCTTTCACTGAATCTCCACACAGAGTCTATTTGACTATGCAATAGTTCCTTTTCAAATGTTCGGGCCTTTGAGAAACTAACTGTATTTCCAACCGAAATGAGTGATCTAAGCTTAGTCGGCATATCCATGGCCTTTAATCGGCAGGAGTTAGTTGTGGGAACCGCCATTTGAGCAAGATTGGCTTTAACAAGTTGATTGGACGTTCCTTCTGGACAACTAAGAATATTGCTGCCTTCAGTGTTAAGATCAATGGAATTTGTGACGGCCCTAGGGACCCATATGGAATGATCCTATTTCCTTTTATGAGTCCCATATGGAAGACTTCCATAAATTGAGCATTAGGCCGAATGGTCTTCGGTTGCTGAAAAAATGCACTTTTTATTAAAGGCAATGAATCAGGAAATAAATCTCCTGACAAGAAAACAGTATCTGCTGTTTTCCTTGACTAGACAGCATGAAATTGACTGTCTTAAATGGATAAGATCCCAATGCAAACTCCAAGAATGTAGGAGGGAACATGATTTGAAATAGATCAATCTACCAGAGGCTGCAAACGCCAAGGACTCTAGGAAGTACTGGTGTTTGATTGCTGAATATTGTGATACTAGGGTGAATACGCAGACAATTCCTATCCCAGAATATGTCTGGGTGGAATACATTTCCAGTTGTACTCCCCATGGCCCTTTGTGTCGATGAGGAGATGTATTCCGTGTATGGTGCTCCCTCAGTTGATGAGATTGTGGGGTTTATAAAGAATTCTAGAACATCTGGTGCTTTGGGGCCTGATGAAGTTCCCATTGCAGTTATTAACAAGCATTTGCAATGCAATCGGTCTCGCCTTTGGGACCTTATATGTATTTAGCTATGCAGCACATTAGCCTCGGTGCTGAAACATCTACTGTTCTTTAACATGGAGGGAAAGTAAGCACCAAACTGCGTGACACACCAGATATGGGAACACATGGAGAGAAATATTGCCTTTCAGTGGGAAATGGTATAGTCCAAAGATCTGTTTTTAATATAAAATCAGGGCCTCCGGTGGTCATAGCACTGAAAATACAGGATTTAAAAAAAATATTATTGTCTACAGGTGCTCGTGGAAGACAATTTCTATGGACTGGAATCTAGAGAATGCTAAAGTGATTCTGGTATTTTACTGACCTCTGCTGGTCGTTTTATATCAAGAAAGTTAAATAGAGGCAGTTGCCAGAAAAATTTTAAAAATACATTCCCTCAGCAGAAAGCAATTCTGGTATTTTACTGACCTCTACTGGTCGTTTTCTATCAAGACAGTTAAATAGAGGCAGTTGAACAGAAAAAAAGTCCCTTAGCGGAAGCAGACAAGTCCTAGGGCTGATCTCCAGAGCCCACAAAGTACAAACACATATAAGTATATACTAAAGTAACTAAAGTACTAAAGTATACTAAAAGAATGCTCGACCTAAAAAGGAAGGCTTTGCCACTAGGTGTAATTGCAAAGTCGACTTAGCAGGTTGAAACTGCTCTGCCAGCAAGCAATAGCAGGCTGGGAGTCATGCTTTTACCTTAATGTGGCACAGCTGTTGTTACAGTCCACAAGAGACACTTTAACTTACAGGTCCTAGGTACCCTTGGTCCGATATACTAGGGACTTACAGGTAAATCAAGTAATGCCAATTGGGGACAAGCCGATTAAACATACACTAGTTTAAGGGTCAGAGCACATGCACGGAGTCCTAATTAGCAGGGCTTCCGGCATTTCAGAGCCATTACACCAGTGTCTAGTAGTCCAAACGTGGGCAAAAGGGGGGGGTGAACCTGCACAAAGCATGTTTCCTCACAACCCTTAAATGCTTATTGACTAACATACGCTGACAAATTTATTGTGAAAAGCATAGCTGTTTTCTCATAACTTTTCATAATAAAAAGATCAAACCTATAGCCTTGATCAATGGCCTGCCACTTTACACAGAACAGCACTGCTATATTGAGCATTAGCTTTCCCATAGGGTGAAAGGTAAAATACAAGCACACCTTTTCAGTGGGAGCACACACAGGCCCAATCAAATGCTGTACTCAAGGTAATCAAAATTAGACATCTCTCTCAGTGGTACTTCCTAAAGCTCTTTTCATGTTGTTCACCCAAGGTATGGTGATAGCTCCGCTGTCAAGCCAGACATAAAAAGCACTGAGCACAGGGACCAAATTATTGGGCGCACTACCACACAGGAGCATTGCGGGGTACAAGCCGTGAAGACTTCCCCAAGAAAGGGTGGGCAGCCAGTCTTGGCTTCCCACTAAAGCGTGGTAGATTAGATGAGTGCTTCTCTAACTGCATATACCAGGGCTCCCCAACCTGGCTTAAGATATGCATAGGAGAGTACTGCCTGTCCCAATCCCTGGGGAGAGGTAGAAACCCTAAGCAGCAGGGATAGAGTCAGTGACCATACTCACCCCCGCGGAGACTAAAAGTTCATGAGAAAAGGCTATTCTAGTGCTCATTTGAAGACCTGCAGCCACTGCAAATGCTTAAAAACATCAAGCTGAAGTAAGAATTCATTTATCAATCTCCTATTTGCAGCCTCTTCTTACCTGTTCATAATATGGACTGTGATCCTTATCCCTTACTTTTCTCGAATGATTTTGAAACTCCTTTGGAGCAATATTGACTTGGTTTTAAAAACTTGGCACTATAGTTGCTGTATGGTTGCCCAATATGGCTGCCGTTCAGCACGCATACATAAGGTAAGAATGTTACGTAACGTCCAGAGCTGCCCACTCAGGAACTGGGGAACCAGGTTCGAGTCTCGGCGTCGGCTCAACATCCTGTGATTCTGCCCAAATCACTTAATCTCCTGGTGCCCACTTAAATTGAACGCCTCCTAGTCTGATGTAACTGGTGCTCACTTTTATCGCTCCAATACCTTTGGGCCTGAGATCGCTCTATATAAAAACTGCAACTAAAAAAACAAGCATGTGCAATGCAATAGGTCTCGCATTTACGCGAGTTTAAGCTATTGGCATTGTAAATAACAATCCCTTTTATTTCTTTGTTTTAAAAACCAAAACATAAATAAAAGGCATTGTCATTTACAATGCCAATAGCTCAAACTCAAGTAAATGCGAGACCTATTGCATTGCAAATGCTTGTTTTTTTTATGGAAGACACACAACAGATGCTACACGATATCCTGATTGACTAAATTATTAAGCAGAACCATTGCTTTTCTGATACTATAACTACAATATGGGGTAAAAACAGCCATTTGGCTTGTTCACCAATAAGCAGCAATTGACTTTGCCGACAACACTAAGAACCAACCTCTGAGGTGAGCTAGAGAGTTTCAGCAATCACCAGGCAGCAATGTGTCTGGCACTCCAAGGTGAGCAACCAAGTGCAGCACATACCGTAAAGTGCAGAGTACCTCCTTCTGAGGTGAGTGAATGAGTACCAGCACTTACAAGAGAGCACAGATAATCTTATCTACAAGGTGAGCAAATGAGTACCAGCACTTACCATACAGCATAGAGAGACTCGTTCTGCAGTGGGATAACGAGTATCAGCACTTACTGGGCAGCACCGAGAATCTACCTCCTTGGTGAGCAAACGAGTACCTGCATTTTTCTACTGAGAATTTCCTTTTGAGGTAAGTGAACGAGTTCCAGCACTTCTGGGCAGCACAGGGACTCTACCACCGAGGTGATCGAACAAGTGGCAGCACTTATAAAATTATCACAAGACCCCACCATTTTAAAGCCCTACGCTGCATTCCCTAGTCCTACTCCAGCAGCTTGTCACTGGGGCCGGTCTGCACAGCACGTAAGGCGGACACTTGTAAAATAAAGAAGGTGTGCATTTTATCAACAGTGCTGTTGGATCAAGAGAAAGGCTGAGGAATGAGCTACTGGAGTTTGGTGCACTCGCCACTCACCCTGTGTATCTTCTGCGAGAGGCGGTTACGTGGAAACACCAACGTACGTGGGCAGCAAAGGCGGGAGTTTGGGAAACAGGAAACGAGTAAAAGATTACGTTTTCACAGATAGAAAATTGCGCCTGGGAAATGTTGTTATTTTGAATTGTTTAGGCGAAATGTTCTACAGATCACTAGATGGAGCCACACTGCAAAGTAAAGATTCCGGCTCCTTGGAGACAGATTAGGCGTGCTTCAGTTGGTGGCTTCGATTCGCCGCTAGAGCTGCGCATGCAGTGATACTGTTACAAGGAATGCTACAGGCCAGAGAGATTCAGCCGCAGTTTCGTTTTCGCTTGGAAGAGGTTCATTGAAGAAAAGCTGGCGAAATGTGACGGCGTTTGGGAGAAAAACAAGAGAGGAGCGGGGGCGAGCGAGCGCGGCAGCCTGCAGAGCTGACCAGACGCTCGTGCGTCATGGCCTTTTGCCTGCGATTACGCGCAGGGCAGACATCTGTTGCCAATTACGATAATTGGAAACAGATGTCTGCCGCGTGCGTAACCGCAGGTAAAAGGCCACGACGCACGAGCGTGTGGTCAGCTTTTGAAACCCCCTAACATAAAGTCTTCGCCTAGCAGCGCTTTCGCGCTACTCGAGGCTCGACCTAAAAAGGAGGCTGCAGTATAGGGATCCTTTTTTGGCCTGGTTTTCAAATATTGTTATTGTTCGGAAAAAATACCCCTATCTTGGAAGGGTAGCATCATTGTACCGCTGTATACCAAGGGTCTTAAATCCTCCCCGGCAAGTTTCAGGCAGATAGCATCGCTGGATGCTTCGGGCAAACATTTTGCCAGGGGTTTACTTTGTCACTAACAACAGTAGGCCCTATACCAGAAAAAATATTCACCCAGAACAGGCCAGTTTATGGAAGCATCACTTAAAAATGTTGCGGTCCTTCAAACAGTAATTGAATAATACTCCTTTTTTTCGAGGTATGGCAATATACACTGCGTTTAGCGACTTCTCCACAGCGTTTGACAGAGTTGACCGTCACACACTGTAGAGAAAGCTTCTTCTCCTGGGTGTTCCTTGCCCCCTTTTAGGTCTTATTATGGAATTACATTTGGATACCTGGTGCCAAATTTTGATGGGCGAGACACAAGGCCTATCCTGTAGGGTTAAAACACAAAATGGTCTTAAGCAGGTTGCTTGTTGGCTCCCCTGCTGTTTTCCCTGTACATTTACCATCTTCAAGGCACCTTAAATCAGGTGAAGGGCAAACCTCGTAGAATTGGCGCAATGCCTATTGACTCCCTATTATATGCTGATGATGTAGCCATAATGGACTTAACCCCTATTGGCTTGCAGCGTCGTCTTGTAGCATTGTCGAAGTATGCAGAAGCCCACTTTTTGAAGATTAATACTTCTAAAAGGAGAATCCTGATCTTTTGCAAGAATGGGTCAAGACTGAACTGGAAGCTTAATTGATACTTAGGTACTGATAAATTAGAAATAGTGGACTCGGACCTTTATCTTGGTAAGGCTTTTTGTAAGAATAGGCAGGATGTTGATCATATAAACCTTTGTATCCCAAAAATGAAACAGCAAGCCCAACCTGCACACAAAGGTGCGCTGGTAACGCACCTCCCCACACAAAACCAATCCCCGACTAGAAGTCCAAATAAAGAACAGACTGGGCCGGTGTGCCCAAAAACGGTGTGCACCTCCACTGCCACCACTGCTTCCAAGTGGCAGTCTTCAAGACCAATATAACTTTTTACCAATGTGGAGAGCACCACCAATGTGCTGTTTGAAACATTACTGTCCATTCAATGTAAATGTCAAAAACATGGTTTCTTTATTCTTCAATGTTGCCCATAGACCAACAGCCAACGCGTTTCGTCCATAAAAATGGACTTCATCAGGGCTTGAGTAAAAAGGAAACTAGGTCATGTGTTCAAAGAGTATAAAAGGGTCATAAATACAGTAGGACCCCACCCGAACAGGGTCAAGCACAAATTGTAATCGTTCCTGAGAATAGAACCGATGGAAAAGGCCTGGTCAAATTTTTCAGGCTAAAAGTATCAAATCCATCATAAAAGAGTAGGTGACGTTCAAATATAAGCGTTGAACCCTCCTAAATCAGGGTCAATGCACTATTAACAGGCCAATGTGCTCAACAGGTGAAATGCGGCCTCCCCAAATGTCAAGTCTTCAGTAATGGGAGAAGGCATTACTGAAGACTTGACATTTGGGGAGGCCGCATTTTCACCTGTTCGGGCACATTGGCCTGTTAATAGTGCATTGACCCTGGATTTAGGAGGGTTCAACGCTTATATTTGAACGTCACCTACTCTTTTATGATGGATTGGATACATATAAACCTTTGTTCGAGCTGGGCCCTCTCTCAGGCAGATGCTCTGAATAGATTTTACAATTTGTAGGTGGGAGACGTCATTTTGGGCATGTCCTGTATGTCTATAGGGTTAAAATCCCCCCTTCACTGTGCTATGCGTGTGAAATGTTGGATATCTGTCTATGGCACTCATTCGAGGGGATTGAAGGTTGGATTTTTTCATCAGATATGTAATTTGAACACACTTGCAGTCCCCCATGCTTTGCGCTTGGAGTTTGGTTTATTATCTTCTTTCTGCTTGGCTGCTGTTTTGAGGTTGGGAAACTCACTCCTATGCGGAGAGGAGGGAACATTGCTGGCAGCCATGAAGCTTGAAATGTTCTCTTCTCAGAAAGAAAGGAGCGCTTTTTTAGGTCTTTTGAGCAGGCAAAAGAAATCTTTGGCCTTGATCTGAATGTAAATTTTCCTATGCCCATGTCGGCTCTGAAGAGCTTGATAAAGGGCTCTTGGTTTAAAATTAGTCTGGCTAGAGACATTGCCTCATGCCAGCCTAATCTGCGCAATCAAATGGTCCAGGGGAGTAATTTGGATGATAAACGTCAGTCTTATTTAATCTGGAACTTGCCCCATGTGATCAGAAGACTGATCCTTTAACTGAGATTAGATCTGCTCCCCTTACGTGTTTTTACTGGTACATAGGATAAAATCCCGAAATAGGATAGAAGATGTGAGTTGTGTCAGTTATATATCCAAGATCTCAATCATGTGCTCTTTGTGTGTACCATGTTACAAAATGTTTGTCGCCATTTTTTAAGGCATCTATTTATTAAATATAACATACATACTGCTTTGAAAGCTCGCAAATTTGTAATGTTTCCCTTGAATGAAATGTTTTGTAATAAGATTTATCAATTCTTTAGATCCTTTTTAAACATTTATTAGGGCCTCCGGTGCATTACAGGAGGATTATTGTTGTACAACGTTTATGTTCTTTTTCTTAGGTTTGTGTTTATCTTTTTTTTTAATAGTATGGATGCATTTCAAATAGTGTACCAATAGGGTTCAAAATGTTGTTATATTTGCACCTTTTATGTTGTTGAGCATTATCTTCTCATTTATGTTGTATGATGCATGAATGTATCGTTTTTATGGCTCTTTGATGAATGATCCGAATGACTTGAGGGGTTAAGCTTTAAAAGTGCTCTTTCTAGTCTTGTACTCTTGACATGCAATACTCATATATTCTATTCTGGAGTTTGCATGATTTTATTTTTAAAGGTTGCAGCATTTTAAGATAGTAATATGCAATTTTTGCACGTACTATGCACGCTTTCACTTAACAAAAGCTAGAAAATGAATGCACTGACTAAGTTTTTATATGCAGTATTTGTTTCCCTTATGCCTTACTATGCATATTGTCACCTTCTAGAGCAGTGGTCTTCAAACCTTTTAATGCCACGCCCCCCCCCAGTGGGGGAAAAATCACTGGGGCCCCCTTCAAAAGTTTTCAGAAGTATTCTATTAAACTGGCAAAGCTCAAATATGTCTAGGCTTATTTAAACATTGCAGTTAAGTTCTATTTTTGAAGAATATTTGGAGTCCCTTCCATTTAGACACCTCCTCCCAGTCCCTTCCCTTTTGACACCTTCTCCCATCCAGGATATAAATGACAAAATATGCTAGTGATGGCCCAATACAGAGCGGCTTACTGCCGCTCATTTTTTCGGCTGAAAACAAAGCACTGTCATCAGCATAATGGTTCTTTTGGGCAGAGCCTGGTGCCCTCCCATGGGATCACTTGAGGCCCTGCTAGGGGGGCCCGCCCCCCAGTTTGAAGACCCCTGTTCTAGAGGCTTGGGAATAACTGATTTGAATGAGTTGGTTGGCCGAGTATATAAAGTGGTACCTTTGGTTTTTTTTTGTGATATGCAATTTTTGCATATTCTACCATGTGATTTGTACGATGTTACTCTCAAAAGGTTGCATTTACAAGATTATAGTATGCAATATTCATATATCTTCTGTGGTGCTATGCATTTTGTCACTTTATAAAGGTCAGTAAATGATGCTCTTAAAGTGATTTGTATAATGGGTTGGAGGACTTTTTATTGCTGATTTTATCATGCATTATGTACTATTGTTTTTATTACTGTCACATGTTATGTTATGAGACAAGTCTCAACTGATCCTCTCGCTCACCGAGGACCTCTGAAACTCCATTTTCTACGCTATCTCGGCTGAGGTCTAGGCTTATGACCTACAAAAGTTATTTAAGCGCCGAATGCGCTAAAAAAACAAGTCCATCTAGACCGGTCCACCCTTGGCTGGGCCTGGGGCCAAAATCTCTAGCAGTGTTTTCTTCCCAGGTCTGTAGAGATTTTCTTTCATCTTGTCATTACCCACCACTTAGCTGCTCTCTTCTCTCGGAGCTCTCATCAGTATATGCCCTTTATCCGTATCTCAAGCCCAGCACCATCTTGAGCACTATCTGGGACACTCTAATACTCTCTAAAGACTTTAGAACTACTTCCCAATCTTCTCACACACATCAGAACTACGCGAAATGAGCACTGATAAATGCCTGGTCACTATTAAGACACTGGAAGTAAACAAGCTAATTTCAGAACTTAACTTGGATTAACATGACAAAGGAAGGTTATGAGTGCAAATGATGCCATGGGTTCTTGCATGTTGGACAGGAGACAGAACATGGCCCAGCATAGATACCCACTACTTTGTTGTCCACATAGATGGATGTCCAAAAGGAGGACCTCTGAAGGAACCGAATTAAGTGAGGCCAATTCCTGCGGCCTGGGCCTGCAACTCCGGTTAAGGCCCAGGCCTTGTATTGCCCGCAGCAGTGGGTTATAAGGCTATATTATCTTTTCATTACGGTAATGTGGCTTTTTGAAGTTTCATCCCCAGAACTTTCCCAAGCTACCTTCCCAGAGTACTTACCAAATTAAATACATAGATCGTTCTGATTAACAATGTGGTGGAGTTGCCTGTATTTTTAAAGATTATTTAAGTATTTCTCCCTACACCATACCGACAATTAAGGAAGCAGAATTTTTAGCACTCACATAAATGTTTCTGTTTTAATTTCTTTAAAGTGCATTCTGATTTATAGGCCTCTAGGCCCTGTGTCTATTTTCATTTCCTCTTTGTTTGAATCAATAGCAACCTGAATTTTAAACACTTGTCAACTACTGATGCTTGGTGATTTCAATCTACTATGCTGATCCTCAAAACTTTGTAAATACCTCCTCAACTATGAGCCTGGCCCCAGTCACTCAGCAGGACATATAATTAATTGACTTAATCTTTGTTTCGCCTTCTTTTATTCAATTTAATAACACCATATCTCGTTCTTGGTCGGATCATAAACTGATTGAATTTTACATTTGGTTTACGCTGAAATTTTCATCTTTCAATCCTACGTCAGCAGTATTTTGCCGCTCCTGGGCCAAGGACAGGAGATGTGGTATGGTCAGAGCTGCCGAATTTGAAAGTGGGGAACCAGGTTTCGGTGTCAGCTCAACATCCTGTGATTCTGGGCGAATCACTTAATCGCCCCATGTCCAAAAAACAAAAATGAATGTGTCCTTGTGTAATGTAACTGGTGCTCATGTAAAGCTCTAATACCTTCGGGTCGAGTCGGCGCAGTAATTAAATGCAAAAAAAACCCCTTAACTTAAATTCTTGGTATTTTCTTCTTGACAATTCTTGTCCTACTCTATCTAGTAGAGATCCCAAAATGTTCTCTACTGTGGTCAACATATGGATATCTGCAGCTCTGGACACTCTCATTACTCTAAATTCTATTATGCATTAGTGCAAATTGCCTCCGGCACACTGGTATATGGAGGTGCTCAGAACAGCAAAAATTACAAAAGAACACAATTTGTTACATCACACGACCTATAATGAAGGGCTGCAACACTATAAAAATTTGAGCTGGATAGGAACTGGGTGGATTAAGGGGTGCTAGGGTTCACACCAAAGAGTCAGGACCCAAATTACGTTGTTGGCAAACTTCTCCCAGATGGCTACACCCACGAGCCACCAAAATAGAAATACGGAAATAGGCTTGGGAGGAGGATTATGCCAAATGTTCAGTGGTATTCTGGAGAATAATTCCCAAAGTCCAAACTTCTTTTTAGGGCATGGTGTGCCGTTTTAATTCAGAAATGCAATTCATAGAATAGAGAAAAGCTGCTTTCCATGAAAAGCAATATAGAAGCCTCAATTAAATCTAGACTTGATTATTGCAACTCTATGCTGCTAGGTGTTCCAAATTATTTGTTGTAGACTTCAGATGGTTCAAAATGCAGTGGTCTGATAAATCCTTGGACTAAGCAGAAGATCTTCCATCTCTAAATATTTGCTTCAATTTCATCGGCTTCCTCTTCCCAATAGAGGTCTGTTTAAGGCCTTGTGCCTATGTCACAAAGCCATCTACACTCCTCTACAAGGAATTGATATGTCTCTCTATTCTCCTGGTATCTTCCTGCGCATACCTTCCATTCCAACACACATCACTTTACGGTGGTTCCTAGCTTTAAAAAGGACAGGATTGGAGGTTGTTCACTCTCTGTGATGGCATCCATAGCATGTAACTCACTGCCTCTGCCTCTCTAGGCTCAACCTAATCTCACCATCTTTAGAAAACATCCAATTCCCCAGCACATGCCTAATGTCTTTCACATAATAAATCATAGGTCAGTGTCGACAGAAGAATCAATTTCTTTATTTTTCTTCTTTCGCAGATACACCAGTCTCAGCCAACACGTGTTTCGTCGCTATTCGGGTATCAAGTCCCACAACTTCTTCAGGGCTAAGAAATCATACGTAACAAAAAGTAACTTTAAGACGATTGCACACCCAGCAAGTCTTGGTGACTTTAGTTCAATCTTCTAAACCACTCTTTAAATAAAGAGTTTCGTTGTGCAAGATTCGTGGAAATGCATACGCAAAATTAATATCAGTATGCTTAATTATCAGTACATTAATTGAGTTTTACAAACTCATCTCAAAACATCTCTAGACACAACAAGTGGATTCACCATACACTTGTTATCACAATCTTTTATGTCACATGTTTAAAGTTGCAAAACACCTTCATGCCACACAGCCCGTGTCTCCACATGGTGTGCCCTTTGCATTTTGGCCATATGTGCCGACCATGCACTACAGAAAGAGATATCAGAAATATGTGATAAAGTTCAAGGGTACCTTATAGATTAGTATGTCGTACCTGAGGAGAAAGGTCTACTGTCAGACGTTTTCATCCCAGCATTAATTTTCAAAATACACACAAGATGGAGCCTGCATGTAAAAGTAGTAGTGGTATACCTACTTTGCTCACGGTGATAATTCCAACCCGTAGGCTATCACGCTATCAGTATCACTGATTTGCTGATATGCACGGCCCCTAAAAGAATCGGAATAGCCCCATTGTAATGTGAACTCCCTTCAATTCTTGATACAAAATTGATATCTTTAGAAAACAGTTAAAGGCTCATTTGTTGTTAATTCTGGGATAACATCCGTTCGTTGTGCAATGTCTGAACCTCTGAAACTGCTATTTTGGTTACCTACAGCGACAGGACACTTCTTTCTGTGGTAGTTGTGCGCTTAATTAATATTTACATTCATTTAAATTCCCTTAGAGAGGATTGCCCTTGTTCAGTTGGCTTGCACAGTGTAATATGGCACTACTATTAAATCATTTTCCCATGGTTCCTTTTAGCCTACAGTTCATCACTGAAGAAGGGTGGAGGAGACCTGCTAAACAAAGCACATTGTAAGTTTTGCCTACATTTTGCTTTACCTCATAGTAGTTCAGTCTCGGTAATGAGTCACTTGTTCAAATTCAGTTCACAAACTCGTCCGTCCAGCACCCTAGCTTTTCATTTCTTGTGCAGTGCTTCTGAAACCGGTCCCAGGGTGCTTGTTTCCGGTCCAGGGAAGGCCTGGCTTGGCAGTTCGGGCTGGACTGTTCCCATGAGGAACAGGGTCAAGACTGATTTGCATATGGCTGGGTCTGAACTGGGGTGGCAAAATGAGCTAAAGAACGATGATGGATTCAAACCTGATCTTTGACTGTGGGTGAGTGTCTGAAATGGTTCAGCGCTCCGTCCATCATTTCCTTGTGTTTACATTGTAAGTTTTGTCTACATTTTGCTTTACCTCATAGTAGTTCAGTCTCGGTAATGAGTCACTTGTTCAAATTCAGTTCACAAACTCCTCTAACCATCCAGCAACCCAGCTTTCCATGTCTTGTGCAGTGCTTCAATTGTAAAAAAAAACACACAAAAAAACATAAGTTCAGCAGTCCAAAGTTTTTCTTAGCAACCTGCCACTGGCTGGTGCTGCTGAATGCCAAGGCTGCCTTGATTCCATGTCTTGTGTCTTTCTTCTACTCCCAAACTTCTTGTGTTTTAGCTCACTCTTACATATTCTTTTATGTCTCTGCCTTCTCTTTTTGTCACTGTTTTCTTACTCTTCCTTATTCTTTTTCTGTTTTTCTCTCTCTTCTTCTTGGTCAAAGACTAATGATAAAAAGAAAACAACAAATAAGTGCTGTATACACCACCTGCAACTAACAGCTCAAATTAAGCACTGCTAGAAGTCCACCAATCAAAGCTTTCTGCCTTGGCTGTTCATGGAATTCCAGTTAAGACTGCTGTGTGATATCAATTTCAGCTCCAAAATCTAGTTTGATTTAAGAGTAACTTTTATTTATGTATTTTACTGTGGTAGCTTATAGACATAAGCCATACAATATGCCATATGCAGTAATAACATTCTTGTTATAGGCATAAATAAAATAAAAATAAATATAAACTGTAAAATAGCAACATGCATAGTTATAAATGCAAGAAATGTCAAAAAGGGTGAGTGTAAAACTCTTCCTAGACCATACAAATGAAATTTTGTCATAGGCTTCGGTAAAGTGCTCTGTGCAAGAAATTACAAGTAAAATGAAGTACATTTGTCAACTTGAAGTCGGCATGATTAAAAATTATATAACAACAAGTTAATAACAATTAAGACACTTCAGGGCTCAGGCATTATACTATCTAATGCATGAATATAATAAAAATAAAAGTTGACAATAAAGTGGCATAATGCGTTAATACAAGATAAAACAAGCAATTTAAGAATAATTTTGACTCTTCCTAGACCACGCAATTAAAATATCAAAGTGCCCAGGTAAAGTGCTTTGTGTAAGAAATTACGAGTTAGTTAAAGTGTATTTTCAACTTGAGAACAACCAGTGGTGTAGCTAGACCTACTATCACCCAGGGGGGCCCCTAAGTTTGCCGCCCGGTGCATGCAAGAGCGGGGGTGGTGGCCGACGGATGACTTGATCGCGAGTGAGGGGCGGGGGTGGGAGGGGGGGGTGGTGGTAGTCGGACTAACCCCCTGCCCCCCTCTAGCTACACCACTGAGAACAGCACAAAAAGGTAATATAACAACAATGTATTTCCAACAATTGAGTCACTTCCGAACTCAAACGTTATGCTGTCTAATACAAGACCACAGGGCTTTAAGTGGGCCGGGTCAGCATCGGCATTTCTATAAAGCAGGTTCTGAGATGGGTCCCTATCGGGCTCTCCATTTTTACCCTCACCCTCGGGGTGAAAAAAAGAAAATTCGTAACTCTGCAGCAGTACCACCCTTTACTGCCTTTGCGGTAACTTCAAAGAGACTCGTTATAGTTCTTTCACAGTCTCATAATTTCAGAACGGAATCATTTTCAATATGTTTAGTTGTTGCTTATTTATCTTATGCAACTAATAGCCATTGACAAAGCCTTGGCTTGTTGTAGGTGTAATGTTACTTGTTGTATTATATACCTGGATGCAATCACAGAAGCAGCAAAGTACCAGTCGGTCGGCACACTATGCTAAGCACAGATATTTAGCTTATGCGTTCTTATGCCACGCCCTTAACTGCATCCGCCACTCCCCTTTAAGAGACCCTCCAGTTTTGCAAGGCCGCATAACTTTCCAAGCTTCATAGATATATGAAGTGATACGAACATACTGGGTCAATAATGTCAGTAATGTCTGCCTTAACATAAGTGCATGGCGGCATTGCAATGTCTGATGCCATACTTTTTAAAAAGAGGATGAAGAAATCTCCTCCTTGCTAAGAGTAACAGCTTCCCACCTCATTTTTAGGTCTTGCCCTGAAAGCCAGCGCTTCAGCGCTGGCTCTGGGCGAGACATTTAGTCAGTGGGCTTTCGGAAATGCGACCACAGCTTTTTGTGTGGCATTCTGCGTGCGGTTACGTGCACATGCACGCGCGCAGCTGCCATCTGGGTTTCCTATCTCTTCCTCATTTCTTCGTCATGGCTCATTAACTCTCTGGACTCTGATGTTTCAATCGCAGCAGCAGCTCACATTACCAACTGACGGCCCTGGACTACAGTCACATGAAAAACAACAGCGATTAGCATTGAAATGCAAGCTTTTTTTGTCTAGTTAGAAATATTGCTTCGGTGGGTTGATTTCACCTTATATCGCTATTTGTTTTATATTGGGAGTCACAGCCTAATTACCAGTATTTTTGTCTCACTCTGTTTTTTTTAAAAATATTTATTCGCGCAAAGCACAAAGCTATATTTAAGGGTACTTTTTCCGCGTCACTTCTTCACTCTATTTAAACTCCACACCCCCCACTCTTATTGTCTCTCTCCTTCTCTCTCTCTCTCCCTTCTCTAATTCTCTCTCTACTTAATTAACTCTCCCCTCTCTATCTTTTTTAGCCTTTCATTCTCTCTCACCCCTTTATCTGTTTCTCTTTCAAACTCCTTCATTCACTCTCTCTCCCCTTCTTTCTCTCTCTCTATCCCGCTCCACTCTTTATTCTATGTACACCCTTTCTCTCTCTTTCTCTCTCACCACCCTCTCTAATTGGGCATTATATCTTCACTCTATCTCTCACTCAGCATCACCACAGCATCACTCAGCGCAACCACAGCATCAATCAGAGCCAGCACAGCATCACTCAGCACCAACACATCTCTCAACGCCATCACAGCATCACTCAACGCCATCACAGCATCACTCAGTGCAACCACAGCATCACTCAGTGCAACCACAGCATTACTCAGCACAACCACAGCATCACTTAGCGCCACAAAAGCATCACTCAGCGCCACCACAGCATTACTCAGCAGCACCACAGCATCACTCCGCGCCACCACAGCATCACTCAGCACCACCATAGCTTCACTCAGCGACACCACATCATCACTCAGGGCCAACACTGCATCACTCAGCACCACCACAGGATGACTCAGCACCACCACAGGATGACTCAGCACCACCACAGGATGACTCAGCACCACCACAGGATGACTCGGCACCACCACAGCATCGCTCGGGACCACCACAGCATCGCTCGGCACCACCACAGCATCGCTCAGCACCACCACAGCATCGCTCAGCACCACCACAGCATCGCTCAGCACCACCACAGCATCGCTCAGTGCCACCACAGCATCACTCAGCGCCACCACAGCATCACTCAGCGCCACCACAGCATCACTCAGCACCACCACAGCATCACTCAGCGCCACCACAGCATCACTCAGCGCCACCACAGCATCACTCAGCGCCACCACAGCAGCACGCAGCGCCACCACAGCATCACTCAGCGCCACCACAGCATCACTCAGCGCCACCACAGCGTCACTCAGGGCCACCACAGCATCACTCAGGGCCACCACAGCATCACTCAGGGTCACCACAGCATCACTCAGGGCTACCACAGCATCACTATGTGCCACAACAATATCACTCGGCGCCACCACAGCATCACTCGGCGCCACAACAGCATCACTCGGCGCCACCACAGCATCACTCGGCGCCACCACAGCATCACTCGGCGCTACCACAGCATCGCTCAGCGCCACCACAGCATCGCTCAGCGCCGCCACAGCATCGCTCAGCGCCGCCACAGCATCGCTCAGCGCCTCCACAGCATCTCTCGGGGCCACCACAGCATCACTCGGGGCCACCACAGCATCACTCAGCGCCACCACAGCATCACTCAGAACTACCACAGCATCACCACAGCATCACTCAGTGCCACAACAATATCACTCAGCACCACCACAGCATCACTCAGCGCCACCACAGCATCACTCAGCACCACCACAGCATCACTCAGCGCCACCACAGCATCACTCAGCGCCACAACAGCATCACTCAGCGCCACCACAGCAGCACACAGCGCCACCACAGCATCACTCAGCGCCACCACAGCATCACTCAGTGCCACCACAGCGTCACTCAGGGCCACCACAGCATCACTCAGGGCTACCACAGCATTACTCAGGGTCACCACAGCATCACTCAGTGCCACCACAGCATCACTATGCGCCACAACAATATCACTCGGCGCCACAACAGCATCACTCGGCGCCACAACAGCATCACTCGGCGCCACCACAGCATCACTCGGCGCCACCACAGGATGACTCGGCACCACCACAGCATCGCTCGGCACCACCACAGCATCACTCACCACCACCACAGCATCGCTCAGCACCACCACAGCATCGCTCAGCACCACCACAGCATCGCTCAGCACCACCACAGCATCACTCAGGGCCACCACAGCATCACTCAGCATCACCACAGCATCACTCAGCGCCAAGACAATATCACTCAGCACCACCACAGCATCACTCAGTACCACAGCAGTATCACTCAGCAAGACCTGAGTATCATTCAGCATCACCTCAGCATCGTCTCCGCAACAGTCACCACCACCACCACTACCACCTCAGCATCACTCAGCACCACCTCAGCCTGCTCTCGGAATCTGGCATCTGTTGATTCCCCCTAGCGTCTGGCCGCTGCTAGTGTTATAATACAGGTACTAGTTCCCAACCTTCACCCTCCGATTGTTTATGCCCCCTCAAAAAAAAAGCTTTAACAAACAACCATTGCAATAGGCAGAAACAAGTTGCCAGCATTGCAAGAACAAAAAGAAAAATGAGGACATTTTTTATTGTAAATACTTTTTTAAATATGGTCGTTCAGTTTTACATAATGCCTTCTTGGTCCTATATAAAGTAACAAAAATGCTTCTGACACTTTTTTATTATAACTTTTCAGCATGCTGCACAGCAGCCACACTTCTCTACAGCACAGCTTGAAGACATTGGCAAAGTCAATAGCTCTGACTAAACACTTATAAGGCCCCAAAGGCGAGACCTATTGGCTATGCCAATGCTTGTTCATTGTGCTTCCAAACCAGCTTGGAGAAGATGTTTCCATTTGTAGAGTTGATCTAAACGGATGATGCAGCAAACAGCTGCATACATACATACATACATACATACATACATACATACTGTGAACAGAAGTAAATCGGACTCATTGAGTATGACGCAAATAAATGCTGTCACAGTGAGACAGCTCAGTGGGCTGCACCTCCACCAGAAGACGCATAGATACTTGGAAGTTTGGCAGGGTCGAATGAACCATTCATCCTTCTCAGGTCCAAGAAATGCAGACTTTTCAGCTGGTTTAATTGCAGGTCAGAAAATGTAAGCAACTTTAACCAATTGTATTTGTTGGGCAAAAAAGTCATAACATTGCCCTAATGTTTAGGTTTAATTATATCTTACAAAAGGCCCTACGAAAGGCCTGGACAGATTGCATTTAGATCGTGCAATAGGTTACCTCTGACGTTGATAAACAAAACACTTTAAAGATAACAGTACATGAAACCTACATGTGTTGAAAGCATGCTGCAGGTATGGAAAGTACATTTGTCAAATCATCGAGTCAGTCAGTCAGAAAAACTTTATTTCGATCACTTTAGATCAAAAAAGTACTACACAAAACAGTACACTTACAGACATCAAAAAACATCAAGTCAAATACCTGCTGATTACACTGAAAAGTGATGCTACATCTGTTTTTCATATCTCGCCTCACTGCACTGTTTAGTTTGTAGTTTAGCTAAACAGCAGGTGTACAAACTAAAGCAATTCTACGGTTTATGTCGACTCCATTTTCGCTGTTCCTGATAACCTGCCCTTAGATAGTAGCTATGTATTCTAGGTTCCCATGGCAGTGTGGACTCACCAGTCCATTAACTATAAAGCTGGAAGCCTAGCCAAGCTAGTTTCCCATTAATCTGTACACAAATTCCCAACCGCATTCTGAGGGGATGGTACAATTGTTGGCACAAATTACAGCCCCCAAACATTTTGTCACACTTCTTATTAAAACAAGGAGCAATATTAAGTTACGATGCACACAAAAATACAGGCTGGCTAGCCCAATTACTTGGATGACCAATCTCGCTTAAGTCTGACATTAATGATCAGTTACCAGGAAGAAGACTGACAAACACCCTTTGAACTCACAACAACTGAGGCCCCTCTTTCTGATTTGGCTTAGGGGTCATACCACTGCAAGCAAAGTGGCACATTTGAAGTGTATGTGTTTATTTTTTTAAAAACAAACAAACAAAAACATGCCTGTGTTTTTGCAAGTCTCTCATTTCTGGGCTGATCTGTTTCTCTATCGCATAAATCCCCTTGCCGCCCTCTCCCAGTCCCAGGTGTCATTGTTTGCTGTTTATAAAATAGCTCTGATTTTTTCGATTCTTTTTTGGCGGCACTGTCATGTCATGACTACCTCATGCTTCTCGATACCTGTGGCGAGGCGGTGAGACAGCGATTAATAAAATACCATGGGCCAGATGTAGGACCATGTTATTTTGCGAGTCGCAAATTGCGCTCAATTGCGAGTCGCAATTTGTGACTCGCAAAATGACATGTACAACAGTGCCAGAGACACTGTTTGCAATTCTCAATGCGGTCGCAAATTGCATGCCTCATCAATATTCATGAGGCGCTCGCAATTTGCGACCCCATTGAGAATGGCTGTCCCTCCCAGGTATGGTGGCCTGCTGGGCTCAGCAGACCTCCATGTCTGGGACTGCTTTTAAATAAAGCAGTTTTTTAAAAAATGCAGCCCGTTTTCCTTAAAGGAAAACGGGATGCATTTAAAAAAAAAAAAATGAAACGTTTTCGTTTAATTTTTAGAGGGTAGGTAGTGGTCCCTGGGACCTTTGCCTGCCCTTAAAAATATTTTTAGAGCCAGTCACAAAGGGGAAGGGGTCCCCTGGGGACCCCTTCCCGTTTGCGAGTGGTTTACCACCCTTCTGTGAAGGGTGGTAAACTGCGACTGTTTTGCAGTCATACATGGTATTTGGGGTCGCTATTAGGAAAGGAACGCCCCTTCCTAATAGCGAGTCGCAAATCCTATTTAGCGAGTCGCAAATAAATTGTGACTCGCTAAATAGGGTTTGTACATGGCCCTGTAGGTTTTTGCATGCGCAAACGGGTCGCAAACCCGTTTGCGCATGCAAAAACGGGTCGTACATCTGGTCCCATGTCAAGTATTACTGTGTTCTTATTGCAGCTCGCTTATACATTTGATTTGTTGTTGCTTTCCTTTCACAATGTAATGGCATTTTTTTCCCTGAAAATGACTATTTTTCATTTGTTTATTCTCTGTATACAAAATTATTTCTGGAACTTAAACTTCAGGCAGGTACATCTGTTTTATTAAGATTTAATAGCCAATTTTAGATTTGAAAGGGGTTGTGGTATGCTTGATGCTAAGGCATTGGTTTCTAAAGTCCATGTTAGGCAAAGATTATTTGAAGATGCAGTGCAGATTAATCAACTGAATGTTTATACTGTATTTATATGTATGTGATGAAAACATATTATTCAAGAGTAAAAAAAAGAAATATGTGGATGTGCCACTAAATCATTGCCACAAATTGTTTGTCACTATAGTTACTCCAATATTTACAACTCATAACTACCCTAGAAGTGGATTACCTTGCACCATTGCTGTCTTATTTGAATTTATTATTGATTGACATTCTTACAATGTCTCAAATTTTTATTAGTAAGAATCAATTCGATAGAAATTACTGTTGCATGGGGAAAAAAGGGCCGATAAGAGTGAATGTTTAATCCTTGATAACCCTGAGTGGCTGTGCAGCAAGTCCAGGGCCGGACTGGGAACCGAAGGCAGCCCTGGCAATTTTCTCGGACCAGTCCTGGGGGAGAGGGAGGTGGGTGTCGGGGATGGCAGCCTGGCCCCTGGGGAAGCACTGCTTGCCCCAGGAGGCTGGGAACGCTTTTTTGCTGCTTTTGTTATTGAGGGCCGATATTGGAGAACTGCTGCAAAACTGGCCCCTAGTACCAAAACCGGCCTCCACTTTTCCAGCCTCCTGGGAAAACGCCCGATGCCCGCTACGGTCAGTCCAGCCCGGAGCAAGTCCTTACTTCATCAAACACTCGACCTGATTCCGAGTGGGCTGTGAAAGGGTCACTTTGTAATAACTGGCACTGCTGGTTGCAGTATTTACCGCATCCGGTATATACCTCCCATTCCCCTGGAAAATGGGCAACTGCATATAAGATTTGTGTTTTCTGCGCCAAATTCTATATGTATCTGAAGATATATGTTTCTCTCCCAGTTAATTTTCGCAGGAATGACTTGGCAATATTCAAAATTGTGGAATTGTAGTGTTTACCGTAAATCTCAGAATGTCTTATGCCTACACCGACAGGGGTTTGCACAGGGATTGAAATTTAACACCACACTCAAACCTGCCGTTAGCTGGGAATTTGTCAAGTGCTTTGACTTTGCACGCAGGAATATCCCTAGACGTTTCACCAAATTTCTCAGAGGAAAGGCTAAAGCTTCCTAGGGTAGGCATGGGGTTCTTACTTCCAAATGAACTCCATTGGTGGTGGCCGTCTCACAAAAAAGGACAGAGACGAGAAAGATGAGTGAGGTGGCAATGGCAGTTTATTACAGGGCTCAGTCATAGGTCCAATGATCTCACACAGTAATTGCTGGAAATGGATGCTGGTCTGCCACATAAACCAGCACACAATTACGAATTCAGAATACCTATCCGTGACTGTAATTCACTGATGCTTTAAGCAGATCTTTGTTCTTGGAGCTCCCTCTCAAATGCTGGATATAGGGGTTGATCCTTAGCCTTCTTGAAAAAGGGTGATTCCTTCCAAAAAGCCATGCTGTTGGTTCCCGGAGTAATAAGGGTTGCAGAAGGATGTCCACCAGACAGTAGTACCAAAAGTACAGGAAAGAAAAATACACTAAGCGATAAAAAACGAAGTCTGCTGGGTGCTACTGCATCTGGCTGGAGCAGTTCTAAATGCAATGCATTCAAGAATGCAGGCATTTAGCTACTGTACTGGTGTTATAAACTTTGAAGTGGGCCTTCAAACCTATCACAGCTTTGCTGATATGCTAAAAATATTCTTGTTTCCCAGACTTGCAAAGCAGCAAGGTAGAAAGGGACATGAGAGGGTTAAACAGGATGGGTACTAGAGCAGAAGAGATTAACTGTGAGGAGTGGACTGGAATGCAAGGATAAATGGTGAAATTCTAACTGTAATTGTAATTGCATTTATATAGTGTTTACTACCCTTGATGAGGCGTCAAAACACTTTTTGGCGAGTAGCACCCTACTCCGGAACCCAAAAAGTGGTGAATTAGTATAGGCAAATTTCAAATTAATTTGAGCAGTGGACATGTGAGTGTTAGTTGGATTGAAAAGGATAGTCGAGGGATAGAAGAGGGAAGGGTCTAGAAAGTGTTTATTTGGAGATCATAGCAAAAGGAGGAGGTTTGGGATGAGTAAAGGAGAAGGAGGGGGAAGGGTCTCTAGAAGTGGATTAGGGAGAAAGATGAGGTATTGGATGAGTCTAGGAGGGATACATGAGGGAAGGGTTTAGAAAGGCTTATTTGGGAGATTGAATAGTAAAAGAGGTTTGAGATGATGCAGGGAAGGAAGATTCTAGTAAGGGTTATTTTGTGGATCATAGTAGTGGAATGGGGGTTTGGAATGAGTCAAAGAGTGGAGGTAGAGGATATATTGAGAAAGGTATAGGGTGAGATATAGGGTAGTACATTGGAGATGCTAAATTAGGAGTAAAGTAATAAATATATAGGTACATGAAAGGTATATATGTATAAGGAAGGTAATATATCTAGATTTAAGTTGTACTTAATAAATCCAGACTTTCAGGTGTTGGTGTACTTCAATCTAATTTATTTGTTTTTATAATTTTGTTTCCCTTTTAATAATTCAATAGTGAAGCAATTGTAGATAAATAGTTATGATTAAAATGTACTTATTTATGCAGTGACCTAAATCCATGTTAAACATAGAATAATATAACCATAAGTAATATGTACATTTGTTAAGCAGACCTAAAGAATATCTATACATTTATAAACATAATTATTAGACATATTTATACAAAGGAATACCCATATCTAGATACATACATATAATCCAAATAAATGCTTATGTACACAGGAATATGCTGCACATTTATGTTTGAGTATGGTGGTTATGTGGAGAAGAGCCAGCTCTTGAGTAGTCTTCTGAAGATAAGTTAGTTATCCGTGGATCTTATGTTTGGGGGTAACGAGTTCCATAGTTTGGCTGTTTGAACAGAGAAGGATATGCCATCTATGTTCTTTTTCTTGTATGGTGGGATTTTGAGGTTAGTTGCCAATCTAGAGAGCAGGTTCCGTGAATGTAATTAGTGATTTTATTCCTGATGAAGAGTGGCCCTGTTCCATGTATTGCTTTGTGGGTAATACAAAGCAGCTTGAATGTTGATTTTCTGGCAACCGGTAACCAATGTAGGGCCTTCAAGGCAGGGGAGATGTGGGCTTGTGGCTTTACATGTAGGAGTAGTCTGTCAGCGGAGTTCTGAATCTGTTGTAGTCTTTTCATAGTTGTTAAAGATGATCCGTCGTAGAGGCTATTGGCGTAATCGAGTTTAGACAGTACAAGGGAGATAGTAGCCTTGACCTTCTGTGGAAATCCCAGGTGGGGGAAGACAGTTGCAGAGTTTTTATAGTAATGAAGCTTGATCTGGCTAGCTTGTCCACTTGGGCATTTATTGATAGCTTGGAGGCCATGGTAATTACAAGGTTTCTTACTTCCTTATAAACTTAGGCAATGTTCCCAGATCGTCAGGCTAGGCGCCGAGTGAGTCATAATTTTTCAAAAGCTGCATGTGAGTATTTCTGTTTTGGAGGCATTCAATTTGAGATGGTTCCATGTCATCCATTGATCAAGGGCTTTGAAGCAACTGAAAATTTGTGAGTTTCCAATGTCTTTGGGGCTTTCCAGTTTAAGGAATATTTGTGTGTCCTCTGCATGGTTATAGCATTTGAGGTGAAATACATTGATCAGATCAAATCAATGACTTCATGTAGATGTTGAAAAGCATGGGTGAGACTTGAGAAACCTCTGCTTTTGTGAAGTTCGGTTTGGATGAGAAAGGGGGGTATAGATAACATTTGTTCTACTTTGAAAGTAGGATGTGATCCAGTCGAGAGCAGTCCCCTCTATGCCAGTTTTGTAGAGTCTTTGTATTAGAGTGTCATGTTCAACCATGTCAAAGGCAGCTGAGAGGTCAAAGAGAAGTAGTGCAGCAACCCGTTCCGGTCAACTGTGTTCTTAAGGTCATCCCAGATGGCAATTCGGGCAGATTCTGAGCCTCTTCCTGGACGGAATCCCGTTTGGAAGTCTGAAAGTATGGAATTATCTTCAATGAATGTGACATCAGGGCAAATGCTGCTCTTTCTCTCAGTTTACCCAGGAAACATCCATTGGTAATTGGTCTGTAGTTGTCAGGGTTAAGCGGGTCCAGGTTTGTTTTCTTTAGTAATGGGCGTATGTATGACTTTTTTAGGTGTTCTGGAAATATTCCCATAGTTAAGGCATTGTTGATGATTCTTCTTCCTGGTGTGGTGGCAGAGGTAGTTAGAATACTTTTCTTGAAGTTTTGTGGAGGACATAGATCAGAAGGGCTGCAGGCAGGCCTGCTTTCTTTGACCAGATCCATAAATTCATTGTGTGATATTTGTTGGAAGTCATGCAGAGCATGGGTTAGCCTCCTCGTTGAGGTTTTGTTTTGGAAAAGGGTCGGGGCTGGTGGTTATTCTTTGTTTTAAGTAGGAGTCCAACGTGTCTACTGTGGTTGTGTAATGATTTGACAGTTTGTCTGTGAATTCTTGAGTAATGGGATGAATTCCTTCTAGGCAATTTGGTTTACAAAATTCTGTGCGAATTTTATAGAATTCTTTATTTGCACATTTAGCATTTTGAATTCTGTCTGAATAGTATCTTTTTCTAGCTTTTTTGATTGCTGACTTGTATAATCTGTTAAGTTTCTATAGGTGAAGTTTGTCTTGATTGGTGTTTGTTTTGAGACAGGTGCATTGCAACTTTCTAATTTTCTGTTTTATCTTTTTTTAGCTCTGTATTTCTCCAAGGTGCCTGTTTTCTTTTGTCCTGTTTTGCTGTTCTTAGTGGTATTAGGATATCAAAAGCTTAGCCACTCATATAGTATTTTAACAGAATTAATTGTGCCTAGATATGTATTGGATGTTAGTTGCGTTTCTAAGTGTTAAAAACTGAGTTTGTTCCATGGTCGATATGTGGATGCATGTTAGGTGGTTTTAATTGTGTTGCTTTGTGTTGTTCTTTGTTGGAAAGCAAGCAAATGGTGGTATGAACATGTGACAGGAGTAATCGTTTGAAAGTTAACTAGTTCTGCATTTGCAAAAATGACATCTAGGATGTGTCCAACGATGTGGGTGGGCTTGTGTAGGATCTGATGTAGGTTCAGTGCGTCTAGGCCAGTAAGGATTGTTTTCGGATGGGGCTTATTGGATTTGTCAAACCAAATGTTTAGGTCACCAAGAATGCATAGGTTGGAGTGTAGTGTTTTCAGGTTTGAAACTGTGTCTAGAAATGTGTCTGGGAATGTTGCATTGCTAGGTGGAGGTCTGTAAAGAAGTAGGAAGTAACAGGAGGAAGATGGTGTAGGGTTGCATCTGGTGGAGAGGGCCTCACAACCTTGTATGGAGACGTTGTCAGCATTAGTGGTTTTTAGTGTTTGCTTGAATACAACAGCTAGGCCTTCTCATCTCTTGCCTCTATGCTTTTCTGTGACAGTTTGATAGCCTAGAGGGTGGCTTCATGAAACACTGGAGCCATGTCATCTCCCAACCATGATTCAGTTATAAAGAGTACGTTGCTGTATATGTAATAGGTCTGGGGGAAGAGAGAAAGCTTGGCAGTAGAGTCGGTTTAGGGTGTGTATTATTTGTGTAGTCAGGAGGGTTGGAGTGGGCATATGTTTCTAGTTATGAGGTGGTGTGTGTGTCAGATTTTGTTGTTCTGGTCTGTGTGTTATGTTTTGTTTGTGAAGAGTAGTGAGAGGAGATGATGATGTAGTTGTTTTCTGAGAAGTATTTATATGTAAAGTATTGCTGGTGATTGGAGCTGAAAGGCAAAGGGGTGGTGATACGTTTTGAAAAAGGGTGTATGTGGCGTGTGAGAGGGGATGGACAAGAGTTAAGAGTGTTTGTGTTAAATTTGATCGCTGGAAGAGGTAATATGTGTGGTATAGTAGAATGTAAGGGTTGTGTGGTTGTGTATTTTTGGTAAAAAGTGGAGGAGGGTGTTGGTGGATGAAATGATGGAAGGCTGAGTATAGGTTTCGTGGTGACAGAAAGGGGTCTGCTAGGAGTCAGTAGAGAGTAGAGCTGGTGCTTTGTATGAGCAGGGAGTGTGTGTCTGGATGGCATATAGTTACGTATAGTGTGTGTCTGGGTTGTGTTGGCGATGTGTGGTTTTGTTAGTGGTATAGAATAGAGTGCTGTTTTGTGTGTGAGTGAAGGTGCCATTGTGTAGTAGATGGGATTGAAGGGTGTGTAAGTGTGGTTTGTGGTGCTTTTAGTGGTTGTTGAGATGGTAAATGGTGGTTAGTGTATGTTTGTAGTAAATGAGTGGAGTGCATTTACTGCGAGTGTGTAATATGTGGATGTGGATGGGTTAGGGTGCTTGTTGGTGAAGATCCCAATGACGATAAAGACTAAGCTGGAGAAGTTGACAGCAATAAACCATAACTTCCCACTAGGTTATGCAGTCCTCGAAGGAAACACATGATAGGAGGAAGCAGACAGCCAAGGAGACATGATGGATTGGGCTTGGTCTCTGTACTGCACTCACCAGCATGACTTTATATGGAGTTAAAAAGCAGTTGCTCTTTGGAAGAAGAGTGACAACCTGTGCACATATATCACCTTACCAAACACTTAGCTGCCTTCACCAGTGCCAACAACCCTAGAGCAAACTACCAGAACACTTAGTCAGCTGCCATTAGGAACCATACTCAAGCAACCAACACAAGAACCATGTTTCAGTATATGTGTGATTCCCTGGTGATGCTATCCCCACTGTGTACCGGATGCGCAGTCTATCAACATGGACATTCTGAGACTAGGTGCACGAGCAAAAGACAGATCTGATGTCAGATGTAGTGCAGCAACAAAAGAATGTGCAGGGAAACCCAGTTCAAGAAAATTGGAACTAAAACCACCTCTAGTGCTTCAAATGCATCGTGATGCACAATTGCCTTTGCCTTCTAAACTGCAGTTCATTCTACATTTTTATTTATTATTCCATTTGCAGTAACAGGTTCTGACTGGAACGTCATTCTCAGTAGAGTAAAGAAGGTTTCTGTCCTCAGGCATTTCCCATCGACCACAATAGAGCATGTTTAAGCTTTGAACTTAGAACTGTGATTTAACAATAAAGGAAAAGAAAATGGTGGGCCTCCGCATGAGGCGTATCAAAGGGCAGGAACTGCTCACAGCACAAAGATTTGTCAGGTCTGAAGGAGCGATTAGAGCATCATTTTCTGAGAGAATGGACACCTTACAAGGAGGTCCGCCAATCAACCGCAATCAATGGGGTCAGTGTATGCTGGATGGACATGATGCAGAGTACACATTTTCTCTTACTTGGACTTCTAAGTTAAGTCAGCTAAAATCAATTAATTACAACTAAAAGGTTTATTGTTCATTTGGGAGCCCATCATTGGGAACACAAACTGGTAAAACCAGTAAAACCTGATCATAAAAGATACAATGAAATTATTATTAAGTTGGCGCCCAAGGTTTGACACACCTCCCCCTTACAGACATTTATGCACACCTTCTGCCCTGCCCCCTTCCTATTTAGCTCGGGGTGACTCTGCTGATATCAGAATTCTAAACAGCTTATTTACTAACCCAAAAAAATTGTACTAAATGTCAAATTAGATGAAACATAATTAATATCAATTACATTTTTTACAACACATACATTTACCTTTAGTAAACAAAACACTTTAATAAACACATCCACAATAAAAGATAAATATTTCGCCTCTCTTTCCAGATTTCTAGCTCTTCTATGGAAGTTGTAATTTAGCTTGTGGAGTCAAAGTGTAGTCTGCTCCATCCACAATCTTTTTTCCCTCTCCCCGAGACCAAGGCTGAGTTTGCATGGGTGATAGGCAACCGCATTCATTCTCAAAGACTTTTTTTTCATCATCAGACTTGGCGCCACTGCAAGAGAAAGAAAGGCAACAGAAGGAGAAAGGAGAGAGCTATAGGAAAACAGTGACAAATCCGGACTGCAAGGATGAAAATACCCTGCAAGAGTGAGATAAAGAGGCAGGAAGTGTAGGGTGCTGGAAGAAAGAGACTTGAGGTGAAATCAAGAATAGACAGCCTTGGTGTTCGCAACCCAGACTTTGAGGTGTGGATCCTGAATATCGCCTACAGAATACCATGGGACTCTAATATCATAGACAGATATCAAGGGACAAAATATCAAAAGGTCCATAAATTCATTGTGTGATATTTGTTGGAAGGCATGCAGAGCATGGGTTAGCCTCCTTGTGGAGGTTTTTTTTTGGAAAAGGGTCGGTGCTGGTGGTTTTCCTTTGTTTTACGTAGGAGTCCAACGTGTCTACTGTGGTTGTGTAATGATTTGCCAGTTTGTCTGTGAATTCTTGAGTAATGTGATGAATTCCTTCTAGGCAATTTGGTTTACAAAATTCTGTGAGAATTTTATAGAATTCTTTAATTGCACATTTAGCATTTTGAATTCTGTCTGAATAGTATCTTTTAAGTTATAGATATAGAACTCCACATATATGTACCTTGGTTTTATATATATCTTCCAAGTACATAGATGTGGAGTTAACAACAGTGAAACTATCTTTCCCTATATGCTCGTATCTTTTGATATTTTGCCCACGATATTAGTGTGCCACAATATTCTTGTACTCAATATTCTTAGTACTATCATATTTCAACAGTGGTCACTGTAGCAGTGGCGTACCTAGCCCATATGCCGCCCGTGGCGGTAACTGCTTTTGCCCCCCGGCCGACGGTAAGAGCGGCGGGGGGGCGGGTTTGCTGGCGATTCCTGCGCAATGGCGACAGGTAAGAGCAGGGTGGGGGGAGGTGCTGGCTATTCCTGCATGACCCTCCCCGACCTCCTCTTGCTATGCCACCCATACTGTAGTCTACTAAAAATGAATTGGGCCTGTCCACTTATTCATTTGCATACTATGCACTGCCCACTATGTCTTTATAAGAAATGAAATGAGGCAGCCTCCTCTTATGCAAACTTACACTAATTTAAATATTTAAAAATATTCATAAAATGCGAGGTTTTCAAACGACTCGACTAGTACATTTCTTTTTTGCTGAGGACCTTCATAGTTGGCATCTTCATATTACAGGCGACTACAAGGTTCTAATACCAGGCTAGCGTGGCATTTCGAAAATCATTACAAAAAAACTAAATTAAAAACCGGTCTGCAACCTCACTAACCACTGAAAAAGACATATTGTATGGCAACAGAGATAGAAAAAGAGTTTGCACAGACACAGCCGACAATCACTTTCTGTGTTTCTTTCCTGGATTAAGTATATTAGGAGTAACCCTGGGCGTAGTCCGCGTAGTAGCGCTACGCATAGCTACGCGAAGTGCACTTCGCACTACGCGAGCTACGCGTAGCACTACGTGAACTGCGTAGTGCGGTAGGAAATGCTGTTCGCGATGATTGCACAGTGCCGGATGCTTGTCCGCACTGTGCAATCATTGCAAACGGCATCTTGCACAGTGCAAGCAGTCGTTTTCTGCCGCTCGAGTAGATTTGTACTTGAGCGGCAGCTTTCTCAACGCGGACTGGTAGTTTCTCATCGCGAGCGGTCGCGAGCATATGCGACCACTCGCAATGAGAAACCTGACCTCCCCGCGTTGAGAATCTCGCCGGGAGGTTAATTTTCCACGCTCGCGATCGGCAACTTGATGTTGCTGATCGCGAACGAGGAAAAAGTCTCGCCAGGATGTCATTTTGCTCGCTTGCGGTCGCCAACTTGACGTTGAGGACCGCGAGCAAGCAAAAATTTGTACTCGAGCGGCAGCTTTCTCAACGCGGACTGGTAGTTTCTCATCGGGAGCGGTCGCGAGCATATGCGACCACTCGCAATGAGAAACCTGACCTCCCCGCGTTGAGAATCTCGCCGGGAGGTTAATTTTCCACGCTCGCGATCGGCAACTTGATGTTGCTGATCGCGAACGAGGAAAAAGTCTCGCCAGGATGTCATTTTGCTCGCTCGCGGTCGCCAACTTGACGTTGAGGACCGCGAGCAAGCAAAAAATGACCGCTACCCTACGCGTGTTTGCACTGTGCTACGTGCAATTCGTGTAGTGCGAAGTAGCGCAAACTTCGCAAACTACGCGAGCGTAGCGTAGTACTTTGCCCAGGGTTAATTAGGAGCCATTGGTAGCTATGAGCAGCGTAAATTTGTAAACCTTTTTTTTTTTTGCAGTTTTATTTAGCGCAAACTCAACCCTAAGGTATTGGAGTGCTTTACATAAGCACCAGTTACGTTACACACTCATTTTTTTGGGAGGCATGGGGAGATTAAGTGATTTGCCGAGAACCACAGGATGTTGAGCCGACACCGAGACTCGAACCTGGTTCCCCAGTGCCCTAACACCTTCTATTCAATCCACTTCTATAGAGCTTAGAACGGATGGAAGGATGGTGAGTCAACTACAGTGGAATGGAAGGAAAACAGAATATATTGTGTTTGACTTTATAGGAAAATATAGCACTTTTCTAAATCACAATTCCCCTTTTTTAGTTGTCTTAACATTGCAATATGTGAAAATTAAAAAAAAAACTAAAGTAATCACTCTAGATCAGGGGTCTTCAAACTTGGGGGTGGGCCCCCTTAGGGGGGCCTCAAGTGATCCCAGTGGGGGTGCCAGGCTCTGGCCAAACAAAGCATTAGGAGGATAGCAGTGCTTTGTATAAGCCATGGGGGAAAGCCACACAGTAATGGGCCATCACTAGCTTCTTTTGTCATTTATATCCTAGCTGGGAAAAATGGTAACAGAATTTAACTGCAATGTTTAAATATGTCTCGTGTTTAAATAAATCGAGACATATTTAAACATTGCCAGTTTCAGAATAATTGTGAAAAATCTGAGTGGGCCCGATGAATTTTATATTTTTACAGGGGGCGCAGCATTAAAAGGTTTGAAGACCACTGCTCTAAATGCATAGTTGACCCTAAAAGAGCAAATAACAGCAGAAATAAACAAGCATTGTCAAAGTGAATATAGCTCCCCTTTGGGACCTATTGACTTTGCTAATGCTTTTTGGCCATGCTGAATAGCATTGGTAAAAACCAAAATGCTATGCAGCATCAGCAAAAAAAAAAAGAAGAATGCATCAGTAGGATCATGACTTGATGTGCACTCAGCATGTATGCATCATGAAGATACAACCGCATAGTATGCACGTGTGATGACATATGCACTTGCATGCGTCACCACACGTGTGCGTTTGTACGAAATGACAGTGCAATTTCATATTGTTTTTATTTACTGACCCATGATTGTGAACGTCACTCGGTGCTATAAATAAAAAAGCATAATTTGAATTGCCCTAAAGCACATTTCAGCAAGCGAAGTAGCTTGGCGGCAAATGAGATCTGGCTACCTTCTAAGAAATGTAAATAATTTTAAAAAAAATGTTTTTTTAAAGGATTATGAGTTGGGGTGAACAAGGGAAGAGCAGGAGCGGGAAAGCAACAGGGAGCGTGCTGGTGGAATTAAATGAAATAAAGCCTGGTGGGGAGAAGAGAAGAAGGAAGGGGTAAAGTAGGGGACCCTATGGAGAGAGCAACACAGAGCACAAGGATGGATTTGGTGGTGGGGAGAAGCACGCAAACGAGAGCAGCACAAGTAGGAGAGAGCAACACGGAGTGTTGGGTGGGTATTTGAGGGGGGAGAGAGCTAAAAAAAAACATGCACTCTCAAGGATTGTTTAGCAAAAAAGGAAAACGTAGATCCATAAACGTGAGCATGGAAGGATAAGAGCCAGCTAGTCAAAAGATAGTAAAGAGCCACGCTCCAGGGTAGGGACAAACACAAGCAGAGGAAGGCAAGCCATCGAATAAGAGGCATACAAATGAAAGTGACAATAAAGCCAATCAATAGTAAGCAAAAGGCAGGCTCTAAGCCACCAAAAGAGGGTTCTCTGCTGTCTGTAGGCGAGACCTAAAAACTGCATATTAAGGGGCCGATTCCGATCTCGGCCGGTAGTGCTCCGAATCGGATTCGGATTTACCGGATCCGATTCGGAGCCCTGTTTCCCGACCGAATCGTACGCGGGTCCGGCCGAGCGAGTACGATGCAAGCACCCGCGAAATCGCCGACCGACTCGTACGCGGCTTCAACACGCTCCGACCGACTCGCATGGATACGACTCGCACCGCGCTATGGAGACGTTTCCCGGCCGGGTAAGTACGATGCGCGCCGCGAGCAGTCCGACCGACTCGCGCCGTCCGGCTCGAAAAAGCTGTCGGAGCCGGACTTTGGGGATCCGCGTCGGACCCTCCTGTACGCGTAGGCGCGCGAGTCGCACACAGGGGGGACCCATGGGTCCCCCCTACCTGTGCATGTACGCCGCGATGCGCATGGCCGCGTACCCGCTGTAGGGGGTGCCCTTGTTCGCCTCGCACCCATTGAGTCAATGGGAGCCCGCGTACGCGTTGTACGACCGGCTCCCATTGACTTCAATGGGAGTCCGACCGAATCGAGTCCGATTGCATGCAAACGCATCGTACTCATTCGGTCGGACTGCTAGGGTCCGATTCGGTCGGAATTCTCTCCCGGTCCGGCTCGGTCGGAGAGATTTCCGGCCGGAATCGGAATCGGCCCCTTAATATGTTCATCTAACTGGAATGATGGAATTACTAACATTCCAACAAAGAATAATGTGGTATACACCCCACCTGCAAATATGTTCCTATGTGTTTGCTGTAGCGACTGTCATTATGATTGTTAAGTTTATAGGAAAACCATCTATTGTAGAAAAAGTTAAATTGGTGGATTAATTAAAATATTTACAATATATTGAGTTTCACAATGATTTTAAAAAAAAGGTTAAAATTATTGTTATGACAAGTAACAAAAGTTAAAAATTAAGTTAAAATGTCTACATACAAAGGATAAGGTTTGAGTTTGTGCAAATTACTTTTTAAATATGTGTTCCCGCCGCCGGGACGAGGCAGCGTGTAGATGCATCAGTGATAGACTAGATAAATACACGCTTCGGCACTATAGACAACATAACGCCTGCACAGAGAGGGGGATAAGAGAACCCGCCTACTAGCATGAATACTACGTAGAGAGCAGGCTCCACTTCGACTACACAACTGGTTTCACCTGAAGGTCCAAGAGTTACCACTAGGTCTGGTATAGTAGAGGTGGTTCAGCGGCATCTGCAACAAACATACACTGCGAACTCCACGATCATGGCAAATCGATATGGACTGTTTCTAGAAGGCCTGCCTCTATTGTGGATAGAGCCACTGATGACCAGTTAAGCTTAGAAGAATTAAGTGAGGCACTGAGGGCACTCCTGAGGGCCAAGGAGCCGGTGGGAGATGGATTCCCACCCAAGTTTAATCAAGTGTTCTCGGCGAGAGTGGCGCAGGGACTTCTGCAGGTGTTAATGGAGGCACATGAGAAAGGCGTATTGCCACCATCAATGAGGGAGGGGGAAATGTTTCTCAAACCAGGTGGCAATGAATCGGACCCTGCAGACTACTTACCGCTCACCATGGTTAATGCCCATATAAAATTTCTGTGTAAACTGTTGGCTACTCGCCTTGCGCCCCATATGCCATAGCTGGTGCCAGGGGATCAGTGTGGATTAATTCCCAGCCAAAACAAGGGCATGAATCTGCAGCGCTTAGCCCATATACTACACGAGGTGAAGTGCTGGGATGCAGAGTTGGACCTGGTATCAATTGACCTGGAAAAGGCCTTCAATACAGTGGATTGGGGCTACTTATTGGAGGTACCAAAGGCTGTATGCATAGGGTCGCAGTTTCATGCTGGGTCTAACTGTTCCATACGAGCCCCAGCGCCGGGGTACGTGTGGGTCGAAGTCTGTTGGGACGTGGATGTTGGGGTGGGGAACGCAACAGGGATGTCCGCTGGAGGCAGAATACAACGGGCCCCTGCCCAGAGCATAAGAAGTATTGGACATAGGCCTAGGTACTCCTTTATAGGACGATACATGGCATGCTGTCAGTGGACTCACATGCACGGTATCCTGTAATGCCCGCTTCAAGCTGGTGCATCATAATTTTCTACATCGGACATATTGGACACCTGAGAGACTCCATTGCATAACCCCATTACGGTCTGATGATTGCTCACAATGTGGTGAAGGGGGAGCCGATTTCCTGCACTTGGCTTGGTGGTGCCCTCTGGTACAATGTTTCTGGACCCGGGTGGTGACAGATGTATTGAGGACCACAGGTCCGAACACTGCTAGTTTACCACTACACTGTTTGCTGGGTCATGTTAATAAACCAAAGGGGGAAGATGGCATATAATCTATTGTATTTGCTCCTGGTATTAGCTAGGCGTAGAGTAGCCATAACATGGATGGGTCAGCGTGCATCCACGGGAGAACTCTGGCATCAAGATGTGCGGGAATGGACACTGGCTGAAGAAACACATATGAAACTAAGCAGATGGGATGAGAAATTAGAGGAAGACCTCAGGGAGTGGAAGGAACTATGAGATGCATTTCTGAACCCTAAAATGGATGCAGTATCCTCGAACGAATCTGAGACTGATGAGAGCATGTCTGAATGGGAAAACTGACAGAGAGTGGTTAGACCGCTAACAGGGTGAGGTAACATGCAACAGTATACCCTGAGTATGAATTGCTTGGCTTTATCTTTCAAAACATGTTGTTATTGCCTATGCCTGACCTGAAAATTGAAATGTCATAACTGTACTGCTGCCGTATGTTTGTGAAAATTGAGAAATAAAAGTTATAAAAAATATATATATATTTGTTCCCATATAGCTGTTCAGATTTTTTAATAGAAGCTGTCAATATCTGTCTATGGAGTTAATAAGCCTCTTAATCCTGGGGCCACAGCAGAGCTACATCTGAGGCTTGGTCCATATTGCTAAGCAGTGGTTTTCCCGGTGTTTCCTTTTGTATGGTAATACAATATTTGGTGGCTCGCTGCTTAACTGGATGATTTCAAGCTTTACGAAGCTATTTTATTTGATCACTAATAACGTTGGCCCTGCAAGATGAATCATATGAAACGTTCCAAAATATGTCAACATAGACGTGAGATTGAGTCTACAAAATTTTGTGCAGATTTATCAATTGGTGGGAATGTTACAAGAGGAGTCCCAAAGTTACCGTTATTACTCGAACCCGCATCATTGGCTTCTTTTAAGTCATCCTTAAAAAACGCTGAACCGTGCTGGAGCAAAGTTCTTCATATTGCAAACATAAACAAATTTAAATTAAATGTTAAATAAAACACGTATTATGCATAAAAACGTTGCATTAAGTAATCATACTTAGGCATTAGAAGCATATAAAAGAAATAATAATGTGCTGATTTAAGTTAGCTTAACTGTTGATGGCATATTAACAGAGATTTTTATGCTAACATTGAAAGGCCTATTCTTCACCTTGAGTTGTTGTCCTGCACAAGAATTTTTTTCTTTCCACTGCAGATGCTGTTACTTTCCAGAAGCCGTCTGTTAGTTAGTGAATAGGCATTTGGTATTTATCAATCAATCAATCAATCAATCTGGGTTTGTATAGTGCGGCTAATTACCTGAGAGGGTATGCAGGTGCTGATGGTACTGCTGCACGGGCTCAGTTGAACATCCAGGTCTTGAGTCCTTTTCTGAATTCCAGCAAGGATGATGAGGTCAGTAGGTGAAGCGGGAGGTTTTTCCAGGCCTTCGCAGCAAGGTAGAAGAAGGAACGCCCTCCACTGCTGCTGTGGCAGATGCAGGGGGTGTGAGTGAGGCGGTGGGAGGCAGAGCGCAGGTATCTGGAGGGAAGGTGGAAGTTCAGTTGATGGTTGATGTATGCTGGTGAAAACAAAAATAGTAAGCCGTTCCTAACACATAATGCAGATAATGATAATTGATCACAAGGTTAGAACAAAGGGTGGATAAATAAGAAGAGCAGGAGAAAGTTTCCTCCTTTCGGAAAAAGACCCTCACACACCCAGCGTGCTAGGTGTCATGCTTCATCATCGGGTCTGCTCCTTATCGGGTCGGCACTGCAATACCCGATCGGCACCCATGATGGGGCCTTCTTGGCGGAGATCTTTATTCCTATGCCGTTGGGTGTTGAGTGTGTAAGGGCCCTAAAGAGATATAGTGTAGGTGATAGTGATGTGTAAGGACGTGAAAAATTAAAACAGGGAATAGTGAACCACTCAAAACAATTTTAATGAATCGTGGACACTAACCTGATTAAAAACTGAAAAGGCGCATACTCTCACTCTCAAGGTTGTGGGGAGATATGCTAAAAATAGGTCAACATGTTTCTTGCCTGTTATCTATTCAATGGCAATTCGTCAGGACCAAAAGTAGATCTACCTACACTTTTTGGTGGTGGTCGGGAACTCAGTAAAGTGCATAAACGACCACCAATACAGCACCCTAAAAAGTGGTTCCTGTAGATCTATACCAAAACCTGCAATGAGAACAAAAAACAATATGACGGCATTATCAATTCATATTAAAGTTATAGCAATATTTAAAGTGCACCACTAAACATCCATGGTGCCTCACATGCATGCAGAACACAGGTGAGCTAAAACATGCATCAACTGTGATCTGGGTGTAGTAAAAACTAAAAAGCAGCAGCAACTACGAAGAACACAACAGGGTCTGCACGCAGATGGTTGTTTCGCACTCACCCAAATCGGGTCAAAGGTAAATGGCATCGTGTACCGGTAGAGGCAGACACTAAAGTGTAGTGTCCTGATGAAACAAAGAAAAGAAAAGAAAAGAAAAAGGAGAGAAAAGAACAAACAAAATTAGAGCACTGGGACCCAGTACTGGTATTCAGTGGGCAGTGCCGAAACCAAGGTATCAAATCCAAAGACCACCGCCTGTATCTCGAACACTGGAGATGTGCAGGAGTCAACGGGACACTCCACGTGTAAACACTGAAATGGTAAAAAAGTGAATAACGTAAGACCACTCACACCGGCACTGGCAAGCAGTCCCCCTAGTAACAACCATGGTCGATGTCTGGAATATTCCTGGCCAACATCAGGTGTGGTTATCCCCGTATCCCCATGGACTGACCATTGCAGTATCAAACACAAAGACGGGACACGTGCATTTACACAACATCCGAAGGTGCACAATTCAGAGTAGATGCCGTGACCTGCCAGCATCGGTACCAAACCCAAAGTGCAGGACCAAGCTCTCTCCAGGTCGTAACACCACGGGCACAGTTGTCAACATCCGCGGCAATCTCGGAGTAAATCAGGACCGCCTAATCACCTCCCATATGCAGAGAGCCGTCAGCGGGTCGCGTGCGCGCCCAAATACTTACAGTTAAGTCGAAAAGGACCATCAGTATTCCTACCCTTCGCTCGACCGGACCGGATTGCTTGAAGTGGCGAGGCTCATCTAATTATATCCGGCCGGGCGCGTAAAGGAGGCGGTACTTCCGGAAATCACGCAAAAGACTTTCCTGGGGGCTAGAACGCTAAACCCGCCTGGCGGGCGCCATGTTGGACAGGTCCTGGGTAGTACTGTATAACCCATCTGAAGAAGCCACCTCTGGGAACCGGGTTACTTTTAGAAATTATAAAAGAAAGCCAAAGCAACAAAATTGAAGGGGACTTAATATCAAGATGTGGTAAAAAATGTAATAACAAGACACCTAGACAAGGGGATGTCAAGGTGGATAATGATTACATATTAATGCTATTTAAAGTAGTATAAGATGACGTCCAGAAGAGATAGAAATGGAGCACAAAATATAAGGGTGAGGATGTACTTAGAATTCATTAGAATTGTTTATGTGAGGAGGCTCCAAGGGATATCTTCATTCAACCCTCCCTTATCAGTCGATAATCGCAGCACCCAACGTTGTTCAAGGCGGAACAGCGATTTCTTAGGCATGCCCGGATGTGTTTCAAGAATGCACCATTGGAAAGAATCAGAGGCGTGCTGTTCCTGATGGAAGTGGGCAGTCATTTTAGTATTGGTTTTATGACATCTGAAATTACTTCTATGTTCCATCATACGGACTTTGACCTGTCTTGTAGTCATTCCTATATATAGGAGTCCGCATGGGCAACTCAGTAAATAGATACAGTTAGATGAGTTGCAGTTGGTATGGGACTTCATTGTCCATGATACCCCATTGGGGAACGTCAGCTCTTTACTGATCGTAGTCTGGGGGCATATAGAGCAAGAGCCACAGGGGTAGTGTCCCTTAATAGGTGGAAGATCCCATAATGTTCTCTGTGAACTATTATGTTGTTTTTTGGGTCTCGTATGAATTAGCAGATCCTTGAGGTTGCTAGTTCGTTTGAAAGCAAACCTAGGTGTTGGTAAGTTCAGCGTCCCTGTATTGAGAATTCCCCAATGACTCCGAATAATGTTTCTAATTCAGTCAGACTCAGGAGTAAAAGTGGTGACACATGTGATTGTGTGGTCAGGCTCTCTAGTCACACTTTCCAGCAAACTCTCTCGATTGTTATGTCTTGCTCGTTTTCGAGCGAGAGCAACCACTTGTTTAGGATATTCACGCTTGACAAGATCTCTCATCAAGGTGGCCGACTCTCTCTGATAGTCTGATATAGTACTGCAATTCCTTCTGATACGAAGGAATTGCCCAAAGGGTAAATTCTGTCTTAAAGCCCTTGGATGATGACTGCTAAATAACAAAAGACTATTTTTGTCAGTAGGTTTTCGATACAAAGTAGTAGTGATCCTATCTCCTTCTAGTTTGACTAATAAGTCAAGGAACGGGATCTCTGTCTCCGAAATCCTGTTGGTAAACTTCAGGAATGGATTCAATGTATTAATCCATGTACAGAACTCATCACATTTAGTGCGTTCTCCTTTCCATAGGATCAAGATATCATCAATGAATCTCTTCCACAGCAGCACGTTCGCCCGGTATGGATTATTGAGGTTATTGATTTCTCTATCCTCAAAAGCTGACATGTACATACAAGCTAAACTCGGCGCGAACGTACTGCCCATGGAAGTACCCTGTGTTTGATGGTAGAGCTGTCTCTCATACTCAAAGAAGTTTTCAGTTAACGCCATGGTTGCGCATTCTACTATGAAGGCCACCGGGGTTGGTGAGTCCCATTCGATGTTACTAAGAGCATCCTCAATCACTCCAAGGGTTGCCCTCTGTGGAATGTTGGTGTAGAGGGCCTCAACATCCAGAGTAACTAGTAAGTCCACTCCCTCTGGGTGCTGGGCCCCCTCCAGTAGGCGAAGGACGTCAGTAGTGTCCTTGACAAAGGATGGTGTTGCTTTGACCAGTGGTTGGATGAAATGGTCAACAAATTTAGACAGGGGTTCTAGAATGGACCCAATCCCTGACACAATGGGGCGACCAGGCACCGGGGTGATCCCCTTATGGATCTTGGGTAAGCAATAGAAATAAGGAATCTTGGGTTCTCTGGCTACTAGGAAGTCAGCTTCCTTCTTGGTAATCCAGCCTTCAGTTTCTGCAGAGAAGACCATGGAAGATATGCTCCTACTCAATCTGAGAGTCGGGTTCTCTCTAATAGGGGTGTAATATCTCCTATCACTCAGCTGCCTGCGGCATTCAATATCATAGTCCATAGTGGACATGATCACAGTCGCACCACCCTTATCGGCTTGTTTGATGGTAATATCCACATCATTTGTCAAGTCCCTGATAGCGATGGCCTCGCTTGATGATAAATTGTGGTAGGAGGCAAGGGTGGTCGTACTGTTCAGATCATTCAATACTGCCTGTTCGTACGTCAGCACTTCATTGGGAACCATACTGCTGTTTGGCGTAAAAGTAGATGGTCTATGTAAACCAGAGTCGTCCTTAGGAGGTAGCGGACGATCCTGAAAAAATGCTTGCAATCGAATCTTGCGAAAGAAACCTTGCACCTCACAAATGTCACGAAATTTGTCAGTTCTAGGTGTGGGAACATAACCAAGACCTTTTTGGAGGACCTGCTCCTCTACTGGTGTAAGAACCCTAGGGGAAAGGTTAATGATCAATTTCTCTTCCCCCTCGTCTGACTCCTGGTTTCTACCGATCGTGCAGGCTGTTCCTGCCATTGTACTCTTTTTAGCCCTCTTTTGCGCCCTCTTCCTCTGCCCCAACCTCTGTCGAAAAAAGGTGGCTCCGGCCCATGTGGAAGAAAGGGCGGAGGGCCATGTTGGTACATCGGGTATTGCCAGAACTGGGGTCCCTGATAAGGGGGTAAGTTGTAAGGAGGGTACATAGGGGGTTGGTAAGATCTCGTTTTCCTAGTGTTCCAACTTCCCGTGCTCGAGTCACTATTAGATGATGAACCCCTTCTGGAGAGACCAGAGCTTTCATCCGAAGAATACCCAGTGGCTGATGCTGTGTAGTCAGCTTCCAAGTAAGGGTAGATCTTTTCTGTGGAAAATTTCTGTATATCTTTCTGGAGTTTTGTGATCTTTTGTTTCATCAAATACTCCCTATTATCCGCAATCTCCGCATTGATCTCCGCTAGCTTAGTTTTGTATGCTGTTGTTTGTACAATAACCTTGATAGCACCCTCTGCTGTTTGGATTCTGATCAGCAGAGCGTCAGCTATTCTTTTGGCTGTATTAATTATAAGGATGAGCCAGTCCCGTGCATTTCCATGCTACTAGGGACCACTCCTTCTTAAACAACGCATCCTCCAAGAATAAACGCGGGACATTATTGACAATCAAGCCATTCGGGGCTATATTAGCCCTTAAGTACTCCGTCATCAGAGCACCATGTAGTGTAACCTTAAGCCATTCATGTTTCATATTGGACAATGAGGTCCAATCTTCTGACTGGCTGCCCGAGGCAGAACTGCCATCTGGCCCCAGTAATGACGGTGTTCTGAGTATTTCTACTGCTGCTTCGTCGCCGAAGCTGAGTCCCTGATAGTCCTCCATCCTAATAGTCAGAGGTCCTAACGGACTCACAAGAGGGTAATCAGGTCTAAATTAGTTCCTAATACCCGTTGTGATGGGCCAGGGGAACACAATGGGACCACCTGGTAACCTAGTATCTATATTCCCACGGGTGTAGCCCGTGCAAGAAGTCTCGTCAAAGTGGGGGAAATTTAAAGGGGTTTTGAGTAATGAATCACTCAGGTCCGGCATACATGTCCAAATATACATGAAAACAAAAATAGTAAGCCGTTCCTAACACATAATGCAGATAATGATAATTGATCACAAGGTTAGAACAAAGGGTGGATAAATAAGAAGAGCAGGAGAAAGTTTCCTCCTTTCGGAAAAAGACCCTCACACACCCAGCGTGCTAGGTGTCATGCTTCATCATCGGGTCTGCTCCTTATCGGGTCGGCACTGCAATACCCGATCGGCACCCGTGATGGGGCCTTCTTGGCGGAGATCTTTATTCCTATGCCGTTGGGTGTTGAGTGTGTAAGGGCCCTAAAGAGATATAGTGTAGGTGATAGTGATGTGTAAGGACGTGAAAAATTAAAACAGGGAATAGTGAACCACTCAAAACAATTTTAATGAATCGTGGACACTAACCTGATTAAAAACTGAAAAGGCGCATACTCTCACTCTCAAGGTTGTGGGGAGATATGCTAAAAATAGGTCAACATGTTTCTTGCCTGTTATCTATTCAATGGCAATTCGTCAGGACCAAAAGTAGATCTACCTACACTTTTTGGTGGTGGTCGGGAACTCAGTAAAGTGCATAAACGACCACCAATACAGCACCCTAAAAAGTGGTACCTGTAGATCTATACCAAAACCTGCAATGAGAACAAAAAACAATATGACGGCATTATCAATTCATATTAAAGTTATAGCAATATTTAAAGTGCACCACTAAACATCCATGGTGCCTCACACGCATGCAGAACACAGGTGAGCTAAAACATGCATCAACTGTGATCTGGGTGTAGTAAAAACTAAAAAAGCAGCAGCAACTACGAAGAACACAACAGGGTCTGCACGCAGATGGTTGTTTCGCACTCACCCAAATCGGGTCAAAGGTAAATGGCATCGTGTACCGGTAGAGGCAGACTCTAAAGTGTAGTGTCCTGATGAAACAAAGAAAAGAAAAGAAAAAGGAGAGAAAAGAACAAACAAAATTAGAGCACTGGGACCCAGTACTGGTATTCAGTGGGCAGTGCCGAAACCAAGGTATCAAATCCAAAGACCACCGCCTGTATCTCGAACACTGGAGATGTGCAGAAGTCAAGGGGACACTCCACGTGTAAACACTGAAATGGTAAAAAAGTGAATAACGTAAGACCACTCACACCGGCACTGGCAAGCAGTCCCCCTAGTAACAACCATGGTCGATGTCTGGAATATTCCTGGCCAACATCAGGTGTGGTTATCCCCGTATCCCCATGGACTGACCATTGCAGTATCAAACACAAAGACGGGACACGTGCATTTACACAACATCCGAAGGTGCACAATTCAGAGTAGATGCCGTGACCTGCCAGCATCGGTACCAAACCCAAAGTGCAGGACCAAGCTCTCTCCAGGTCGTAACACCACGGGCACAGTTGTCAACATCCGCGGCAATCTCGGAGTAAATCAGGACCGCCTAATCACCTCCCATATGCAGAGAGCCGTCAGCGGGTCGCGTGCGCGCCCAAATACTTACAGTTAAGTCGAAAAGGACCATCAGTATTCCTACCCTTCGCTCGACCGGACCGGATTGCTTGAAGTGGCGAGGCTCATCTAATTATATCCGGCCGGGCGCGTAAAGGAGGCGGTACTTCCGGAAATCACGCAAACGACTGTCCTGGGGGCTAGAACGCTAAAGTGTGTGATGTATGCTGGTCCCTGATTGTAGAGGGCTTTGAAGGTGTGGATCAACATCTTGTACTGACATGTCTTCTCTATTGGTAGCTAGTGGAGCTTCTTGAGGTGGAGGGGCAATAGGGGGTCCTTTTAGGGCGGTCTATAATGGGTCTGGCTGATGCTTTCTGAATTGTTTGCAGTTTCTTGAGGAGGTGCAAGGTGATTCCTACATAGAGTGTGTTGCCAAAGTTCAGTCAGCTGGTGACCAGGGCTTGACTGATGGTGTGTCTGGTGTCAATGGGGAGCCACTTGAAAATCCTGCAGAGCATGCAGAGGATGAGGAAGCAGGCAGAAGAGACTGTGTTGATCTGTCTTCTCATGGTGAGCTTACTTTCCAAGGTGATGCTGAGGTTGCGGAGGTGGTCAGTCGGAGTGGGTAAGGGTCCTAGTCTGGGGGCCATCAGGCATCATTCCTGAAGATCAGCACTTCCGTCTTGTAGGCAGTTGTCTATCTAGTCAGCAATGTTCATCATGCACCGGCAGAAGTTGGTCAGTGTGGCAAAGGGGTCTTCTGATAGTGAGTGGATGGGCTGGGTATCGTTGGCGTAGGATAAGATGTTCAGCCCATGAGATCTGACGACGTTGGCCAAGGGAGTCATGATTTAGACAACTGATAGTGAGGTTCTCCCCGAGAGGAGAGAAGACAATAGGAAGGATGATTCATGAGAAGAACTGCCCAAACTACAAAATGTGGATGCAGTATCTTATGACTTGTATAAGTGGCCTATTGTGAAGACATGAGAAACTGGGGAGTTTACCTGTTATGTTACATTAATTTATATAGCAAACTAATTACCCTAGAGGGTATCCAGGCACTTGGGCATGGTGTGTAGGTGTGTGGTCCCATGGTACTTAAATGAAGAGCCAGGTCTTCAGCTTCTTGCGGAACTCAAGAAGTGAGGAGGTGGCTCTGATGTGTTGAGGGAGGTTGTTCCATTTCTTGGGTGTGATGTAGGAGAATGAGCGATCTCCAGTTTTGCTTTTGCGGATGCAGGAGTGTATGCGAGTGAGGCAGAGTGTAGGTGTCGGGTGGCTTGGTGAAAGTGTATGTGCCTGTTCAGGTATTCTGGTCCTGTGTTGTGTTGGGCTTTGTATGTGTTTATGAGAAGTTTGAATTGGCTGCGCTTGTGAACAGGGAGCCAGTGAAGCTTTTTGATGTGTGGTGTGATGTAGGTGCCGCATGGGAGGTCAAGTATGAGTCTTGCGGCTGCGTTCTGGGTGATCTGGAGTCTGTGTAAGAGCTATTTGGAGATTTCGGCATAGAGACTGTTGCCGTAACCCAGCCTGCAGGTGTTGAGTGCTTGTGTGATGGTTCGTTTGGTGTTCTGAGGCAACCGTTTGAAGATATTCCACAGCATGTGTAGGATGTGGAAGCAGGAGGTGTACACTACGTTGACTTGAGCCGTCATGTTGAGCTTGTCATCTAGGATGATCCCTAGATTTCTTGCATGGTCTGCGAGTGTTGGTGCTAGCTCCAATGGCTAACTGATGGAATCCCATGGGGAAGCCTTATTGCCGTAGACCAGTACTTCCGTCTTGTCAGAATTGTTCTTCAGGCAGTTGGTTCGCATCCAGTTTGCTCCCATGGTCCTGCAGTTGATAAAGTTGGTTCTGGTTGTGTTTGTCTTGTCTGTCAGGGAGAGGATGAGTTGGGTGTCATCGGCGTAGGAGATGACAGTGATGTCTTGCAATCGGATGATGTTGCGAGCTCTGTGTCATGTTTATGTTGAAAAGTGTAGGCCTGAGGGCCGATCCCTGTGGGACACCGCATATCAGTTTCCTGGTCTCTGATGTGAAGGATTGCAGCCTGACCCTTTGGGTTCTTCCCATGAGAAAGGGAAAAGATCCATTTGAGAGCCAATCCTTGTATGCCAATCTTGTGGAATCTTCTGATGAGGGTGTTGTGGGAGACAGTGTTGAAGGCCGCAGATAGGTTGAGCAGGATGAGTGCCGCTGTTTTTCCTCGGTCCAGGATGTTTTGAATGTCGTCGGTGGCCGCGATGAGTGCTGTTTTGGTGAGGTGCTTCTTTTTGAATCCTTACTGTGTGTTATCTAGAAGATGGTGAAGTTCGAAGTGGGTTGTGAGTTGTGAGTTGCTTGTTAATGGCCTTCTCAATCACTTTGGCTGGGTTCAGTGATAGAATATCGATGCTAAAAACATCGATGTTCTAAATATAGAAAAAAAATATCGACTACAAAAATATCGACTCCAATTCCTTAACAGGTAAGTACAAAAATATCGAAGTTAAAAATATAGATGTAACAAATATCGATTAAAAAAAAAAAAAAAAAAATAATGTATGTTAAATATATAAAATATGAATATAATCTTTAACAAAATCATTTACATTTAATATATATTTTAACTAAATATAAAAAATAAACTTAATTAAAAAAATAAAGACACAAACATAATAATTTATACATATACATATATTTACTTTAAAATAATTTATTAACTATTATCTTTATTTAATTTTTAAACTTTTAAATTATATAAAAATAAAATATATACATATATCAATAATTTAAAATAAAAAATAACCATTCTATAATTAATTAAAAATTTAACTATTAAAAAAAATTAAAACGTACATTTCGCAATACAATAAATACAATAGTATCGAAAATGTTGGATGGCGGAATAATTAAATTTACTATTCCAGCTCCAGGTAGTGCAACAGTAGGGAAAGTGTTGGATAGCGAAGGGGTAAAAATTACTATTCCCATTCCAGTGAGTGCAACAGTAGGGAAGGTGCTGGATAGCGGAGGGGTAAAATTTACTATTTTCACTCCAGTGAGTGCAACATTAGGGAAAATGCTGGATAGCAGAGGGGTAAAAATTAATATTCCCACTCCAGTGAGTGCAACAGTAGGGAAAGTGTTGGATAGCAGAGAAACAAAATTACTAATAACATTTAAACAATTGAAAAAATTTAAATAATCTTAAAGATAAATAAACAATATTTTAAAAAAATACAATTAAAGATATTAAACATTAACATTAAATATATTAATTACATATAACAAAAAGGTACAAATAGTATCTAATAAAGTAATAAATACATTTATAAACAATATTTATTTACAAAAAAGCAAATATTAACAAACAAAAATAATATTTAAAACATAAATGTATTTATTTTATTTCCTACCCTATAACACCACACCAATATAAAAAAAACTTCAACATTTTTATTTAAATTTATTTCCATAATTAATATAATTAATAATGAATTTAAAAAATATTATTAATAAAAAAAATAATAAACATTCATTGAATGGACATTCTTTAACACTATAATATGCACAACACACACCTAAAATGAATTACACAATTACCATAACTAATTACTAATTAATTAATTAAAATTAATTAACAACTAATTATTAATTCGCCAATGAAAAATAAATTACTTCCCACCCTTCCCATCATTTACACCTATAAACAACACAACACACACCTAAAATTAATTACACAATTACCATCATTAATTACTAATTATTTAATAAAAATTCATTAACAACTAATTATTAATTCATCAATGAAAAATAAATTACTTCCCACCCTTCCCACCATTTTCACCTATAAACACCACAACACACACCTAAAATTAATTACACAATTAACATAATGAATTGCCAATTAATTAATCAAAATTAATCAACAGCTAAATATTAAATTATTAATAATAAATTAATTTACACATTTAATACTATAACATCTCAATTCAACAAATATTAATAAATAAAAATTACTCAATAAATTTAATATAATTAAATTACTTCCACCCTATTCCCCATAAACCCACAACCCGCTACGGAACTAAAAAACGCAAAATTCAAATATTTTTTTATAACTACTAAAATGTTAACACATATAATAAAAAATACAGACAATTCTTATACAAAAAATACATACATCACACACACATAAAATATATACTAAAATACATAACATTAATAAAAAATCGATATTTTTAACATCTATCTTTTTGCAAACGATATTAAACACTTCGATATTTTTTAATTTGAAATTACTTACCTAAAATCGATATTCTTGACCACGAGAATTTGTCTCTCGATATTCTTGACCCACGATATTTTTGACACGATATTTGTGCATTTTGAAATTTTTGACTCGATATTTTGTCTCTACACCCTTTGGCTGGATAGGGGAGCAGGGAGATTGGTCAGAAGTTGCTCAGTTGATTTGGGTCGGCTGTGGCTTCTTGAGGAGGGCGTTGATTTCTGCACATTTCCATTCAACCTGGAAAGTGGCGGACGTGATGGACATGTTGATGATGTGGGTCAGAATGGTGCTGATTGGTGATGTTCCCAGATTGTATAAATCCTATTGGATTCTTTGAACGGAGAATGTGATACTTGTTTCGATTCATAATTCACTGTGTTTATATTAGTGTGTGTTTCCTAGCGTAGGGTCAATGCATTCCAATTTCTAGAGAGGCATCCCTGGGTTTCTTGAGACCATATCTCTCTTCATGAGAGATTACTTTCTGATCCTATTCCCTTTTACTAGATGTCTGCTGATTTATAGCTGAGAATACTTTCCAGCTTGATAATTTTGTTTTATTTGAAGTGCAAAGGCTTCATGCTTAAGCATTATTCTCTCAACAGAAATCTTTATTGGGTTTCTGAACTGACATCTTATTCTATTCTTAATCTAATTTAGATTAGGAAAATTCCTTTATGGTATACGCTTGTTGTATTATCTCTATTTTGATCATAATTTTTTACTAACGTTGTGGTTTACCTTGTTTTGAAGTATCGACTAATGAATTATTTGAATCTGTAATAACAATGACAGAAGACCATTAACTTCTGAATGAAATAATTAGAACATTGAAGAATTATTAATAAAACCTTTAACTCCCACAAATTCTGTTTATTGACTTATAAATAATAAAAAGAACTGTTGATATTGAAAGATTGGTTGAGATGATTTCTCCTTTTAAACTCTCTTTTTGACGAACAAAGGTCCATACGACCAATGGCAGAGGTTATTTAATGATTACACCCAAAGATTAAGATATAAAAATCTGTCCGTCAACAGACATATGCCAAACTTGGCAGAAAGATAAAGATGGCTCCAGTTTGCAACCTTTTCATGGTTTGGATGTAAATCTATTGAAAATGAAAATGAGTAAGAACAAAAATTATTGTACATCATGAACTTGAAGTTTATTAATCAGTTCACAGAGCAAAATTATGATTGGAAATTGAACTTGATTTGCAGAGATGGTGTCCGCATTTGCCATTTTGAGATCAAGTCCCAGTTCTGGTTCATGAATCTTGATGTGGAAAAGTATGCAGATCTTTCTTTGTCACTCGGAGTGAGCCAATAATTCATGGGGGCCGATTCCGATTCAGGCCGGAAATCTCCCCGACCGAGCCGGACCCGGAGAGATTTCCGACCGAATCGGACTCTAGCAGTCCGACCGAGCAGGTACGATGCGCACATATGCTATCGGACTCGGTTCGGTCGGACTCCCATTGAAGTCAATGGGAGCCAGTCGTACGATGCGTACACGGGCTCCCATTGACTCAATGGGCACGACGCGAACAAGGGCGCCCCCTACAGCGTGTTCGCGTCGATGCGGGTCGCGCCGTACATGCACGTGCAGGGGGGACCCGCGCGGTCCCCCCTGTGTGCGACTCGCGCGCCTACGCTTCCAGGGGGGTCCGACACGGACCCCCAAAGTGCGGCTCCGACAGCTCCTTGGAGCCGGACTGCGCGAGTCGGTCGGAGCAGTCGAGGTGCGCATCGTACTTACCCGGCCGGGAACGTCTCCATTGCGCGGTGCGCGTCGTCCCCCGTGTGAGTCGGTCAGAGCGGTCGGGTCCTGCGAACGAGTCGGTCGGAGAGTTCGCGGCGCACGCATCGTACTCGCTCGTCTGGACGCACGTACGAATCGGTCGGAAAATAGGGCTCCGAATCGGATCCGGTAAAGCCGAATCCGATTCGGTGCCCTACCGGCCGAGATCGGAATCGACCCCATGGTCTTTTGAGATGGACAAACTGACTCATTAGTCAAAAATAAGTATTTGGGGGCTAAATTGCCAGTGTCCTCAGTCTAGCCTAGGAGTTGGTGAGCTTGTTGTCAGACCCCTCTCCATTTTCTCCCACCCTCTCTGTTCACAAAATGGCAGCTAGGCAAAGCTCTAAAAAGTTTCATAATTCCACTCTCATGGCCCTTGGGGGCAGGGAGCACAAACCCTAGCCAAATGCCTCACTTTCATCTTCATATCCCATAACTTGGCAGTTCACTGGCCTTGTACAGAGGAAGGAGGCATTATGTCTGCCACCCCACCTTTCCTCCTTCCCACTACCTGTCTGCCCAGTCAGCTACCAGATGCCCCAATTCTCCTTTAGGTGGAAGAGGAAGTTGGTGTAGTGCAAAACTGCCTACTCTTTACACGTCACCAAAACCTAAATGCAAATGATACCAGACACACAAAATGAACGCGCTCTTTGCACGTGAGTCCTATGTGTCATAATGATACATGCACATGTTGCATTTGATACTGCTACTGCAGGAGAGTCTTTCCTGTAGAATTTGTAGTTCTCATACAAAGGGGCCGATTCCGATTCAGGCCGGAAATCTCCCCGACCGAGCCGGACCCGGAGAGATTTCCGACCGAATCGGACCCTAGCAGCCCGACCGAACGAGTACGATGCGCACGTATGCCATCGGACTCGATTCGGTCGGACTCCCATTGAAGTCAATGGGAGCCAGTCGTACGGCAGCGTACACGGGCTCCCATTGACTCAGCGGGCACGATCGCGAACAAGGCGCGCCCCTACAGCGTGTTCGCGTCGATGCGGGTCGCGCCGTACATGCACGTGTAGGGGGGACCCATGGGTCCCCCCTGTGTGCGACTCGCGCGCCTACGCTTCCAGGGGGGTCCGACACGGACCCCCAAAGTGCGGCTCCGACAGCTCCTTGGAGCCGGACTGCGCGAGTCGGTCGGAGCGGTCGAGGTGCGCATCGTACTTACCCGGCCGGGGAACGTCTCCATTGCGCGGTGCGAGTCGTCCCCGTGCGAGTCGGTCGGAGCGGTCGGGTCCTGCGAACGAGTCGGTCAGAGATTTCGCGAGCGCACTCATCGTACTCGCTCGACCGGATGCACGTACGATTCGGTCGGGAAATAGGGCTCCGAATCGGATCCGGTAAAGCCGAATCCGATTCGGAGCCCTACCGGCCGAGATCGGAAACGGCCCCAAAATGTTTACAAATGTCAGAAAAGAGATACTTTTGATTGTTTAACTTAGGAATTGTCTTTACTAAATGAGAGATGCATTTAATAAAGTAATCATTGATGTTGATAAATACAGTGACTGATGTAATAATTAAATGTATATGCTTTATTGCAACTAAATGGATCTACAGTTCAACGTGTACTACTATGCAAAGATGAAAACTAGTAATGTGTAATTGTTCCAAGAAATACCCTTTACATTTATTTGTGCTGACAGCCACATAGGGCCCCCAGGCCTAGTTCACGCATATACAGGTCAATGTACGTATGTATGGCAGTAATATCTACGTCAGTACATATCAAAAACAAAATAACATTCAGTAAAACAACTAAGGGCCTGATTACGATGCGGTCGGAAACCGCTCCGACCATCGGTCATAGCCTTTCCGACCGCATCGTAATATGCCGGCCGGATTCCTTTCCGACCCCCCCATTATGATGGAGGCGGTCGGAAAGGAATCCGAATGGTCATTCCGACTGGCTGCCGATGGGCTCAGAGAGCTCACCTGCCAGTTGGAATGCGGCCAGTAATCCGAAGGGCGGCTCTTTCCGCCCCAGGTATTACAATGTCAGGTTTCTGCAGCCTTTCCGTGCTGGTCTTTCCGACATAGAAAGGCTGTCATAACACCCTCCCGACATCGTTATCAGCCCCTAAATGTGCAATGTCCCTGCTATAATCCCCAGCTTTCACCCTCCTGCACCCTAATTTCTCCAATGCAGTTGAATCATACAGTGGTGTACAAGCTAGCATCCGTATCTAAGTTCATACTCTAAATATAATGCCACAGGTGTCAGTGGCTCCAAATGAAGGCAGCGGTAATCTGCCTATTGCTGCCAGATCTTAGGATGTTTCTGTGGGCATCGCCCTGCTTTGAATATTGGCAGTTCTAGGCCCATGCAAAAATCCATGCCTTCTTTCCATACACCCAGCATAGTGGGGATGTGGCCTTCCACAATCTGGCTATATCTCTTTTTGCCAGGGTAAGGCCCAAGAACAGTAGGTGTCGTTTATACCTGTTGCCCCCAATTTCATCAGTGGCATGCAAAAAAAAATAATTCTGTGACGTGGGGAGATCCCAGGCCAACATCTCGGAAAGGCATGTCAGGACCCACCGCCAGAACGTTGTGAGTGCACCACATAACCAAATCATGTGTATAAAGCTATCCTCACTGACGCTACAACGTAAGCATGTAGGGGATGCTACCAGGCTGGCCTGCCAGAGCCTATGTCTGGTAAAGTATACGCGGTGTAAATATTTGAATTGAATAAGGCATAGACGAGAAGGAATAGCCGCGCCGCGTGGGGATTCTAGGGCCTTAGCCCAGTCATCGTCCTCTATCAGACCCAGATCTCCCTGCCAGGTCTCTAGGAGGGCATCAAGTGTGGTAGGGCTATTGGTAATGAGAGCCTGGTATATCTTAGTGATTTTATAGTCTCCTAGGTCTCCCATGAGCAATTTACCTTCCAGTGGGTTAAACTCCAGAAGAGTCTTGAGGTTTTTAATGTATGGGGACAGGGCGTGGCAATATTGTAAATATTTTTAAAACGGATTGTGTGGCATAGTAAATTCCCTTTGGAGCTCCTGGAAGGATTTAAAAGCCCGGCCGTGCATGACTACCCCCAATGTGGATATGCCAATACCATCCCATCCTCGGAACCCGGCGAATGTGGCCATCTGAAGTAGAAGGCCCTTATGCCACAGCGGGGTCTCATGTGTCAGGCAACCCCACCATCCCATTCGAAGCAGCGATTGCCTCCAGACCCTGAACACCACTCCTGTCGTGGGCGGCAGGGCCCGAAGCCCCGGCCCACTGTATAGATGTGTGTGGAGAGACATTTCCCCCATCACCCAGTGCTCCACTGCGTATGCGGGATCATCCCTGTCAACGTACACCCATTCATTCAGCACCAGAAGGTTAAATGCTGCATGATATTATTGAATGTCTGCGGCTGCGATGCCCCCACAATATATAGACTGAAAACATGTTCACAGGGCCACTTGGGCCGTGGCCCTGCCCCATAAGAATTGACCCAATAGTGCATTTATTTGCCAAAACGAGGTGGCTGAGATCAGGTATGGGTGATTTTTCAGTTGGTATAGAAGATGGGGAAGGGAATTCCATCCTAAAGATGGTGGACCGTCCATATAATGACAGGGGCAAGTGTGACCAGGTTTTCACCTCTAATTTTACCTGTTCCGTCAATGTAGCAAGGTTATGTTCCATTGAGATGAGCTAGCAATCATAGAAACTGGACATCTCTCCAAATACCTGCATGATTCGAAGCAACCTAGGGCCTCTTCTGTCTGGGTCAGTGAGGACAAATAAGATGTCATTGGCATAGAGTGCGATGCGGTCTGAGACCGAACAAGGGCGTCCACTCTGACCCAGGCCACTAGTGGCTCCATGGCCAGGGCAAATAAATATGGAGACAGGGGACATCCCTGGCGAGTACCATATCAGATAGGAAATCATGGGGAGGCTGAGCCCGTCGCTCGCACCGAGGCGGTGAGGTCTGTATATAGCAGACTTATGTATGATAGGAATCTGGGGCCCATATTAAGACGTCGCAGAAGCGCGAATAAATAAGTACAGCTGACAGAGTCGAAGGCCTTATCTATGTCAGCTATTAATAGGGTGGCCCAGGCGATCTACAGCCGTTATTGCGTTGTGGGCACGGGAAATATTGTGGAGGGTAGCTCAACGGGGCATGAAGCCAGCCTGGTCCGGATGTACTAAATCGGTTATGTTGGGCAAGGCTTTGGCAAGTAATATATTCATATTCATATTCTATATTCAATAGGGAAATTGGGCGGTATGATGAGTGACATTCTGGGGGTCTGCCCGGTTTGAGGAAGACCACTACTTTGGCGTGTTTCAAGTCCAAAGGAACCTGCCTCTCTTCTAAAGCGATATGAATCACCTTTAGATAGTGGGTGCCAAGTTGTGATTGGTATGTTTAAAAAAATTCACAGGGAAAGCCGTTGGGGCCCAGCGCTTTGCCTGGGAGTAGGTCGGCCTGTGCAGTACCTATCTCTTTGAACATAAGGGGGTATCTAGCAGTGACCTAGCCATGTCCAATAGGGCTTTCGGGGTATGTTGTCTAGGAATTTCTGTATTAGGGTCTCGGGCAGCGCTTTGTGTGCAGCGTAGAGCACCATGGAATAGTCAGCAAAGCTGGTCACAATCGCCAAGGGGTCGGTGAGAATATTGCTGTTGGAGTCGCGAACGCCAGGAATATGGACCAGCTGCAGCGCACATTGACACAGCCGATGCAATAGTTTACTGGATTTGTCCCCCCATTGATATAGCCGACTACAGGAGGCTAGCCAAGCCGTCCGATCTTCTTCTAATAATTCTCCATGATATAGCTGTTGTGCTAGGATCAGCTGGCGACGCGCTGGGATCCCGTCCTCCCCTGTCCCTGTCTTTCAATAGTCAAGATGTGGGTTTCCATCTGTATGAGCTTCTAGCGATGTTGTTTACACCTTGTAGCACAGAATGAGATATCAACACCGCATAGGGTCGGTTTCATAGTCTCCACAAGGTCCACTGGCGGCTCGCAGAGGGAGTGCTGGGGGCGGTGGGGCGGGGTGGGGGAGGGGCAGGGTGGGGGGGTAGTGGACTTGGACATACGACGGAATGGACTAAAGGAAGTAAATAAATAAATATAACTATTTACCTTGCGCGCGCTGCATCGCCAACTCGGCGATGCAGTGCGCGCAAGGTAAATAGTTTATTTATTTATTTACTTCCTTTAGTCCATTCCGTCGTATGTCCGAGCCCACCATCCCCCCACCCTGCCCCTCCCCCGCCCCACTGCCCCGCAGCACTCCCTCTGAGAGCCGCCACTGACAAGGTCCCGGCCGAGGCAACAGTCCCTGTATTCAGGGCAGGGAACTTGGTCATGGCCTGGTGCATGTGTGTCCGATATTGCTGGTCTTGGAGATGCCAGGGGGAGAGACGCCAGTGGAAAGGAGGGCGGTCAGGGCCCACCCGAAGTCCGAGCGATACCGGTGAGTGGTCCTACAGACCCCTAGGCAGTATCGCAACATCCGAGACCCTCTGAGTGAGCTCGAGGGTACAAACAGGTAGTCTAAATGATTCATGTTATTCAGCGACAACGAGGCACATAGGTCGAGTGACTGCCGACCTCGTATAAATTTTCATCACCCTCTCAATCAGCCGTGTGCCCAAATGAAGACCTGGAGCACCGCCCGAAGAAGCCCTTAAGCGCTGGTCCCTCTCTGTCTTGGGACCGACGCTCATCCCGACGGCTGCCGGGGGCTTCGAGTCTTGGAGCCATCTTGCCTTCCTGCAGAGGACGCCCTGGGCCCCCACAAGGTACTGCGAAGAAGCTTCTGGTCAGCTGGACAGCTATCTGGGCTGCCGGGGCTTCGCTTTCTGGGTGCCTTCCTTCCCTTTCTGCCTTTCTGCAGGGTACCACCTGGGCCCCCGCGAGGGACTGCAGAGAGGTTTCTGATCAGCAGGACTGCTACCGGGGCTGCCGGTGCTTCGCTTCTGGCACCTTTCCTCCCTTTCTGCTGGGTGACTGCCTGTTGCACTGGGGCGGTGCCACGGAGCGACATCAGATCACCCGGATGGCTGCCAGGGCTCCGAATCTGGGCACCTTTTCTCGCTCTACTACTGGGAACTGCTTTAGCCCCCGAGCGGGGCAGAGGAGCAGTTCCCGATCGGCTCGTCCCATACTGAAGGCTGTAGCCATGCCTGATCGCTCTCCCCCCGCCTGCGCTCCATCTAACTGGCACCCGTGGAGTCGTTCCTGGCGTGAGATCATTTCTTTGGGCCGGGTAAGTACCAACCTTGTTATGCCTCCTCACACACTCCTGATCTGCCCAGTGACCTGAGCTGCCCGCGATCAAGCGGTTTCCTCGATTGCGGACTCCATATGCCAGAGGGACCTGGCTGATGCGCTGTGGCCTCCCCCCCGCGCAGGAGGTTGGCACCGTACTACAGGAGTGACCTGCCCTGCCGGTTACTGACCGAAGTCCTTACTTGCCCACCATCTTCCCTGATGCGATTGCCGCCTAGCAAGGGCGTCGCACGGAGAGTCCTGTACATATCTGGGGTGGTACCTGCTGGAGAGCCCCCGGAGAGGAGGTGAGGATCTCCTCATCCTCTATTCGAACTTCCTTTACCTCACCATCTAAGACATTATCATTGTCCTTCTCTGCCTGACCTCTAGTTGGCTGCTATGCAACACACCGTAATTAGCCCCCACACAGCCTGCCAGTGACTATAAACTAATTTAAGTACGGGTAAGAATACTTGCTGTTGCGGAATGCTCCTTTGTGCTTCGGGACCGGCAGGGGAGGCTTTGGGAGCGGAAGGTGAATCCGGCTACCGATCACCCTGTTGCCATCTGAATCACTTTTGAAAAAAACACTTTTGGCCGACCTCAAGACGGCGGCTATGCCTTACTATTATGCCTTATTATTAATCCAACTGCCTCACAGTCTATCAGAGGCATATAGTTTGAGCAGGGCATTGGCCCCTGGTTCTTGCGGATGGAGCTCTTCTGCCCCCCCTATGCAGTAATGGGGAGAATGGACTACCTCACAGCCGGACAGCGGCAATCTGAAGGAGAAGAGATTTGTTCCCTGCTCCTACGGTTGGAGTCCAGATGCCTGCCCTCCTAGTAGTATTTAACTGAGATTCGTGGGGAGTGAGTGGCCATCTTACCAAATTAGTGGAAGTTCTTTTTGCCTCACCCACACATGCTCTGTCTTTGTTTGGATGCTGGAGGGCTCCTGATATCAGCCTCTCTCCATGTCTCTAAATCGAATGTCATCAACCTAACAACCTAACCACATCCTAACACTGGGCTCATTGCCCATCTTACCACCACACTATGCCTAGTCCAACCTTTTAGGCTCTCTCCTACCTCTCCCCTCTTGCAGTTCAACTGTAACTAGTCACTGAACGTCTTTAGCAATGTTCCTCTACAAACGCCTCAACACTGCCCTTGCGAGATATGGCCCAAACTCATGGAGCATCACATATCTGAAAAATATCTCCAAGAATGCAAAAAAGAATCTCAAACACAAGCTACTGAAACAGCACCAGGAAACACTAATAGCTGATACCTACCTTAGCTTGCCTAATGGCACCAAGAAAACTGACTTTATCTTCTACTCCAAATGCCCGGCTAAATGGAAAAACATGTTCCTTCTCCTCCTACAAGTCACCAAAACAGTCAAAATACCCTATGGAATAAAACTGACGACGTCCCCTTCCCCTTCTTTTAGAGGGGAAATTGACATATCCATTTTCAGAACAGGGAATATACTCATACAAGCCACTGACCCTCACCTCACCATCTTTGATAACACTTTCAGTAATTTTTACTGCTCTCACACAACAGGGCCAAGTACCCTTAATGCCTCTCTCCCCATTACCACAATCCATCAATCCTGAACAGCCCCTCCTTCTCCCCCGTGGACTCACTACCTTGTGCTGTGATACCCCCGGACACTACCATCAACCCTGCCGCACCCACTAACACATCGCCGACTAATTCCCTCAAGAATGACCTCTCATGTTCCCACCCCATCCAGTAATCTCACGATAACTAACCCAGACGGTACTCACACCAAACCTAGGGAAGTGGGCCCCATCCTTAGTCTGTCATCCACTGATCTTGCTGCAGTTGCCCCCCTTCCTTCTAATGATAACTCTAATCTGATTACACAGACGATTGACAATTCTAGGTTTATGGACACAGACCACCCTTATAGCTTAGAGCTCTCTGCTGCCCTATACACAGGACTGGCCACGTATCCTCCCATTCTCAATGTATCCAGCGCTGGGACACCCCTGGACTCAACCAGCATCCTTGACTCCCCCTCCAACACTCACAGCAGACAATTGCCCACCAGAAGGTCCTCACCTGCTCCCACCCTTACCCACAAACCCACTGTAACAAATGCAGTTGATGCCCACTGCATGCCTAGTGATGTGGACCCCTTCCTTAGGTCATCATCGACTAATTTCTTTTTTTTTTTTTAATTTCTTTATTAAGTTTTGAACACAGTGTACAGAACTTGAAAAACAAGCATTGCCATTTGACAATCCTGACAGGGCGTTTAAGCCGAACATTCGATTAACAAAAGGAGGGGTATATTAGCACTATACATTGACTGACTGCATTCTCATTTATACATACAGCATAAAATTTACGGTCTAGACATGCTGAGGTGTGATAGGAGCCGGGCTACAACCCTCCCGCGAGTCCCATCAGTCATCCGGTCGTGCGCCTGCGTCAGCCCCGTCCGTGGCCGCCTGCTCCAGAAGGTACGCCTGGAGGGGGGACCATATGTCGCGTGGGCGCCAGGAGGGCGGTAGGAGCTCGGCATAGGTGTGCAATTGATCCTGGCAAAATATAAGGTCATTCAGCCAATCTTTAAATTTGGGCGCCCTTCCTCAGCCCCATCTACAGGCAACTCGTCGTTTGGCTAGCAAAAGTGCCAAGGAGACATATCTTCACATTGGTGCAGCCAGGGCCCCGGTATAACCAAGGAGTGCGACTAGGGGATCGTCAGGGACATGCAGCCCGGTCATCTGGTCAAGTGCTGCAAGCACCTCCGACCAGTAGCGTCTGATGGGGGGGCAGTCCCAAGCTAAATGACGGAAGTCCGCCCCCTCCCTCCCGCAACGGTCGCAGCAGTCGGTGTCTCGCAGGTGAAGGCGCATCAGTCGTGCAGGTGTATAATAGATGCGATGTAGATATTTATAGTGAATGATGCGCAGCCTACTGCTGGCAGATATATTTCCAGTCTGTTGGCAGCAGAAGGACCACTGGTCATCCGAGAGGGGGGAGCTAAGCTCTTCCTCCCAGCGCACCCTGGACGCGGGGGGGTCGTGTATATAGTCTGTTTGGGTGGTGCGGTACAGCATCGATACCACGTGTGAGGGAGTATCTTTCTGAAGGAGAGTATGCAGAGGGGTCACGGTGGGGGGCTCCTGCGGGAAGCACGGGGTTAAAGCCCTAATGTCTTGCCTCAGGTGGATATAAAAAAGGCATTCCAAGGGGGTAAGTGGGGTGTCGCCAAAGAACTCCTCGCTGGTGCGAAATTTACTGTTTACGTATAGCTCACCCCAAGTCCGAACAGGAAGTTTCCGGAGGAGTTGACGGCAGCCACCCTCCTGCGTGACCAGGATGTCGAGTCTGCCATGGAGGGGCAGCAGGGGGGAGTATAGTGTATGCATGTGGAGGCGCCGGGCTAGGTCTTGCCAAGCACTGGTGGTGCAGTCTACTGTGGTAGAGGCTAGGTGTCTCGGGATAGCAGGAGCGCTTAGATAGGTGGAGCAAGGGGTCGGGGTCATGTACCCGTCCTCAACTGCAAGGTGGGGCATGTAGGGAGGGGGGTTCACCCAATATGCAGCATAGTGGGCCTGTGCACAGCTGAAGTATAATTCTAAGTCTGGGATTTCAAACCCTCCAGTGCTGAAGGGTTGAGTGAGGATGTTCCAATGCAGTCTAGGTTGCTTCCCACTCCAGGTGAGCCGGATGAGTTGGGTTTTTAGGGCTTTGAAAAAATGTCTGCTGGGGGCGTATGGGATGTTAATGAATAAATAAAGCAATTTAGGCAGAATTATCATCTTTATAAGCGAGGTTCTCCCAGCTAGCGAGATCGGCATGGCGATCCATCTGGTGATTTTATCAGTAAGGAGATTTAATGCGCGCCTGTAGTTAGCTGCCATCAAATCGTTATGGTTGCGGGTGATTACTATTCCCAAATAAGTAACTGTGTCATCGCACCATGAAAGGGGGTAGTCAGGCATGAATTGTGTGGTGGCATCTGTGAGGGGAAAAATTTGGGATTTCCCCCAGTTTATGTTGACCCCAGAGAGGTGTCCGAAGAGGATAAGTAGCCTTAAAATAGGGTTGAGGCTGTCCTCCGGGTTGCGGAGGTATAAAGTGATATCATTGGCGTATAGCTAAATTAATATTTGCCTCTCAGGGTAAATAAGGGCATGTTCGTGGTAATGTTGGCGGATTTTGGCGGCCAAGGGCTCAATCGCCAGGGCAAACAGGAGTGGAGACAGGGGGCACCCCTGTCGAGTGCCTCTGGCTATCGAGAAGGTGGAGGATCTAGTGCCGTTAACCACCACGCTGGCCCTTAGGCCTGTATATAGGAGGTGGATCCACGCCAGAAACGGAGCAGGAAATCCCATGTGGTTGAGCACGAAGGCCAAATAGTCCCATTCCAGGGAATCAAATGCCTTGGTGGCGTCAAGGAAGACAGCCACCGCATTTGTGTCAGGGTCAATGTCTTGTAAGACAGCGAACAGGGTGCGAAGGTTGTGAGAGGTTCCTCTACTGGGAACAAACCCTGACTGGTCAGGGAGGACAAGGGCAGTCATGAGGGGACTAATACGGTTTGCTATCAGTTTTGCTAAAATTTTAGCATCGACATTAATGAGGGAAAGAGCACTGAATGACTAGCATTGCGCCGCCGGCTTCCAGGGTTTCAGGAGGGAGATTATAAGCGCCTCTCGCATGGTCTGGGGGAGGATGCCCGATTCGCGGGCCTCTTCATATAACTGTCGCAAAGCGGGGATGAGTATGGTGCGGAATGTTTTATAAAATTCGGCCGTGAGGCCATCAGGGCCAGGGGCCCACCCAGACTGCAACTGCATGATAGCAGCAATGATCTCTTCATCCTCATGGTGTGCAAGGAGAAATTCTCGTTGAGTGTCTCCAAGCCAGCCAATCGCGGTGTCTTGGAAGAAGGAGGCGAAATCAACCGGTTGCGTCCTGTGCGAGGTATACAGGGCGCTGTAAAAGCGTTTGAAAGTGGCAGCTATGTCTGAGGTGTTTCTGTGCAAATGACCGTCTTCGTCGGCGATTTCAAGGATGGTGTTGGAGAACCTGGGCGGGCGAACTAGGGCTGCGAGCGCTTTACCTGGTCTCTCTACCTCTCCGTAACGGCGGGCTACATGGTATTTCCCTCTAAACTTGCATTCTCTATCAGCTGTCTCCTGGTATTCTGTAAGTAAGTCTCTCAGGCGAGATTGCGACTCTGGAGTAGGGGAGGTTTGCATTTGTGTTTCGACCTGTTTGAGTTCTGTTTCCAGCTTGTGAAGTGTGGTGCGAATATCCCTCAGGATGCCCCCGCTTTTGGCGATGCAAATGCCACGCACAGTGACTTTGAAAGCTTCCCATATAGTGGAAAATTGTGTGACTGAGCGCTCATTGCGGGGGAAGAAATCGGCAATTTCTTGCTCAAGTTCGGACTTGAACACGGGATCCAGCAGAGCTTGCGTGGGGAATCGCCAGCACAAATATGGTGAGTCTGCATGGGGGGGAGTGAGCGTGAGGAGCACCGGCGAGTGGTCAGAGTAGGTGCGTGGGAGGTGAAGGGCCTGGGACAACCACGGGGTCAGTCCCTTAGAGACAATCCAGTTATCAATCCGTGACCAGGAGGAGTGGGCGGAGGAATAGCAGGAGCCTTCCCTATCGTGCGGGTGAAGATTTCGCCAGGCGTCGACGAGGTCATGATCTACGATGATGTGGTTAAGGGCGTAATGTGCATTGGAATAGTGGTGCGGTTGTGGGTGCGAGCAATCCCGTGCCGGGTCCAGGGTCACATTAAAATCTCTGCCCCACATGAAGTGCATCGAGCCGGTGTCCAGGATCTTACCCCATAGGATGCGGAAGAACTCAGGGTCGTCAGTGTTCGGGCCGTAGCAGGAGATAAATGTTATGGATTGAGCGGCCAGTCTGCCCCATGATATGCTGTATCGGCCCTGCGGGTCAGTGTAAGACCCCATGGGGGTGTAGGGAAGCGTGCGTTTGATTAGAATGGTGGTACCTCGTGCATAAGTGGAGTATGAAGAAAAACATCGATATGCAGCCCATCGGGATGCAAAGGAGGTGTGTGCGGAGGGACCGAGATGTGTCTCCTGGAGCACAGCGCAGTGTATATTATGTCGGTCTAGGTAAGCAAGGATGTGTCAGTGCTTGCGTGGGTCGCCCAGGCCCCTCACATTCCACGTTAGGAAATTATACCTAGGGGGACCAGGACGGTTCTCCATAGACGCATGTCGGAGATATAATAGAGAGTAGTGCAGTCTTGTCAGGCGGATCAACTGTATGGGCGACGTCGTTATGTGTCGGGTCGTCTGTAAGTGGCAGTGAACAAAACACCCCCCCTCCCCCACCCACATCAGCAGCCCAATCCTGCTGTGGCATATTCCCCTCTCCCCCTTCCCCAACATCCCGTATGCCAAACTCCCAACTGGGCAGGGTGAACAGTAGGCAGTGATAATACTAAGCCAAAACAGTGTAGGGGTTCCCTGATGGGTAGAGGCTAAAGGGCGAACCAGGGACACCTCGCGATAGCTAGGGTGCTCGGGGAGTAGAAGAGAGTCTCATCATGTCAGTTGGCCAGCGACGGTGGGCAAGGTTTGAAAGCCGCTGTGGCGCCAGCCCCGAAGGTCCATCATAGATCATGGAGCAGTTCTTAGTAACAGGCGCCGCAGGTCCAGTGGTAGGTTGAGGGGGCCTGCGGCAGATTCAGACTCCAGGAAGAAGTCGTATAGAGCAAAGACAAGGGAAAGGAGGGGCCCACAGGATGACGTGGCCTACATTCTACCTCTGGGGCGCCACCAGCATCGGCAGGATGGTAGGAGGGAGATGCTCGGTCCGTGGGCCACTTAGGCAGGGGAAAGGCCAAATGTGGGAGCAAGTGTCCAGTGGAAGTCACTTCAAGGAGTTCAAGGGTTGGTGCCGCCATCACTCTACATCAGAAATGTCACCTGCATCAGCCGGCCGTCTGGAGGGCGAGGCACGATCTCCGGGTCGCCTGGGCAGGGTTTTCAGCAAGTCGTAGACATGCTGGGGATTTGTAAAGAAGTGTTGCTTCCCCAGGTGTGTGACCCTGAGGCGTGCGGGAAAGAGCATGGCGTAAGCAATGTTAATTTGTTGTAGCTTCTTCTTGGCTGGGAGGAACTTTCTTCGCGCCTCCTGGACGGCCATTGTGAAATCCAGGTACAGCGATATTTCTATGCCCTCAAAGCGCAGTTGTCCCTGCTCCCTGGCCAGTCGTAGAGCAACATCTCGATCCCGATAGTTAAGTAGTCTCGCAATAATCGGGCGAGGGGGGGCACCGGGAACGGGCCGGGAGGCCAGCGAGCGATGTGCCCTCTCGACAATTAAGACCGCCGAAAAGGCCTCCCTGCCGAAGAGCGTGATCAGCATGCGTTCCACGTAATCCTCCATTTTGCCCGTGGCGGTTGATTCTGGCACGCCAAGGATTCGCAGGTTGTTACGTCGTGAGCGAGATTCGAGATCTTCATTTTTAGCGGCAATTACTTTTAAGATCTTCTCCATATCATGAGTTTTGTCTGTGGTTGCGGTGGATGTGTCTTCTAGGTCGGAGACACGGCGTTCCGCCTCTTTGATACGTTCGTCATGCTGCTCAACTTGTGCGAAAGACTGTCCAGGCGAGTGTTCATAGTGTCCATTTTTGATTCAATTGAGGTCAGGCTTGACTGCATCACTAAAAGGAGTTCTTTCAAGTCCTCTGTGGAGGTGATGGATCCAGGGGCCGGGGCCCCATTCTGTTTGTCTTCGGTTTCCGCCTGTGTTCTGGCAGATTTGCGGGCCTCGAAGGAGATCTTTGGCTGCCGCCCATCGGGTTTCCCCATGGTGGGAGGTCCGAGTCCGGAGGAGACCTACAATGAAGTGGACAATATGAGAGGGAAGGCAGCTTCTGTGCGTATGGCTGGCAGGGTTCAATAGGCCCCAAGGCCAAAGAGGAGTGGTGACTGGAACGGCAGGCTGGGTGTCTGCAGAGCAAAGCGCAGCGCGAGGCAGGGGAGCACGTCTCACATTTATTGGCAACCCCTCCATTATCCGGTGCAAGCGAGAGAGGCTGGAAGTCGTGGCAGGGAGTAGCTGGTGCGCTAGGTCCTCCGGTGGCTGGGGCCGCCCAATCACGGCGGACCCTCGGGTCGGCGAGCGGTGGGAGGCCAGGCGGGCGTGAGTCGGGAGGGAAGACCGTGGCAGTCACCAGGTGAGGAGCGTCGGCCGCACCGGCACCTCAGTAAGTCGGGACTTTTGCCAGGGACGTCTGAGTAGACCCGGAGATCTAGCTGGGGGTTCGGCCACAGCCTCGGGCCGGCGAGCACCGGGCAGAGCAGGGTGAGGCCTCCGGAGATAACGCACTTCCCGGTCAGGTAAGATGGCTGGTTGAGGGCCGCAGAGCGAAAGCGGCAGGAGCAGGTGGCACGTGGCACGGTAATAGGGGTCCACAGAGGCACCCCAGCAGCGTACGGGCACGCTGGGACCGACCCAAGGTTGCAGCCGCAGAGGGAAGCGGGCCCGGCGGGCCACGCAGGGTCTTCAATGGGGTAGATAGAGGCGGCGTGTGCAGAAGGGGCATGCAGCTCTCAGCGCGGCACAGTCAGGAGCGCTCTTACCGGTGGATAGATGATATGGTGGCCGCCATCCGCATCGATGGAGGTGGCAGGTGGTAGTCAATGTTGAGTTGCAGATTTGTGCCTGTGTACTGCTGTAGGCGCGGAATAGCGCCAAGAACACGTGGCATCGGGGCACGCCAGCCGCCGCAGCTCTCCCCTCTAGCCAGACCCAGAGAAGATGTGAATAGTGAGAGGGCGGAGGAGCGGCCAGCAGTTGCACGGGCCCGTTGCAAGTAGGCCGCTCGAGCATGGACGTGGGCTGGAGACGCTCTGGTCGTAGACCTCAGGGAACAGTCCGCCGGCAGGCTGAGCAGGTGAGGCGGGACCAGGGCAGTCAATGTGCGTGCGAGGCAGCCCCAAGGGTGAAGTGCACTCACCCCGTGACGCAGCGTCGAGGTGTCCGGTGGCAGCAGGCCGCAGCAGTGTAGTGGGCCCACAGGATCCCAGTAGACTGTGGACAGCCACGCAGCCCCAGGGGCCTCTGGGCTGGTCATCTGGGGGGGCCCTCCCTGCATTGAGGCCACGGAGAAGGTCAGTGGGAGTGCAGGCAGCTGTGGGTGGCCACTGGAGTTAGGTGAGGTCCGGGCTGTGTTGGGGCCGGGAGGCAGTCACCGGCGACGCTGGGCCATTGCAGGCAGGCCGCCAGGCTGTCAATGTGGGTCAGAGGCGCCGTTGTTGTGGGCCGCAGAGTCCGGGCGCCGGTCCGCAGGGCAGGCAAGGCGGAACAGGAGCAGCCTCCAAGCGGGCGCAGCGGCTCCCAGGGCGAGAACACTCACCCGGTGATGCAGGGTTGGGTCGGGTAGCCACCGCCGGCCACAGCAGGGCGTAGATGCCGCAGGGTCCCGGGGGGGCCCTCCTGACGTTGTTGTCTGGGAAGTGGGGGCTGTTGGAGGCTGCCAAGATGGTCGTCGGCAGCCGTGCGGGTGCGGTGGTGGAGTGCCCGGTCTCCGTCAGGTCTTCAGTGCTGGTGGCGGTATACGGCCGTGGCGGTCACCATCTTAGCCCAGTCGGCCCGGGAAGCAGCCAGATGAAAAAACATGTAATTCAGTCGTTATTCTTAGCGAGTGTGGCGGCGACAGGTGGCGGGCAGGTTCCGCCGTGCAGGCGATGTCATTTCCAGCGATATAGGGCACCAGATGAGAAGGATTTGGATGGATTGTGCCCCGAACTGCAAGAGCCTCACGCAAGTGCGGCCATCTTGCTTGGCGCCCTCTAGCACCCTCCCATCATCGACTAATTTCTCTACTGACGCACCCCCCGACAAAGGCAGACCCTACGCATCCCACCCAGATGGTCTTTAATCCTTGTCCCAACGGCACAGATCACCCCCATAGCGTAGCGATCTCTGCTCCCGCATACGCAGGACTTGCCTCGTTTTCCCCCATCCTCAATGCGGGATGCATCAATAACACTCTCACTCAGATTCTGAACCGTATGGAGTGTAAACTCGACAATCTTGCAACTGACATAGCGCATCTTAGTCAGGATCTCTAAATTCAGGCCATCCTTACCCGCTCTCACTCCGAGAGTCTGAAATTGCCTCCACACACAGGCTCTCTGATGACCTTACAAGGCATCCCCTGGCCCTCCACTCCCCTGTGCCGGCTGGCCCACAGGCCCGTCGTTCTCACTGCCCCTTATCCGCATTGGAAGTGTATACTCTCAGTGAATCTTACCTCCCCAAGACACAAACCATGGATCATAATCCTGCCTCCACAATCCCAGTAATAGTGAGCATAAATAGAACCCATGTAATTACAGACTTGCCCAGACCCCCTGCTCAATTCACCACCCTTCAGACTCTACAACCTGCTAAAGACAATCCCTGCCCTCTATCTTGCATGCTCGTCAACTGTAGATCGGCAGTTCAACACTCTACAGATATCACTGAAACCTTACTCAGTGAGGGAATTGATATTGCTTTCCTCACGAAAACTTGACTCAATGACCACTCCACCGCCATACTTGACCTGTTTACTCCTCCTGGTTATTCCATCATTAGACATGACAGACTTGAAAGAACTGGAGGAGGTCTAGCCATAATCAACAAAGTTGAAATTCATCTTTCCATAGTAAATAACGCAGAATACTCAACTTTCTAATACCTCAGCGTTGAACTTAAAGGTAAAGGTTCCCCGCCTATCAAACTTCACACCATATACCACCCTCCAGGTGATGTGATCACGCCCTCTTCGCAGAAGAGTTATCTGACCTACTAACTCGGTTCTCCATAACTGGCACGAAGGACGTGTTCTTGGGAGACTTTAACATACACTGGAACAATGCAGAAGACTCCACAGTCAGGCACCTCATGAACCTTCTGGAAATGAATGACCTAAAACAACTCTGCTATAAACCAACACACATCAAAAGCGCTACTCTTGACACGCTTATCACTAACAATGAACTGGTCTCCCTCAGTGCCACCTTACCCATTGACTGGTCAGACCACCATCTCATACTTTTCAATATCGATACCTTTGTTAAACCACACTCAGACTCAACGAATAAACATAAGCAGTGGACCAGAAACCTCAAACAAGTCCCAATTAAATCTAGAAGCCAAGATCCATGAACAACTACAACCTCACCCTCCCTCTCATAACGTAAATGACCTCACTGCCCACTTCAACACTGCTATAACGGAAGTTCTCGACCAAGTTGCACTACTCAAATCAAAGCAACTAAGATCAATCCAATCAAAATCTTGGTTTAACTCGGATCTCAACAACGAAAGAAGACAACTTAGACAAGCTGAAAGGACATGGAGACAAAACCCATCGTCATTACATCTAACTCTACTCAGAACTGCAAGGATGGCTTACAAGAAGCACATCTTCAGAGAAAAAGCCTCCTTCTTCCGCCTCCAACTTGACCATGCTAAGAATAGGCCCAGGGAGCTCTTTAACATTGTCAAACGGCAAACTACTTCTTCCTCCCCACATGAAATAATAGCCTCTAATGAACGATGTGAAGAAATTTCCAGCTTCTTCACAGACAAATCACTAAAATTGAGCAATCTTTGCTTCAAGTCACAACCCCACCCTCCCTACGAACAATCCTCTCTGACACTCCCCCCTCCACCGTAGTCACACCTCCTGATCTTATCAAATGGCCCCAAATGGAACAAATGGCAACCTTTTCAACATCCAATTGAAAAACAACGCCAATTGGTTCAACTTCAAACCCATGACAAAACTTGAAGTTTTCAATATTATTGCGAAATTAAAGCCCACTTCTCACACCAAAGATCCCCTCCATGCAAAAATAGTACATAACCTAAACCCCATCATCGCCCCATGTTGGACAAAAATCATCAATACTTCTCTCGCCTCTGTTTGTGTACCAGATTCCCTCCAACTAGATCAAATCACACCCATTCCCAAAAATCCCAGGGCTGACCCTAATGTTCTCAACAACCTCAGACCTATCTCCAACCTCCCGTTCCTAGCCAAAACTATGGAAAAATGTGTCTAACAACAACTCAACCTGCATATAGAGGAATCCAACCTACTTGACTCCTTCCAATCAGGGTTCAGGAAAGGCGGTAGCACAGAAACTGCCATGCTCAATATCGCAGATGACATCCATAGAACCTAGACTAGAAGGTGATGCATGCATACTTATCCTACTTGACTTATCAGTGGCCTTTGACACTGTGAATCACCCAGCCTTACTGGAATCACTGAAGATCTGCTCTGGTATCAATGGCACAGTATTAAAATGGTTCACTTCTTACCTTCAACACCGATCACAACAAATCAGAATCAAGTCTTGCCTCTCGAAACCCACACCTGGCGTCTCCCAGGGCTCAATACTCTCCCCTTCACTTTTCAGTGTCTTCATGGAACCCCTTACTATCATCCTGAAGCAAGCAGGGATCAAACCTATCTCTATGCAGACGACACTCAACCAGTGGCGTAACGAAAGTTGAGGGGGCCCCCCTGCAAGGTACACGGAGGGGCCCCCGCTCCGGATTTAATCCGGAGCTCTCAAACCTGAGTACCGTGCTGAGGGCCCCCCCTGCAGCTCATGGCCCCCCGCACCGCAGGGGATGCGGGGGCCTGTGTTACGCCCCTGCACTCATCTCTACTACAAAATCAAATCACCCAGTGACATCCTACATCTCAACGTCACACTGAGTGATATACAATCTTGGTTTAACTCCAACCATCTAAAATTAAACCCATTTAAAACAGAAATTATTCCTTTCCCCCCTAAAGTAACCACCTTCCAATCAAGGACTGGATCAGTGACCTGAAGGCTCTAAATTGTTCTCTCACTCTATCCAACTCGGCTAAATCCTTAGGCTTCACCCTGGACAACAACTTGTCAATGAAGGATCACATCAAAAACTCAGCCAAAGGAGCGATTTACACACTAAAACACCTCAAAAAAATCAAACCATTCATTCCCTCGGATGATTTCAAATGGGCCGTTCAATCTCTGGTCCTCTCCAAACTTGACTACGAGAATGCTATCCTCACAGGGACCCCGAAAACTCACCTCGCTCCCCTCAGATCAGTACTAAAAATGGCAGCCTGGCTCATCACAGATATTAAACGGTATGAACACATCAATCAGGCACTCAAGACCCTTAACTGGCTTCCCATCAAAGGAAGATGCAATTACAAGACTGCCTGTATCACCCACAAAGCCATTCTCTCACACACCCCTGACTATTTAGATAACAAACTCACAAAAGCAGTTAGAACCAGATCTCTGAGAAGCTCCAACACACTTCTTATAATTTCTCCCAAACTAAAAAAGAAATCAACCCAGGCTCGCTCCTTTTCGGGTAATGCTCCCAGCATATGGAACTCTCTCCCGAGGGACCTACGATGCAACCCCTCCTTTACTGGCTTCCTGAAATGCCATTCTCTCAACAAATACTGGAACACATGAGCAATTCTTGAACTCGGTTCTATTAGTCTCTCTTTCTCAGTTCCGACCCCATTGAACAGTTGGCTGTTTTCTTTGTTTGCTTCTTTTGCCTAGAAGGTCTTTTTCTCTCTGGACTCACATTATGCGAATTGGTCACAATCATTAACCGCCCTCATGGCCAAACTACTTTCAGTGTACATATTGTTTCTGTATTCCACCTGCATTGCCCAATATTTTTTTTGTGTATTTATTGTTGTGTGTACTTTAACCTAAGATTGTTGCACGTCATATGCTCAGTGTCTGAATTATTGCCTTGCTCTCGAATCTGTAAAGCGCCTTGATACCTTCGGGTCTAGCTAGAACTATATAAAACCTATAAATAAATAAATAAATAAATGAACATGTGAGTAATAGGTATAGCCCTGCTTAGTCAGGTGAAGCCTCCTCCAAACGTCCACCCATCCGATTCCATCAATTAAGGACTGTAGTCGCGATTTGCGAATCTTCACCAGCCCCCCCAGCAGCTCTCCATCTGTCCTGAGCCAGATGTTTAACATCATTCCAGTCGCCCCCTATTACCGTCAACCCATCAGGGATGTCGGTCCAGGTAGCTATCAGTCATTCCACTAGGGCCTGAGTGAGGGATGGGGAGATGTATATGCTACCCAGGACCACCTGTTCTCTGTGGATCGATCCTGTCACAGCAATATACATACCCTGTGTGTCTACCCATGAGCATGAATGTTGGAAAGGGATTCTGTGGTGGGTCAGAATGGCCACACCCGGGGAGCCCCTAGTGAACCCGGAATGGAAAACTTGGTCAAAGCCAAATCGGGACAGGCAGGGTGTTTTAGAACCTTATAGGTGTGTTTTATGTAGCAGCAAAATGTCTGCCCTGAGATGTTTAGCTTGCAAAGCACTGCCCCCCTCTTGTTCTTATCTAGGATGCCTCATACATTTCAACTAACAATCTGGAGCCTACTTTGCAGAATACTAGCATTACCATCTGTCATCTGGTTCGGTGACTGGTATCTAAGGGACAGGATCTGGGTGTGACAACCCAATGGGGAGCACTGTATGCGCCCATAAGACACATAGCACAAACAACAATTAACCAATCCCACCCCAATACCTCAGAACCACTGAAGTATCTATAGTGGATGGGGCGTCGTCTCAACCCCAACGGGAGCTCAAGACTGAGCCTCTCCAATGGATCCCCACCAAACTACCCATCAACGTATGATTGCTCCTAGAGTTCGGATGTTATCTCTCTAGGGACGTAGCCCGTCAATATTGCCATAATGCAAATATGTGAGCTTAGCAATGAAGTCTGCCTCTGTCTTGGCAATCCAGAATTTGGTCTCGTAACATGAAGAGCCGCATCAGTCCTGAGAAGTTCCAGACTGGTTCTCACTGCGAGCCCTGGAACACCGCGATGATCCCGATCTGTGTCCACGTTTTCCCTTGGGTTTGGACTGTCTGCGAGAAAGGTCACTGGAAGATGAGTTTGAATCTAGCTGCGGCAGCGTGTGTGGCTTCACCCATATCTCTTCATCTGTCCAGGCAAACACCTCCTCGGGGGTATCAAAGAAGAGTGTACATGAGTTGTATGTCACCCTCAGGAGGGCTGGAAATACCACTGCGTAGGAGATCTTGGGGCTCCTCAAATGAGCCTTCGCTTCCAGGAAGGATTGACAACGCTGCTGGAACAGTCTTATATAGTCCGGAAATATCATGATGCGTTGAGAGTCAAAGGAGATGGAATCTTGCAGCCTGGCCTGCCTAAGGATGGTGTCTCTGTCATGAAAGTTCAGGATCCTGGCGATGATAGGCCGTGGCCTGGCACCGGGGGGAGGTTTCTTTAGCACGGCCCGGTGGGCTCGCTCTATAATGAAACATAGGGAAAGGGATCCAGCCGGTATCCAATCTACTAGTCATTTGGCGAGGAACTTTTCCACATCTTCGCCTTCACACCCCTCAGGGAAGCCCACACACCGAAGGTTGTTCCTGCGAGCCCGTCCCTCTACATCCTCCACCCGTGTTGCCAGGCCTCTAGTGAGAGTCTCTAGGGTGCTCACTTTCTTTTGGAGGGTGGCCACGGTGTGCTCTACACCGGACACCCTTGTCTCGGCCTCTGTAATCCTCTCCACTTCGTTTCACAGGTCTTGATGCAGAAGCATCACGTCTGCGCCCACAGCGCCTATCTTGGCATCCACCATGTCCCTGGATTGGGTAATGACTGCCAGGAATGCCGCGTTGTCTGGCAAGGTGCCAGCTGATCCTCCAGGGTCCGCAGGCTGGGCGCCCGTTCCAGTGTTACAGTCCATCGTGCTCCACTTAGAGGTAGCACCAGGCGGTGTATCGCTTGTCATTGTGAGAGAGCTCCCAGGCCCACGCGGCAGCCGCCTACCTATACTGTATGGGTGGAAACCGGGCCCATGCAGGATTCACAGCCTGGAGGTAGGGCTCTTAATCAAACTTAGACAGCTGGGTTAGAGATAGCATAGGGCTCCAGTCCGGCGATAGAGGCCGTTCCCTCCAATCCTGGCATTGCTCTTATGCAGCATGAGAGTAGCGCCAGGATTGGTTACTGCAGTTTCCTGGAGCCTGCCCACCTGGAGAAGAACCGAGCGAGGAGGAGAACATCACCCATAGAAGGTAAGTAGGATTATTTTTTCTTTATTTATTATTGTACTTTTATTTTTGTGCCCCCGCCCCAACACCCTCCTTACATGCCATTCGCCACTGCATATACTCCTACTCCACTGTCTATACCCTAGTGCAACATGCACTGGATGAATACTTGATAGAAAAGCAGAACAGGAAGTTCCTCGGGCTGCCTCAGGCATTAATCTAGATGCAAGAGAGATCAATACTCCAAGAAAAGAAAGACTGCATGCTCTGTAGAGGGTCGTTCTGATAAAGTGCAAAAAATATGTTGGAAAAAAAATGAGCAAGAAGAGGGGCTCGAGCAGGTAATATGTTGAATGACAAAAACTACAACACCACCAACGGCTATCTGATCACTAACCAGCTCTGCTCTACCTCAGAAAGTCCTAAAGCCCCGAAATGTTTATCAAAGATCGTGTGGCCAGGGATGTTTCAGTGACAGAACCACAACACAGTTTACCTCTGGAAGCCTTCAGAGACTCACCAGCATTTAAATCCGAAAGATACAAGCATTAACCCCTTCGGTGCTCGGGACGGCCCCCGGAGTGGACACACCCACTCAATAAATCACCCGCACCGCGGCGGAATTCGCGCCGCGGTCAACGGGTTAATACCTCCTCTGGTCCATGTTATGACTCACCAATATACTATCATGGGACTTAAAAGCTCTATGCCTTACATATAGGTAGATAAAATACGTAATCTCACTCAAGATGAATATAACATTTTTAATGCTAATGTTCCAAAAATGGAAAGTTCTAATTACACATGCGGTGCACTTTCCTTCATTGCGCCTGGAGCACCTTTAAAAAGTGCACCCGGTGCAATGAAGGAAAGTGCGCAGCATTATGGGGAATACGCTGCCCCCAGCGTAGCCTTGAACTCATGCTGCCCTGGGGGCAGCGCATTCACGTGAAATATGGAGCGGCAGCTTTACAGCCACTCCGTGTTTCACTGTGCAGACGGCAACCCGCCTGCACTTTTAAAGGGGAAAAGATAGCCCCTTGCAGGCAGGTCCAGTCAGCGACTGCACACGCCTGCAAGGGGATGTCTGGGAGGTCCATGGGACCCCCTTTAACCCCTGCAGAGGACTGCTCTCAGGAGGCACACTGACAGTGTGCCGCCTAAAATGTGGTGCACTGTCAGTGCGCCTCCTGAAGGCTTCTTTGTCTCTGCTCCCACATCTGTGATACGGCACGGGCGCAGAGGTATAGGGATTCACTCATTGGCATAGGGCATGTCCCTATGCAAATGAGGGAATGCCGCCTGATGGTAGCGCTGGCGCTTTAAGTGCGCCAGCACTATCGGTATTATTGAAGGGGAGGCACAAGCATCTGCGCTCTCTTCTGTAATACCATGGGCCCAGGAGGGAACGCAAAGGGGGACACACACCCGTTGCGCCCCTGGGGCACTTACTGTAATATGGCCCCAGGATGTCCTCAGGAACAACGCCCAAGCTTGGCTAAGGGAGAGAAGAGATCCTAGGTGCTTGGGCCACAAGCAGGCTTAAAACCCTGAAATGACATTCAATCGAGGATCAACAGTCAAAAAATGACTGCGCTGTGATAACTTGCGGGTAAAGCAATCTTCCCAAAACATTGGGGTTGGTTGTTATGGTAGAACTAAACCTTTGGCCCTAAATCTTTGTCTTACAATGTAGTTGAGGATTTACAATTAAGTCACAGATATTCTTAGAAAAGAAGGCAGAAAGCCACAAATGTGTCATCAAGGAACTATGCAGGGAAAGATGCCCCTCTGAAATAATCCACCCCATGTCTTAGAACCTGTCAGGCTTTGGCTGGGCGGGTCACCCTGTGAAAAAAAATTCAAAGCCAGTAGATACCATTTTATGCCCCTGTACGCATACCATGAATCTCTTTGCCTCCTTCCTTCCTTACATATTCTTCTTCCTTCACTCCCTTCTCCATCGCTGATATTTCATTATACACTGGCTCCAGCTTTTCCCTCTTCGTTTTGATATTGTTCGAAACATGATGTGCCTTCCTCGTAATTTTTTTTAAATTTAATGCTTTATAGGTTTTTAGCTAGCTTCCACCTGTGGGAAGGCCAAAAATGACGTGACCTATAATTTTGGTGACGACAAGGCCTGCAAACTGATTGCGGGTTAAATGCGCTGTTTGAGCCTGAGAATCATAGCACGATTTTTCTGTGGTAACATGTTACTTCTCATCGCCTCACAGCTTCTAAAAATAGGCAATAAACCCTCACGTGGATGGCAAACAGTGGTAGCAATGCACCCACCTGTGATGCCATTGCCTGTCGGTAAATGCCGCCCCTGAGGTGACTGTCGCTGGCGTTCGTTGTTTAGACCAGGGTCCCGCATTCCTGTGTCCTATCTTTATTTCCTTTCAAAAGATAAGCCTAACTCCATGGTGCAGGCTCGGCGCAGTCTCGGAGACCCGTTTCTTGAATAGAGTGGCGTCGCCATGTCACAGGAGCCCCGGGGCATGCAGTTCTTGAAAGGGCCTGATTGAAGAGTGTGATTGGCCCAGAATAAATGTTTTTTTCGCCAAACACTTCAGAAGTGACATTAAGGGATGGCTGATAAATGAAATTCCATGTATATAGCGCTAATTACTCTTGACAAGACGTTGAAAATGAGCTCGTTTTTATAAAACCAATGATTAGCCACGTCTTACGTTGTTTTGTCACATACTATAGCGCTTTAGGCCTCAATGGGGGTATGGAAAGCGCTATATAAATGAGACTGTAATACAATGCAATTCAGTACTCCTCCCTATAAGATTAAGTTACAACCTCTCCTCTCCCAACCTACTTGTAAGTACATCCCCATAAAACACTCAGGACTCCTAGGTGGGTTCCAGAGGAGGGTGTTCACCCATGCCCACCCACAGTACAGTGATGGAGAGGGCTTTTATAGTTCACAACCCAGCAGCAACACCTTTCGTACACTGTCAACGTGGGGGCCCTGAATGTACAGACATTATCTACATGTGACTCACACAACACTCCCAAGTGCAATAAATAGTTAAATAAAACAATGAAATAATAAACCACGTAAAAATGTTCCTTGTTTCCCCTTGCAAGCTCTAGTGACAGAAATAAATGCTTGGTGTGTGTACTAAGATGCTTTGTAGAAAATATACATTAAATATAAGGGCTTAAAATATGACGATTGATTTGCATCTATGAAGGAACATATTTTTCACCTGAGGCATTGAGTTTAAAGCAGTGAAATTCACAATACCATCCGTTCATAAATGTGTTCATGCACAAAATGCACAAGATTCACAGAGACACATGTGTAACAATTTGTACTGCACAGGCGCAATATTTAGGTGGTTGTAAAAATTGTGCGTAAAATGGGCCGCTTTAAAAAAAATAACCTAATTTGCATATGCAGAATGGGAATGACGTAAGAGAGTTGAAGGAAGAGGCAATGTGAAGATCCACTTGTAGTGGCTTCCCAGCCTGGTACCCGCCAATGACTACGCCACACACAGAGCTTAGTATTACACGTCTTTATTCTTCTGCGTGTAACTGCGAACTCAACATTCTAAATCAGCCTTCATTGCATTATGTTCTAACACCTATATCACAGATCTACGGAGTCCATCAGCAGCCAAAAGGGTTCAGTTCATTGCTAACTCGCAAGACACTACATTTCCCCCTCTGATAAAAGACAAATTGCAATTTTTATTTAAAAAGAAATATACACATATGGAAGGCAACTCGCCGAAATGCGTCTGTCTTTACTAAAAGAATAATGAGGACTGTGTGAGAGATGATGCCTTGAATATATACATTGAATAATTAAACAATTTGACTCACCGAAGAAAACTGTGTGGATATTTGAAGCCATGTGCCGCTATAACTGACATCTGCGAGGAGGACGCCAGAAAGAAAACATATATATATATATATATATGTAAATATTTTTTAAATAATTCTTTAGGTGTTCTAAAGTGTAATAAGGTGGTTTGTGCACAATGTATTATTAATGCATTACTTTATGTTTGGTTTTATTTGCTTTATGTATCATTCTGGGCTCACTTGGGTTTAAGAACTTCCGCAGTAAATTTTTTTTATGATAAGTTATCTTTAGATCCAGGGACTCCATATAAGGTCTTGATATCTTCTCTATTTGTGATGTACATCAAGTGAGAGCTACTTTAGCTATGATTATGAATCTGCGCAGGGTGTTCGAAAAATGAACTTGTGTTTAGTGCCGATGATATTAACTGAATGTAGAAGAGTTACTACCTTCAGCACGTGTGCCTTAAGTGAGTTTGATTGTTCCATGTACAGTACGGAAATCAGGCAGTCATATTTGTTTACAAAGGCACCTGTGCCGGGATTGTGGAATAACTTGGAGATTACATTATTTCTTTCGCTCAAAAGACAATGAACGAATTGATTTTATGAACTGTGCGGATGTGCATAATGATGCACAAAGTGCTAAAGAGCGAGGTACAATTATGAATGGAAAAAGCCCCAGACTAATTTAATTTATAGCGAGGTATTTTACCAGATATATGAATTGTCTGTTTGTATTTTCTTTCAATTATGCACGATTATTTATTTAAAAGTATCAGTTCTGTGTCTATTATGTAGCGGCATGCTATGTGTGTTTAAATGTCGACTAAAAATGACGTTTCTTTGTTGTGAACAAGGCCGAACTACATGGCAGAAACGAGTTAAGCGGCTTCTTTCGAATAAAGAAGATTTACTTTCAGCTACGAGTGTCTGCATCCGTTCTGTGGATGGGCTTGTTGGGGGTGTGTGTGTGTGTCTGTGTGTGTGTGCGTGTGTGTGTATATATATATATATATGTATTTATATATATACACACACACACATATCTATCTATCTATCTATCTATCTATCTATCTATCTATCTATCTACATATATATACATAAAAGACCAAAGGTTACAGGGATGTCATAGTTAGGCTCAGATTTCACTTGTACAAAACCAGTGAAATTCAGCAGTTATAGCTACCTGAGCTAACTTCAATTACGCCCCTGCAACGCACTGCTTATGACCTCACATATTACATCACTCATGACATGGTCAGTGACATCACTCATGACATCATTGATGACATCACTGATTATATCACTGCTGACATCCACAGAACCACTCACACACCCACCCACACACCCTTTCACATCCCCATACAACCTCTCATACACCCACTCACACCCACACAATCACTCGCATACCCATTCACAGACCCATACAACCTCTGTCACACATACACACTCACTCATACAGCCACTCACACACCCACTCATAGACCCATATATATATATATATATATATATATATATATATATATATATATATATATACACATCGAGGAAGGCGGTAACGCCAAAACGCATCTTGGTGCGGGGGAGGTTTCGCACATTAAAATTATCTCACTTCAGAATTCCCGGGAGTGCTTTCCTTTTTCGGTCGACCTGGATCGTCTACCGGTGTGGCAACATATATATTCACTGAAAAAAACATAGGTTTCAGGGACGTTATAGTTAGAAATTAGCATTTAATAAACCTTAGAAATTCACTGGGAAAAACATAGGTTTCAGGGATGTTATAGGTAGAAATTAGCATTTAAAAAACCTTGGAAATTCACTGAAAAAACCACAGGTTTCAGGGATGTTATAGTTAGTTGGACATTTCACTCGTACAAAACCAGAGAAATTCGGCCGTTATAGTTAGTTGAGCTAACTATGAAATGCACTGCTGATGACGTCACAAATTACATCACTCATGACATGGTCAGTGACATCACTGATGACTTCACTGATGACATCTCAAATGACATCACTGATGACATCATTGATGACATCATCCAGTGACTGTGTGTTTCTGAAAAATGTAAGTATGTTTTATATATGTATGCCAAGCTGTATTGAAGAATGAGTGGGTGTATGAGTGACTGAATGGCTGATTTAGTAGGTGCGTGACTGACTGTATAAGTGAGTGATTAAACGTGTCTTACTGAATGCATGGGTGAGTGACTAATCTCTGTGAATGTCTGTATCAGTCTGTTAGTTGGTGTGTAAGTGGCAGCATGGGTTGGTGAGTAGCTACATGAGTGTCTATATGGGTTAATGATTGGTGGTGTGTGTATAACTGTATAATGAGTAAATGGCAGTGTGATTGATTCTTTCGGTGACTGACTAGGTGTGTCAGTAACTCTATGGGTGAGTGGCTGTGTGTGAGTATCTGTATAGGTTTATGAGTGCATATATCAGTGGCTATATTGATGAGTGACTGCGTGTATGAGTGACTGTATGGGTGAGTGGATGTGTGCGTAGACCTATGAATCAGTGAGTGGGTATGTACTAACTGCAATTGGTGAGTCTATGGTTTCGAGAATGGTAGTTTGTATTTTAGAGTAGGTGTATGAAAGGTTATATTAGGGTGTGAGGAGGTGCATCAGATATTAAGTGGATGATGTCATCAGTGATGTCATCAGTGACGTCATTTGAGATGTCATCAGTGATGTCATCAGTGATGTCACTGACCATGTCATGAGTGATGTAATATGTGACGTCTTCAGCAGTGCATTGCGGGGGCGCGAGTTATAGTTAGCTCAACTAACTATAAAGGCCGAATATCTCTGGTTTTGTATGAGTGAAATGTCCAACTAACTATAACGTCCCTGAAACCTGTGTTTTTTTCCGTGAATTTCCAAGGTTTTTAAAATGCTAATTTCTAACTATAACGTCCCTGAAACCTATGGTTTTTTCAGTGAATTGCTAAGGTTTTTTAAATGCTAATTTATTACTATAACGTGCCTGAAACCTATGGTTTTTTCAGTGAATTTCTAAGATTTTTTAAATGTTAATTTCTAACTATAACGTAGTAGTCACTTTTGCAGAGTGGTGCAGAAAGGGGCCTGTGCCTCTGCCCAGCGCTCAGGAATTCCACATCGTAGGACTTACAGGAGGTTCCAGGAGGGCTACTTGGCTGCCAAAGTCCCTCAGGAGTAAAGTGGGCTACATCCCCCAACCAGTACTGTGCCAGGAGGCGCGTTTGCAGAGTGGTGGAGAAATGTGAGCGTGGCCTCTGAAGACCTCTTAGCAATTCCACTGTGTGGGACTTACTGGAGGTAACAGGAGGAGTAGTTGGCCCCCAAGGTCAACCTTGGGGGCCAACTACCCCTCCTATTACCTCCAGTAAGTCCCACACGGCAGGATTGCTAAGTTCTCATAGCAGGCCATGCCCCCTTTCCCCACCACTCTGCAAACGCCCTCCCTGGTGCGGTCTTGGATGAGGATTAAAGTCCCCTTCGCTGCTGGGGGTCCTTAGGGGCCAACTAGCCTACCTGATACCTCCAGTGTGCCCCAGATAGTGGGATTGCTAACAGGTGGACAAAGGCCATGCCCCCTTTCTCTACCACTCTGCAAACACGCCTCCTGGCACGTTCTTAGTTGGGGGATTAAATCCCCTTGAATCCTGTGGGTCCCTGGGGGCCAACTAGCCCACCAGGTACCTCCAGTAAGCCCCACACAGCTGGATTGCTGAGAGTGGTCCAAGGCCACACCCCCTTTTTACACCACTGTGCAAATGCACCTCCTGGAGCACTGCTGCTAGGGGGATGAAGTCCACTTTAGTCCTGAGGTCCTCAGGACACAAGAGAACCGCTTCACCCCACCAGCAATGCGCCAAGAGGTGCGTTTGCAGAGTGGTGTAAAAAGGGGCATGGCCTCGGACCATCTCTCAGCAATCCCACTGTGTGGGGCTTACTGGAGGTACCTGGTGGGTTAGTTGGCCCCCAGGGACCCTTAGATTCAAGGGGACTTAATCCCCCAACTTAGAACGCGCCAGGAGGTGCGTTTGCAGAGTGGTGCAGGGAGGGGGCGGGGCCTCCGGCGAGATGCCATCTTTTCTTTTTTTTTTTGTTAAAAGGGGGCAGTGTGGCCCCCCCTTCCCTTAATATTTTGTGGGCCCTGGGGACCCCATCCCCCAGGGCCTGACCCATTGTTTTATAAAAAAACCTAAAAAATAAAACGGGAAGGGGGCTGCGCGGCCCCCCTCCTGAGGCCAATTTCAGCCCCGGGGACCCCATCCCCCGGGGCATGGCCTCTTTTTAAAAAAAATGTATTTTTTATTTATACGGGAGGGGGGCCCTCCTTCCCTGGGCCACTTTTGGCCCCCGGGGGGACCCCATCCCCTGGGGCCTGGCCTTGTTTTTATTTTTTTATTTTTTTATTACAGGAGGGGGCCGTGTGGCCCCCCTTCACTGGGCCACTTCTGGCCCCAGGGACCCCATCCCCCGGGGCCTGGCCTCTTTGTTGGGGACCGTGGGGGGAGCCCCAATGCCCCCGCAGTCCCAGCCGGCTCCCCGTCACCTCGGGAGCTGGCATTGCTTTTGGACAAGGGGAGCTGCTGACATGCAGCTCCTCTTGTCCAAAAGCAATTCTGCTTTGCTTCGTGGAAGCGAGAGCAGGCTTTCTGCTCTCGCTTCCACGAAGCAAAGCAGTGTTTGCAATGACAGGGCGGGAGCCGTGCTCCTGCCCTTTCATTGCAAACTGCAATGTCCCGGGGGTGGGCACCCCAGGACATTGCTGGAGCCGGCCCTGGGGGGTGGCGGTCCACAAGGCCATGTAGGGCCACTGGAGGGGGGGCCCCCGGCCCCCCTCCTAATGTGAAAATAGCCCGGGGTGGTGGTGGTCCCCGGGGCAGTGTGGGGAGGGGCAGTAGCCCCCCCACACTTTATTTATTTATATTTAAGCCTCAGGGAAGTGGCTTGGGGGGGCCCGCGAGGCACCCATGCACATAATTACGGATGCCCCGGGGAGGTGGTGGTCCCTGGGGCAGAGTGGGGGGGCAGGAGCCCCCCCCCCACGCATTTTTCTATTAAAGCCCCGGTGAGGTGGCAGTCCCTTGGGCTGCGGGGGCCGCATGCCCCCGCACATTATTGATAAAGCCCCGTGGAGGTGGCGGTCCCCGGGGCTGCGGGGGCCCCCGCGGGCCCCCACACCATAATACAACATTGCCCCCGGGACCTGGCCCACCCGGGGGCTTTAATAAAACAAAGCGCGGGAGACCGCGCTTCGTTTTGTAAAAAGATTTCGGCCAGATTGGTGCACCCGGCGCGACTCTGGCTGAAAATTTGAAAAGAAAATGCTTTTTTTGGTCCTGGGGGTCCCTGTGAGACTCACCTCACAGGGTGTTTTTACCCTGCCCCCTTCTCTTGTTTTTTAATGTTTTTCTTATCTTTTTGCTGCTGACTCAGTACCGAGTCACAAGATGGCTGCCAACACTTCCTGGTTTGAAGTGTTGGCAGCCAATCAGAGGAAGCTCATGCTCAGAAGGGCTCAGCCAATCAGATCTCACAATTCTTAAATATTGATATTTGTAAATCTTGAAATATCTCAAAAACCACTGAACGGATTTACACCATTTAAAGAAAAGCATGCTTTCTGGACCAAGAGCTATCTCTCTGCCAAATTTGGTGTAATTCCGTTTAGCAGTTCATGCTGTAGCCGTGTCTAAAGTTTCCTTTGGAAATTAACATGGAGAAAACACGTTTTGGGACCCCCTTTTTTCTCGACCCCCGCTTGACGAAACACCCCGAAACTTTCAAGACAGCAGCTGACCTGAGCGGGCCAAAAGTTTTGAAAATTTCGTGAAGATTCGTCAAAAGGCGCCAAAGTTATTGGCAAATCAAAAAATGCTTTTCCTGTGGAAACTAGGTCCTAATTATAACTATAACTACCTGCTGGCTACCGCCAGTAGGTAATATATATATATATATATATATATATATATATATATATATATATATATATATATATATATATATATTCGTAGCAGAGCGCTGCACTGAGCCAATCCCTGCCAGCGATGCCGGTGCACGCGACGGTGGCAGCAGCCGTCATTTATTTTCAACCAAGGGGCAGTGCAGGAAATCCACACAAGAACCAAGCGGCACACCAGAGGACTGTACACAAATTTATTGTGCACACAAAACAACGTGTTTCAGCGATGCCTTTTTCAAGTTAAAGAAAGAGCTCCTTCGACCATGGAAATACAATCACAGGTTGATAGAAAGAGAAAACATACTATCAATCGTTAAAAACACGAGTCATGAAGTGCTTCCCAGTATGTAACAAATTCGTGGAAAAAATGTTGTTATTGCCACGGATAAATTCACCATATGCCATATTAAACCAGGTAAACAATAGTGTGATAATTGATAATAGATGCATAACGAAATGCTGCCTCGTAATTCATCGACATAAAAGAATTACTACACAAGTTTCATGATTCCAGAGACGTAAATAAGGTGCCCACCAATCAGTTGTGCACATAATATTCCGTCAATAATTAAGTCATAAAAAAACAGGCATCGCGTATAAGCATCAGAATGATAAAAGGTAATGTACCTATTAACCATGGTTAATCGTGATGGAATATAATCTGGCAATAATGTGGCAAAATTCGCATAGATTATTGAGGTCATGTACCTCTACAGACAGCAGTATTCAAAAAATAGAATAGCAAATAACAAGGCTTGGGACCATTGTGCAAAATATAATAAAATAAAAAACAAACAATACGGAATACATAATTCTAAATAATATGCATCAATGCTGACAATACATGCACAAGGTCCTAGTGCAAAAAATATATATGTCAATTCGTGTTGATAGAAGAACCTGAAGGAAGGAGCACTAATTTTCTAATGTGTAAGTGTGCTATAACTATACCTAGTGCATATTATATATACGTGCTGAAGTAACAAAAATTGAAATTGAGAATGGTACCATACAGGTAATGGGAATATGGCCCACTTCCTAAGCAAACATAACAGAGCTGAGAATCATCACCCTGCCATATAATTTGCAGTTAGGAAGCTGCAATGTAGTGTTGGTAAAAACCAATCATCATTCATTGGGAGTCTCTAAATAGGACCGCCCATCGCGAACTACCCATGCCAAAAACCACTATAGGTACCTAAATTAAAAGTGAAAAAGAATTAAAAAATGGGGTCAAGCATAAACTATAGTGTGAATCATACTTCAGACAAAGAAACAACCATGAAAAGGAAGAAATGCAGATATACAAGAAGGAAAGAGAAAAAAAAAGAAGAAAAAAGGGAGTGGAGAAAGACAAAGGAAAAAGGAAAGGAAAGGACTGTATGAGAACTCTTACAGAACATAAATTAGCCAATGTGGGTGGCAAGTTCCTCCCCACTATTGAGCCCCCCCGGGGTTTTGGTATTGAGCTCAATTATATATCTAGATTCCATCACTCTCAATTGTTTCTCCCTGTCACCACCCCTCAAATGTGGTAAGACACGGTCAATTCCATAGAATTTGATCAGGGCGCCGTTGTTGTGATGTACTTCATTGTACTGTCTAGACACGGGGTAACTAAAATCCCTGTTAGTTACTGCTCTCATGTGTTGTAAAATACTGGTTTTCAACTGCAATTTAGTACTTCCAATGTACCTGAGGCCACACGGGCACTCAAGTACATATACGACATAGTCACTGGTGCAAGTGATCAACTTGTTGATACATTTAACATGGTGATCTCTGATCTTGAAATGGGATTTACTATCACTGTGTCTGCAGGCTTTACATGAACCGCACTTAACAAATCCTTTGGCTGAGGTTAGCCAATTTTTGTTGGCAGTTTCTGTTTGATAGCTGTGAACAAGCCTGTCCCTCAAGGATTGACTTTTCCTATAAGTAATCTGGGGAGTTTTACCAATCTTTTTGCCTATGATGGGATCTGTTTCCAAAAGCCTCCAGTGTCGCCTCATGATTAGCCTAATCTGGTGTGATCTACTAGTATATGTGGTAATCATGCGGGGAATAACACTCTTGTTAATTTTCACTGGCTTAGCTTGGAACAAGATGTCATGGCGAGATATTTTGGCAACTTTTTCAGTAGCTTGTGCTAGGACTTTAGGGCAGTAGCCCCGCTGAATAAACCTCTGTTTCATGGTTTCTAGTTCCCTTCTGTATCCTTTCTCAGAGCTGCAGTTCCTGCGTGCTCGGAGAAATTCCCCGTATGGGATGCTGTTGATCAGGGGTGTGGGATGATTACTCTGGGCATGAAGGAGGGTATTCCCAGCCGTCTCCTTTCTGAACAGACTGGTGATCATTTGATTGTCAACTACAGTTATAGCCACATCTAGAAATTCACAGTATTCCCTACTGATCTTATGGGTGAAACTGAGATTTAAATAATTATCGGACAGTTTATGAATGAAATCTAGGGCCATATTTTCTGGCCCATCCCAAATCAGGAACAGGTCATCATCATATACCTGATCCAGATTGGGATGTGGTCAGTATACTGTTCATTCTCCTCAATCCAAACCACCTGTTCCTCCCACCAGCCCAGGAAAAGATTCGCCAGGCTTAGGGCGAAACAAGTGCCCATCGCGGTTCCCGATTTCTGCCTGTATAGCTGTTTACCATAGATGAAAATGTTTTGATAAGGCAATAAAGCATCATTTGTTCTAACATCATTGTGTGTTCCCATAGGGATACATTACGGCCACGAAAATAATACATGCAAGCCTCTACGCCTTGATTCTGATCAATACATGTGTATAGGGAACATACATCTAAAGCAATCATGTGGAAGCTTTCCTCCCATTTTACATCATGAATAAGGCGTAGAAAATCAGTGCTGTCACGGCAATAGGACCTTAGATTAGTAACAAAGGGTGATAGGTACAAGTCAAGAAATATGGAGGTATTTTCTAGCAAACCCCCATTAGAGGAAACAATAGGTCGTCCTGGTGGTCTAGTGGGGTGTTTATGAATTTTCGGCAAAAGATAGAAACACGGAACCCTTGGGTGGTCTGTTTTCAGGAAGTGATATTCTCCATCTTCAAGTAGTCCCGTGTTCCACCAGCCTTTCAACAATGCGTGGTAGGTAGAGACCGAAGATCTGTATTGTTCCCAACCATTAAGTTCATATCATTTAGGATCCCCTAGCTGTTTCAATGCTTCATCATTGTATTGTTTGAAATCCATAATAACAACGTTTCCACCCTTGTCTGAAGGTTTTATTATTATTGCTGCGTCTTCTGTGAGACTAGTCAGGATCCTTCTTTGGGCACTTGATAGATTGTCCCGTTGTTTTTTTGACGGTGAGTCCCGTAGTTTATTGATCTCTGTGATCATAACTGCATTAAAGGCTTCAATGTTATCATGGGGAACATTCGGGTTGAAATTAGTTCTAGGTTTCAATCCGCTATGGCTTGCCGTGTCTGGGGTAAAGCCCAGTTGTTTCAGGATTTTTCCTTTGTCCTGTTTAGGGAGTTCCATAATATTTTCCTCTAGTTGGTATAGATCAAGTATGAGATTCGCATCGGCTAGAGACACATCTGAGTTGTCTTCAGGGGCGATGATAGTAACTCTGTCATTTCTTTTCTGACCAATTGTCATTTGGTGTAATTTCATGAGTTTGAGTTTCCGAATATACAGAAATAAATCGATACGAGTGTCCATATAGTTCATGTCGAAGGTCGGGCAGAAGGAGAGGCCAAGTTTGAGAAGCGCCTCTTCTTCTTGGGTTAATATTCTTGATGACAAATTAATGACTGATTGAGATGTCATATTTGTCCCTGAGTGTGCATATTCCAGGGTTAATCTGCTTCTCCGTGCTCGACGTCTTTTTTGGTTCCTCTGCCTCTTCCTCTTTTTGGCCCCTTTCCTCTTCCTCTGGCCCTCATGGGAGTTTTGTCGTTTATACCCAATTCTTTCTTTTTCTTGAGTATTTGAAACTCGTGTAAAAAGTTAGGGGACGCTGTCCTAAAGGGACGTTGGGATTTGATGCCTCGGTGTCAGAGCTAAGTTCAGAGCTTGATCCAGTAGAAAATATTTCTTGTTGTCTTTGTTTAACTTGTAAGTCACGCTGTGCCCAGTCGAACGGCTTGGCATAAGTGAGGATACGTCCTTCAGCGTAATCCTTTTTATCTCGCAAAAATTTCCTCTGTTTTTTTGCTTTAATGGCGTCCTCATATGATTTCAATTTGCTGTCCAAAGATTTGAAAAAATCGACAACCGCTTTCTCGTTTTTGAATTTATCCAAATCTTGTCGTAATCCAATTAACTCACGTCGTGTGGCTTCCAAATCCAACTGGGCATATTTTACCAGAAACAATTGAGAGTGATGGAATCTAGATATATAATTGAGCTCAATACCAAAACCCCGGGGGGGCACAATAGTGGGGAGGAACTTGCCACCCACATTGGCTAATTTATGTTCTGTAAGAGTTCTCATACAGTCCTTTCCTTTCCTTTTTCCTTTGTCTTTCTCCACTCCCTTTTTTCTTCTCCTTTTTTTCTCTTTTCTTCTTGTATATCTGCATTTCTTCCTTTTCATGGTTGTTTCTTTGTCTGAAGTATGATTCACACTATAGTTTATGCTTGACCCCATTTTTTAATTCTTTTTCACTTTTAATTTAGGTACCTATAGTGGTTTTTGGCATGGGTAGTTCGCGATGGGCGGTCCTATTTAGAGACTCCCAATGAATGATGATTGGTTTTTACCAACACTACATTGCAGCTTCCTAACTGCAAATTATATGGCAGGGTGATGATTCTCAGCTCTGTTGTGTTTGCTTAGGAAGTGGGCCATATTCCCATTACCTGTATGGTACCATTCTCAATTTCAATTTTTGTTACTTCAGCACGTATATATAATATGCACTAGGTATAGTTATAGCACACTTACACATTAGAAAATTAGTGCTCCTTCCTTCAGGTTCTTCTATCAACACGAATTGACATATATATTTTTGCACTAGGACCTTGTGCATGTATTGTCAGCATTGATGCATATTATTTAGAATTATGTATTCCGTATTGTTTGTTTTTTATTTTATTATATTTTGCACAATGGTCCCAAGCCTTGTTATTTGCTATTCTATTTTTTGAATACTGTGGTCTGTAGAGGTACATGACCTCAATAATCTATGCGAATTTTGCCACATTATTGCCAGATTATATTCCATCACGATTGACCATGGTTAATAGGTACATTACCTTTTATCATTCTGATGCTTATACGCGATGCCTGTTTTTTTATGACTTAATTATTGACGGAATATTATGTGCACAACTGATTGGTGGGCACCTTATTTACGTCTCTGGAATCATGAAACTTGTGTAGTAATTCTTTTATGTCGATGAATTACGAGGCAGCATTTCGTTATGCATCTATTATCAATTATCACACTATTGTTTACCTGGTTTAATATGGCATATGGTGAATTTATCCGTGGCAATAACAACATTATTTCCACGAATTTGTTACATACTGGAAAGCACTTCATGACTCTTGTTTTTAACGATTGATAGTATGTTTTCTCTTTTTATCAACCTGTGATTGTATTTGCATGGTCGAAGGAGCTCTTTCATTAACTTGAAAAAGGCATCGCCGAAACGCGTTGTTTTGTGTGCACAATAAATTTGTGTACAGTCCTCTGGTGTGCCGCTCGGTTCTTGTGTGGATTTCCTGCACTGCCCCTTGGTTGAAAATATATATATATATATATATATATATATATATATATATATATATATATATATATATATATATATATATATCCTCCAACTGCTGCAATCTCTCTCAACAAACAGCAAACCGCGGACACAACTTCTTGCGAAGAAATTAATTTATTTCAATGGTGGCACAACACTCTACGCGTTTCGGAGCCCACGCTCCTTGCTCACAAGTGTATATATATATATACACGTACACACACACAATTAAATCTCTTCAATCAATCTTTTTGGCGCTTTTATTGTTTGACCCGATCTTGTAACTGGAAACTGGGAACTGTCACCATCAATGTCCAGAGTCAGCGTTGATGGTGGTGAGGCAACAGCAGTCACCTGTGCGTCTGATAATAGACTTCCCAGGGCGCTGAAGAATCACCATGTGTCCCTTGGTAGACATCACTTGAAAAATTCTGCATCAAATGTAACATCAGGTTTTCTTTTCGCATCTGGCGTGTGAGCACTTAATCTCCTCTTCTAATGACGATGTTCTTCGCATGTCGTCTTTTGTCAGAATGCGCTTTCATCTTTTGTTTCTGAAGCAAGTCCTTTTTAAGAGTTGCATTCTCCTTTTTCTCTCTCTGATTGGTCCACTGAGGTATCTTGTTGTCATTGCTCTCCCGAACATCAATGTCGCAGGACTTTCACCTCTGGTTGAGTGAGGTGTTGAACGATAAGTTCCTAATGTAGAATTTAACCCAGTTTTAGTCCATTGGCTTGCGGCCACAGAGGTGTGCTCTTCCGATCCATTATACTCAGAAGAAACTTTTAAACCCACAGCTGTTAAATGGCGGGCCATTGTCAGATTTCAACGCGGCTGGAACACCGCATGTCACAAAGATGTCATCTAGTCTCTCTATTTCTCGGTCTTGAGTGGTAGATGAGAGATACTCAGTTACAGGAAATCATGAGAATTCATCCACAATCACCATCAGGTGATGTCCATTGTCAAGTGGACCAAAAAAGTCAATGGCTACTCAGTCCCAGGCAGGTTTAGGAGTTCTAACATGTTTAAGGTATGCTGAGTAACTTTAGTAGAAAAGCAGTTGCACAGATGAAAGGCCTTTAATTCCTTCTCAAACTGCTCATCGAGGTACGGAAACCAGACTCAGTCTTGGAGGGCTTGTGTTGTGGCAACGATTCCATGATGTCCTTCGTGGGCCACTTCAATCATCTTCTGCCTCGGGATTCTTGACCTTTATAATATAACTCCTTCCTGAGTTATGGAGAATTTATCTTTGACATTTTTGTATTTTTGATATTCACCCTCACTGGTGAGAGCTTGAGGGTGACGGTTCCATGACTGAGTATATCTTTCAACTTTAGCATGTCACTATCATGGCTCATGGCAGTAATAATCTGGGCTAATGAAATGACAGCTTGTGTATTTGACTTTACAATGACATTGATATAGGCTTCAGCTGTCTTGGATGGAGTACCATGAGCTTGTATAGGCACTCTCGAAAAGTAGTCGGCAGGGTTCTGTTCCTTCTCTGGACAATGCACAATGTTATAATTATACTCTTGTAGTTGTAGTCCCCATCATTCAATGCGGGAAGGCATCTTGGCCTTTAGGTTACCAAATATAGTTAATAAGGCTTGATGGTCAGTTACCAGCGTAAAAGGCTTTCCGTAAAGGAATAGATGGAAGTGTTCACAAGCCCATACCAGGGCTGAACTTTCTTTTTCAGGTTGTGATTAAGCATGTTCTGTTTGAGACAAACTCTTACTTGCATATGCCACAAAATGCCTTCGAGTATTTGGATGGCCGCTGTGCTGTGCAAGTAACCCGACTAGGGTAACATCAACAACAACCTCTGTATGAAGATTTAAATATGCCATTTCAGTAGCATTGTCAATGGCTTGTTTGATTTTCTTAAAACTTATCTCACATGCATGTGACTTATGAAAGGAAACATTCTTTTTTTTCAACTCTCTCAATGGAGCACTTACAGTGGCAAAGTATTGTATCTGTCTGGAATAGTAGCTGGCCACGCCAAGAAATGAACGCACCATTGAAACATCTTGTGGGAGATCAGCATTTGACAGCGCTTGTACTTTAGCAGGAGTGGGTGTCATACCCCATCAGAAAAGATAAGGCCAAAGAATTTTAACTTTGTCCAGTGGTACTTACATTTATCTGCATTCAAAGTCAAACCTACATCCGCAAGTAAATGACAGACTTGTGTGAGAGCTTTATCATGCTCTTTTTGTGTAGCTCTGAAGACTAATATGTCATCGCCATAATTGAACGCATTCATGACAGCCTGCATGATATGTCGAATGACATCTTGAAACAGTTCTGCAGTCGATGACACACCAAAACATAGGGCCTAATTTACATTTTGCCAGACGTCTCACTCCGTCACTATGGTGATGGATTTCGTGTCTGCTGAACTATAAATTCCGTAGGATATAAAAGAGTTTATGTTTCAACAGACGGGATATCCGTCATGGCTGTGAGAGAGTAACCCATCTGCTGAAATATAAATCAGACCCTTTGTCTTTTGTATCGAAATAGACCAACATATGTTGAAAAGGTTGTGTTGTACCTGCAATTTTCTTCGAGTTCTAACTGATGATACCCTTTATTTAAATCACTGTGAGAGAACACCTTTGCACCATTTAATTGCATTATCATGTCAGCAATGTTTGGACCAGGATATCTCTCTCGTTCAATTGCCTTGTTTGCCTGATGCATGTCAACGCTTATGCGTACAGCTCCTTCACTGTCCTTTTTGGGCACTACCACTGTTGGTGAAACCATGGTGTGGGACCAGTAGACCGCTCAATGACATCATGCTTAAGTAACGATTCAAGCTCTCTTTCAACAACATCTTGTAAATGATAAGCAATTTGTCTATGTTTTTGAGCAATAGGACGGACAGCCTCATTAATATGCAGCTTTCCTAAACCATGAAACAATGAAGGAAATTTACTTACTATTTCATGGTGAGCATTCATGTTGTAGTTTATGGAAAACAGTCCTATATCAGCAGCTGTGCTGAAACTGAGCAGACAGACACTTGATACTGTGCCTTGAAGCACATGGATGGGTGCTTGCACCTTCGTTTTCTTGTGTTTCATTGTTGCTACAAATGAACTTTGACTTTTTAAGGGTGCTGAGGCAGCCAATCTATACACTTTGGTTGTTGCTGGCGTAAGTTGTTGTAATGGAAACAATTCATTATATTTCTCCCAAGGCATAATGTTTATTGAAGCACCACTGTCGATGATGAAAAGTATCGCACAACCATTTATTTTGAGTGTAATCTTTGGACAATGTTTGAATGACTTTGGTGCTTTAGCATGTCGACTTTTCTTTGACTGGCATTTTTAGGTCTCGGCCTGCACCAGCGCTTGCGCTGGTCTGGCCGAGAGTTTTAGTAAGTGGGTTTTGGAAGTGCAAACCCACTGGCTTTCGGCTGGCGACCAGCTTGCGTTCACGATAGCGTGCACGCGCGCAGCTGCCATCTGGGTTTCCTATCTCTTCCTCATTTCCTCGTCATGGCTCATTAACTCTCTGGACTCTGATGTTTCAATCGCAGCAGCAGCTCACATTACCAACTGACGGCCCTGGACTACAGTCACATGAAAAACAACAGCGATTAGCATTGAAATGCAAGCTTTTTTTTGTCTAGTTAGAAATATTGCTTCGGTGGGTTGATTTCACCTTATATCGCTATTTGTTTTATATTGGGAGTCACAGCCTAATTACCAGTATTTTTGTCTCACTCTGTTTTTTTATTTTATATTTATTCGCGCAAAGCACAAAGCTATATTTAAGGTTACTTTTTCGCGTCACTTCTTCACTCTATTTAAACTCCACACCCCCACTCTTATTGTCTCTCTCCTTCTCTCTCTCTCCCCTCTCGAATTCTCTCTCTACTTAATTAACTCTCCCCTCTCTATCTTTTTTTAGCCTTTCATTCTCTCTCACCCCTTTATCTGTTTCTCTTTCAAACTCCTTCATTCACTCTCTCTCCCCTTCTTTCTCTCTCTCTCATCCCGCTCCACTCTTTATTCTATGTACACCCTTTCTCTCTCTTTCTCTCTCACCACCCTCTCTAATTGGGCATTATATCTTCACTCTATCTCTCACCCGGCAACACCACAGCATCACTCAGCATCACCACAGCATCACTCAGCGCAACCACAGCATCAATCAGAGTCAGCACAGCATCAATCAGAGCCAGCACAGCATCACTCAGCACCAACACAACATCTCTCAACGCCATCACAGCATCACTCAACGCCATCACAGCATCACTCAGTGCAACCACAGCATCACTCAGTGCAACCACAGCATTACTCAGCACCACCACAGCATCGCTCAGCACCACCACAGCATCATTCAGCACCGCCACAGCATCATTCAGCATCACCACAGCATCACTCAGGGCAACCTCAGCATCACTCGGGGCCACCACAGCATCACTCAGGGCCACCACAGCATCACTCAGCACCACCACAGCATCACTCAGCGCCAAGACAATATCACTCAGCACCACCACAGCATCACTCAGCGCCAAGACAATATCACTCAGCACCACCACAGCATCACTCAGCACCACAGCAGTATCACTCAGCAAGACCTGAGTATCATTCAGCATCACCTCAGCATCATCTCCGCAACAGTCACCACCACCACCACTACCACCTCAGCATCACTCAGCACCACCTCAGCCTGCTCTTGGAATCTGGCATCTGTTGATTCTCCCCTAGCGTCTGGCCGCTGCTAGTGTTATAATACAGGTACTAGTTCCCAACCTTCACCCTCCGATTGTTTATGCCCCCTCAAAAAAAAAGCTTTAACAAACAACCATTGCAATAGGCAGAAACAAGTTGCCAGCATTGCAAGAACAAAAGAAAACTGAGGAAATTTTTTACTGTAAATACTTTTTTTAATATGGTCGTTCAGTTTTACATAATGCCTTCTTGGTCATATATAAAGTAACAAAAATGCTTCTGACACTTTTTTATTATAACTTTTCAGCATGCTGCACAGCAGCCACACTTCTCTACAGCACAGCTTGAAGACATTGGCAAAGTCAATAGCTCTGGCTAAACACTTATAAGGCCCCAAAGGCGAGACCTATTGGCTATGCCAATGCTTGTTCTTCACATGTGGCCAGTACAACAAGCTCATGCTTTTCTGAGGGAAACCTCAACATGGCACAACCATCTTCTCTTTCACTTGATACTGATCTAGAGGAAAGACTTGACGATGATTTAGATGACAATTGACTTCGTTCAGTGTCAATTTGGCTTAACTAATGTCGCCGCTTCACCTTGTGGGCGCACATCGAATATTGCTTCTGGAACGTTCCGGCGACCATTTTTTCTTCGCGCCATGACACACTTGCTTTTTCTTTTGTTTGTAAACCATCACAAAATGGTTCTCCTTCCCACTGTCACAATTAGAACTTCTCTTATCAACTTTGGTGCGCTGGGATGGTTCCCGACTTCGGTTCTAGAAGGTTCTGGTCTGTTCGAGGTAAGGGCTACCCTTTCTGGTAGCCACGTTGCTGCTGACAATGTAACGTCAGAGCAGACTGTGCCTTCTAGAAGGAATCCCAAAGAGGAAAAACACTCTTGTTGCAGGCAGAGACTTCAAGAATGGAAAGGAGATGAGAGGAGAAGGCCAAGAAAAAAGGCCAGAAGATTTCAGCAAGGAGAATAGACCTGAAGACAGGAAACTTCCAGGCAAGATCAGAAGACTTCAAGAAATCCAAACAGGGACAAGAAGCACAACAGGAAGCGAAGAAACACCAGACAGGAGTAGAATGCACCAACAGGAGCGAGGACAGACCAGCAGGAGCAGGGAGTGTTGCAACTCAAGGAAATGAAGGATTCAGCCCTTTATATACCCACAGACAGGAAGTGATGTCACAGGAAATAAGCAGTCGCCATCTTGGATAGGGAAGAGGTGATGAAAAAGATAGAAAAGGTCGCCATCTTAGAATGGTGAAACAAAACCCTTCCCAAACCCTTCTGGGAGCATGACTATGGAATTATGGAAAAAAGAAACGCAAGAAGATGGCCCCCATGCAAGAGAATGGCTGTTTGAATGTTGCTATATGTTTACCAGATCAGAGGTAAGAACTACAGGACTTCATTATTAGTTTCACAGTAGGTCGCGGTCCCAGAACTGGAACCATGACGTTTCCTGCTCTTTATAGGCCGCTGTACTGCTCTGCGGCGTGTCTGGCAAGGAAAGAGCATCGCCGATCGTATCTGCGATGTTCTAATAACAATAGCGGGCCACCACGGTAGACTACGATGCACCCGAGCAAGCATATGATGCACCACGGGCTGAATAGTGACCCGCAGTGGTGTGGAGGAGGACAGTGTGGGTTCAGCAATGGCCCGCTGCGGTGTGGAGGAGAGCACCGCGGGTTCTGTAATGGCCTGCGGGGTAACACCTACATCGTGTGGAAATGAAAATCCACATCTAAAACACAATTTCTGTTTACGTATAGACATCTCATTGTGTCTTTCAGACTATGGTTTTGGGTTACTTTTCACACTCATGACTGATTCCTTCTGGGCACCTCCGGCTTCCATGACAGCAGTTTGTCAATCGGCACGCTGTTCAGCTCTGGCAGCCTAATAACACTCACTCCAAACTAAGAGTTTCTCTCAGCATTCGTCATCTGAATGAATCGGAGAAGCATCCATCAATAACTCTAATACGTATAGCTTCTTCATCATCAAATTAATTGAACTTACAGTGTTTGATTAATATGTCGAGTCTCTCCACAAATTCATCAATAATTTCACCAACTTTCTGTCATTCTTGACTGAAAATGTATCTTTTGTAACCTACATTGGGCATCGGATTGAACTTGCGATTCAAAAATTCTTTAATCTGACAGTATGTTATTTCTTCTTCAGTTTGTGGCATTTTCCTTATGACTTCTTTTACACCATCATCAGCAAGGCTTTTGAGGTATTTGATCATCTTTTTGTTATCAGTCTCTCCAAGTGTATCAATGAAATCTTCAAATGCCTCTATCCAAACAATCCATCTATCGCCAATATTTAGCTTTCTGGCGGTGTCGAAAGGTGGTGGTGTTTTCAGGAACACAGTAGCGTTGTAGACCAGTGTGGAACTTACTGACACCACTGGCTGATCACTGCAACTTGGTTTAGGCAACTCATCTGTAAGGCCTTACATCGTGCTGGCCTTGGAATTATCTTTAATGATAGCTGGAAACTTGACTTTCTTCGCAGGAATCTGAAAATATTCACTATTCCGAGAGTCTCTCTTGACTCTTTATTCTTCGAAGACCTGTGAAGTTGTTCTGAGCCCCACTCAGCACTTAGGTGGCTGGCCACTTCAGGTATGGACGGCTCGGTAAGCACAACCTTGGGCATGTCTCCGTGAGCCACTTCACTGAGAGCAGCAGTACGATGGCTCTCTCTAATGGGTTTCGTAAGTCAATTATTCCTTCTTTTCTAAATGGCAATTTTTACTTTTTGATACCTAGTTAGTCTCTGCTTTGCAACGTTTCTGTCCGCAGCGTTATTTTGCAATTTCTGATTATCAATGACTGCCCTTTGAAAACCTGGTTATATCTGCCATCAGTGTAGACACTCTGTATAATGTATGACTTTATCTTGCCTGGCAGCACGGTACCTTTATGTATGGCCTGGCCAGCAGGTTCTCAGCCAACTACATGTAGATTCTCTGCAATGCTGTCTTTATCGCCAACTGCGTCAGAGCGGCTGGAGTTGCTCTTTGAATCCACATGCATTAAGAGGCGATTCCGTACTTCGACGATGGCACACGTGGCACGCACGAGCAGTTTGCCTGGATCACGGCAAACTCTCTGGGAGAGTACTGTCAACCTTCGAGTTACTTATCCCCTATCTCATCACCATTTGTAGCGTCTTCCCAGCCTGGGTACCCTCCAATGACTACTCCACACGGAGCTTAGTATTACACATCTTCATTCTTCTGCGTATAACTGCGAACTAACATTCTTAATCAGCCTTCATTGCATTCCACTCTAACACCTACGTCACAGCTCTACAGAGTTCATCGGGAGCCAAAGTGTTCCATCATTGCTAACTCGCAAGATACTGCACCACTTAGGTGCAAACTTCTCAAAGGTGTTTGATGAGTCTCAAAAAAAGCAAGCAGTTTGCTCATGTACCCTGTTTAACATTTGTTTCTTATCCAACCTGGCAGATATCAGTGATACCGCAGAAGCATTTGCACAGAAATTCTGATTTTATAGCTTTCATTTATCTCGGGGTCTTGTGCATTTCTGGTTTCTCTTCAAAGTTCCATAATTGGGATGTTGCATGCACATTTTTTACATGAAGACTGCTCCGATTGCAGCTTCAATTGTAAATTAACACTTGTTATTCATGCCGAATTTCTTGCAGAAAAAGCGCCGATTGCTCTTGGCACATTTTGATTCTGCATCAGTGCTTCTATGAGGATGTAGTTCTTAAGTTCTTGCTTATGCCATATAGGCATATTTCTAAATAAATGCATATTTTGTAAATTTTATTGCACTTATCATTCAGGAACTATCCCAGTTTGACAATGGCATTCTAAAAATCGAAACAGATTTTATTCAGTGGCAATAAAGCAGTCAATAGCAGTACAGAGAGGAACCTGAACTTACAAGTCTCTTTCGATAATTAGCCATTTACATCCTTACACAATAATCTCGGTTCGACGTCCCCCAGAAGTCATTAGTCTTGGTCTTGTGCAAGGAGTTGACAATTCACTGAGTATAGGTCAGGGTTCTCGAGCTAATCAGGCTCTGCATCCCCTTAGTAGACATTCAACATCCCAGCATTCTGTTCCATTACTAACCCGTAATAGTCAACAAAAGGAACCCTCCCTCCCGCCCGCCCAACACCCACCCTCACCCACCCCCCATGCATGTCGCTCAGTCATCCAATTCCGCACATGGTAATGTTATCCGGTCTTACAGGGCATCAGGCATGCTATTCCCAGTAAGATAGTTTCCTAAAAGGGCCCATTCCCATCCAGTTCCACCATGGGCATCACGATCTCTTGGACTGCCATCAGAGTCACGCAGTTAGTCAGGTATTCCGTTCTCCATATCTGGGTCTGCTCACTCAGGGGGTGTTTCGTTATCGCCACTCGGCTGTTTTAACACCTCCACTAATGCCACCCACACTCTCGCTGCCTCCAGTGTCTTTTCACTTCCAGTCCTTTGGGCCATTTGCAGTCTAAAGATCCCTTCGCAGCCCGCCCACTTTATAAGTTCCCTCAACCACCTCAGTACGCTAGGGACGTTTTTCGCCTTCCAATGGCTAGTAAGTTCCCTTTTGGCCAATACCAATCCCAGGTCTATAAATTTGCTGGTGACTTTGCGGTGTGAGGGAACCAGTGTAGTAGGCAATACCCTGGTGTCAGTTCTATGTCGCGTTCCGTTCTGTCCCCTAATCTAGTCGTTACCCCTCTCCAAAACCCCCTCAGTAACGGGCAGTCCCAGAACATATGCAGAAACTCCGCGTTTTCCAGGCTACACCTTGAACAAGAGGATCGGGCCCCAAAATATTCGTTAATCTTGGACGGGGTAAAAACCGTTAGAACTTATATAACTGGAAATGAAAAGCAGCATGCTTTATCTGGGAGATGTTGGTGCTGCTTTTTAGGCCTTGCATGTCGACAGCGCATGCGCTGTTGCTGCGCGGGGTATTGTTTACAATACAGGGGCCAACAGCGCATGCCATGTTGCTGCGAGGGGTTTTGTTTTCAATGAATGGCTTGGAGCCCTTGTAGAAGTTTTTTCAAAAGTGCAAAATGTGCATGACAAATTATTTGTGCAAATGTCTACTTTATAGGCTATATGTAGCTGTATTTGATTAAATGATAATATTGTGCCATGAATGACAAGCAAAAGCCGTTCAGAGGTGTCTTTTAAACCTAATTTAGTCATGTCATATTTTCACGCGAGGCACCATTTTATTAGAAATGGAAGCTGTTTACTGTTTTCTTGTTTATCATCATCCTGTTCATTCCCACTCCCAATGAGAGACCCACTGTAAACGTTCTTTCCTCACAGTTTTCCATGTACATGGCAGGTGTGACGTCAATTTGACCACAGGTTAAAAAGTGTGCATTGTGGATTTAAATTTCTTCTTGTTATGCAATGTATCATTTTGAGGAACTTCTGCTGGAAGTTCCGATGTTGGCCTGCTGAAGACATTATTTTGAATGGGCTTTTGTCTAGAAAGGATTTGCATTGTATTACTGCATCTCCGGACTGCCATTGCTGAGGGAGTGAGAGAAAGGTGTACCTTACCTTAAGAAATGGGATAGTGCTAAAATTATATGTGACCTTGTTTATTCAGATTTGCACAAAGTGAGTTAACCATGATTGCGCCATGCTGAATTTGCAGTTTTGCTAATTTTTATTGCATAAAATGTGTATAAACACCCCATGTTTTATGGAACTTGGAGGCGACTTCTTATTTTACTCCTGAAACTGTGTCTGATTTTATTGAGATTTTACTTATATAAAATGTGTCAGAACTCCTTATGAGACTGACAATTAAACTTAGGGATTAACTGCTTACTTAGATTCATATTTCTGATGCTGATTTTGCATTTTCTGTGTTAAAGTCTTTATGACATTTCTCATCATATTTTCTGTAATGCCTGATGAGATTTTCTGTAATAAATCTTTACATATATATCTGATCTAGAATTCACTTATTGAGTAGTCCCAGTCACTATTTGATCGTATTGTTTATTACTCTGCTAATTTCATGGGGATGAGAAAAGAGGGTGGTATTGATGGAGCAAGGACTCATAAAGAAAGAGACTTGCTCGAAAGTAATCCTCTTGTTTAACTTATTAATGAATTACTAACTGTGTCCTGTAAATAATAACACGCACCACAGAAACACACGGGTTAGCGAAGCTTGCTTATGTGTGTACTAATGAAAATAACAATGAAAACGGACTAATACAGCTTTAAACGGGAAATCTTTACCGCGCATGCGTCAACTGCATCTACGCAGTATGACGAGTTAAAGCTTGGGGGAAATTCTAGCGCATGTGCAGAAGGCATTAAAATGGAGTCTTGAAGACTCACGTGCATGGCATCTGCTTAGCCGAAATGAAAACCAGCTATTTTACTAATGCTAATGCGGGGAAAGTATTAATAAGTAAAGAGGGTTAGAGTAGAGATGGGTGGTATACAGTGAGACCATTTATTTGTGAAAGTAACTTTTGTCTTTTTGACTTTATTATTAGTGCGCATTTGGGCCTTTCGCGAATGACCAAAGTAAGCTGAGTCACGTGATTTATGCGCAGGCCCACAAGAAAGTTAACCCGGAAGGATGACCAAGGTTTTGTCAGCCGTCCAAGGGCGAGAATGATGTGCCCTGAAATCAAAGGGTGAAGAGTGCAGCCAAGAAGACTTATATTCATGATTTTGAAATAATTGTTGCAAGTAAAGTTTGGATATGTATGGGAACGACAGAAATGAATAAAGTTTAAGGGGATGGGTTTTGCAAACAATAGAATGATAGAATAAAAGTAATATGTAAGCATGGTGTGATGATCATCCCTTTTGCCTGACCAATTCGATTTCATATTTTTAAGACATTGAAACTTTAGTGGGTGGTACATGATGAACGAAGGATATAATTGAGGTAGCTTTAGTTAGTTAGAGTAGCGGAGCATGCAGAGCTCGGGATGCTGTCGGTGCTGTGGGTGGTGCTGAAGCTGGGAGAGACGCTGTGAGATGCTGATGAAGAAACCGAATGCAGAACTTTCTATCCTAATTTAATTGGGTTAGATAAGAAGATCGCGGAAGAATCTCGAGGAGGAAGACAGTGTCAGAGAGGGGTGCGACGCAGCCGTCGGTATTTAGAGAGGTCAAGTATCCTGTCCTGATTCCTGTCCTGAAGTCTTTGTCTCCTGATCTATCTCGGGGGACCCTCACCAGCCCTTTGGCCAGGGGGTTGGTCTTCACACCATCCTTGGTAATTATTATATATTGTCTGTTTGTAGATGTTCTTTTCTCTCTAGCCTCTCTTTTCTGAGCATAGTTATTGCATAAGTCTGAAGTATTTTTTTTAAATGATTATTTCAATTGAATTTACACTCTTATGAATGAGGGTGTTTGTGCTGAAATTTTGAGATGGTTCACATTCATTTAATTTAGATAAGGATTTTAATAATTCCCGAGTCTGTGGTTATTTTTTTTAATTAAAGAACAGTTAAGAATTATGTTCATTATCACCATCAATTAGTTCAACTGATGGTCCATCGACCAGAGGAAAGAACTTTTTGATCAGTGAAAGGTTAGTTAGGAATAAGAAATAACTAATCTTGAAGAATATGAAATTATAAACTATAAGACTCCAGCGGTCTACTCGATACGGAGTGTGTTGTGATTTATGGGCCCAGGTGAGTATATGGTAGCGGAGTATCTGTTGTTAGTATACCGCTGGATCAGTTTCTCTAACTGCTAGATCAACTGGATTGAAGGCACTGAGCTGCCAAGGTAAAACTTGGGGTGTCAGAATATTGGGGTTCACTTGATTATTGGGGTTTAGTGCCCACACCCGCGCATTGCTTATCACTCATTGTCACTCTTCTTTGCTGCCTCCTAATTAGCCAGCTACTGACGGGTGTCACTTCCTTTTCTTTCAGTGGAGCGTGGACCAAGTACAGAGTGCTTCATGTTGAATAGTGTCTGTCTGCTGCTCGCAATGTGATTGAGGTACTATTTCTTCTCACTCTCCCACCCACCCATCCTCAGTGTTGCTTCTCCCCCCCACCAACCCTTTCTCGGAGCTGCTGCCCCTGTCCCCCCACACCTGCCTATCATTGCTTCTTGCCCATATCCCCATCCTTTCCCCATCCTTGCTCACCCGTCCCTCATGCCCCATCCTTCATAGAAAAAAGTGCAATGAGAGCATCAGCGGTGGCCACATCATAGCTCTTTTTGGCTAATTTTACTTTTAGCCATGCAGCAGAGCCACGCTGCGGTACTACATAGCTACAAGACATTTGCAGGCGATCATCCTCTTTGTGAGCCCTGTTCCCAGCAGGGGCTGCTTGAAAGGATTGCCTGGGGAGACGCAAGTATGTTCCTTTTCGGAGCAGGCCTCTTCTTTGAGCTGTCTTCTCAGAAAGTGCTGATTTTTGCCAGCACTTATGTTAAAAGGCAAGGGGATACGCAGTAGAAAAGAATGGCGTTTTTTGTTTTTTCTAGTTATGTTACCGCAAGATCATCATGAGAGCATCGACTCCACTAAAGGAAGGTTTCCCTTTCAATCTTATTATTATTAACACAGAACGCTGGACTCCAGTGAGAGCAGCCACGAAGGGGCTTTAAGTGGGCATTACTTCTGTTTAGTACCTTGTGGTGCTTTCATGTGTCTTTTTAATAAAACCCGCAGCTCGCCTTTAATAACATTGATTTGGAATTGGCTTCTAACACGTTACATCTCTTCACAGTCGCGGCATCTTGTGGTAGCAAGAACAATCAGCTTGTTTTTTTCTTCTTTGGTGTTTCACCATGGTGTTCTTTAATGCTAACTGATATCTTATCAAGATCCTACATTTTTCACACGGCCCCTTCATTAGTCACATTCACTTCTGCAGTTCTGAATCGCAAAGCAAAAATACAATTAAGATGCAAAAGAGGCGGATACTATTGTGCGGTATTTTCAGAATTTGCTTCATAAAACAGCAGCATTTTATAATCATGTATTTACTGTGCAATAATGAAAAGATGATGTAGACGCATATACTTTGTTTTTCTTTATTTTTTGACACAGCAAAATGAGGACTGATAGTAATTTTGTGTGGTAAGGGACCCCGCCCACCCAGGCGTTCACTTTCAAAACAAACAAGGCTTTTGGGGTGATGTTTAGTTTTGACAGCAGGTGCATGGCTCTTTACACAGCAGTACCACTTTTAGTGTATACGCGGTGTGGAAAAAACATAACGAAAATCAAAGTATGTACCCCTGCATATTGAATGCAATTTTAATAAAGGTACCGTGTGATGCAAAAACACAATATGAAGCAGTTTTGCCAGTGTGGCCTGGTCGCACGGTCATCTCGAGGACATTGGCTCCACAAACAAATACCATGGTTAAAAACACACAGTCAAAAATAACAGGCTCAGAGTGCCCGACAAGGCTGTGCTCAAATGCCCCAAGCATGCTTAGGTAAGTCTCGGGTACTGTTCTGATTTGTCATGCGTGATGTTTTTCTCGGGTGGACAGCAATTATGTGTCAGGAAAAAAAAGTTACTGTGCAAAACAATTTAAAGCGGTTTCCTGAGCTATGTAGCACAACAAAGGACATTTCGGAGGCCACATAGAATTGTTGTTTTAGAACTGTATGCTGAGAAATTCCAGTACAGACCAGTGGTGTAGCAAGGGTGCCAAAGGCCCTATTGCTACCAAGGAACTGCCCCCCCAACACCTGGTTTCATTGTTTAAAAAATAAAAATAATCTATCATTGTGGTACAGTTGCCTCCGGTAGCACTGTTCCTGCTGCACTATTGGTACTTACACCCCTGGAAAGAGCTGAAAGCTCAAGCTACCAGGTGTCTGCCGTCCAAGCAGTACCAAAAGAAAGTTTGAACAAACATTGATAAGGCCATTTCTTTTTAGGTCTCACCTGAGGCTTTCGCTTCCAAGACATTTTGTTTACTAAAAAGGGCTAGGAGCTCACCCGTCGCTTCATTCCAATTTGTTGGCTTAATTGTCAGTCTTATTTGCTACCTTCATTTGGCCAGCTAGTGCTGGTTCCACTTCCTCATGTTTCTTTTGGAGTATAGACCAAGTACGGATTGCTTCATTTTGATTAGTGTCCTTCCAGTGCTTGCGCTGTGATTGAGGTACTATTTTCTTTCTTTCTTCTTCCCCGTGGTCTGTGTTGCTTCTTCCCTCCCACCTCCTACCGTCTGTGTAGCTTCTTCCTTACAACCTACCTCCCCTGTGTTGCTTCTTTATCCCTCCTCCTCTCCTCGTTGTCCATTTTTCTTCTCAATTTCATTTTGACAGGTAAGCTGTCAACACTGTCCATGTTACGAACACACCACTGGGTCAGTCCAGGTGCCAGTAAGAACATTTCAGCAAACAGTCCAAGCAACTGGCAACAATCTCTCTTCCCCTCCTTTGCCAGTGTAGGGGAGAGCACTACTCTCTCCACTGAACAATCCTTAGCATTGTGGGACAGGAGGTCTGGGAGAGGCTCACTCTCCTCTTCCTCTCCTCCGTCAGTGACCAGGTGCATGGTTATATCTGCCCTGTCAAAGTGGGGCTTCAGACGATTGACCGAGGGTACCAAGGTCCACCAGCTAGGTGACGTCACCCATCTTCCCCAGTACCTTGTAGGGCCCAGTACATTTGACCTGGAGGGAACTGGGAAGAACAGACTCCACGACCTACACTTTTTCACCAGGCTCATATTCCACCAAGACTGCTTTTTGGTCATACTAGTGCTTGATAAGCTCCTTACTGACCTCCACGGTCTTGTTAGCCCTCTTTATGTATTCAGCCATTCCAGAAAGCAGGCCAGATACATAGTCAACAATGTCTGTTTGGATTCCTTGAGAGGTTTCTCCCATCCTTCTCGGACAAGACTTAAGCAACATCTGACTGGGTGTGCATACAAAAGCTCAAAGGTGCTGTAGCACACTCTCTTTTGTGGTACCTCCCTGTAGGCAAAGAAAAGGTTTTGGATTAGGACTTCCCACTTTCTACAGAGTTTTTCAGACACCATAATAATAATAATACCTTTATGGTCTTGTTGAATCTCCCCACAAGCCCATTAGGTTTGGGGGTGATAAGATGTGTTAATGCTGTAAGTCTCCCTACACATCCCACATATCCTTCAAGGACGCAGACATGAAGTTTGTCCCTTATCTGCGATTGCATCTTTGGGGAACCTTGCTCTGATAAAGATATGAAGCAGGGCCCTGGTCACCACAGGTTTAGTCACCGTCTTCAGAAGTATGGCTTCAGGGTACTTAGTGGCATAGTTCACCAGCACCAAGATGAACCTGTTCCCTGATGCTGTTTTGGTGTCTAAGGGCCAGACAATGTCAGTCCCTACCCCTTCGATAGGAGTCCCAGCCACAGGTAGTGGAATTAAGGGAGTCTTCGGTTGGCCTCCTGCCTTCCATCTGGCTTGAAGGTGGTGCAGGAGTGACAGAACTACTTCTTCTTCTCAAACATCTTAGGCCCGGAAAAGTGGTTGACCAACCTGTCCCACATTTTTGTATGCCACAATTGCCCAGCCAAGGGGATATCATGGGCTAAATTTAAGAGGAAAGTTCTTTACTGTTGGGGGATCACCAATCTCTTGGTTGCTCCAGGCTTTGGGTCCCTAGCTTCGCTGTATAGGACATCTCCCTCCCAGTAGATTCTATGGGTTTGACTGGTATCCTCCGGATCATGGCCTTCAGCCTTGCGCCAAAGGCCTTCAATCGTTGGGCATGTTCACTGTGCTTGACAAAATTATTCCCTGGAGGGTCCTCATGCATCTCAGATAGTTCTGGCAGGTCTCTCAGGGTAGGTGTTTCTTCCTCTTTGGGCTCAAGTGCCTCTCCCTGGGGGTCAGACTCCTTCTGGGCCATAGGATGGTTTGAGGCTGGTTGCACATGCCTCCTGCCCTTTGTGTTGGTTGTGGGAACCAGGGCCATTGTGCCAGACTCCAGACTCCCTTGATTTCCCTGTAGGCTGTCTGGTCTCTTGTGAGCCCACTTAGGTGGGACCCAACGTTTCTGCATGAGTTTTTTCTTTGCACTTCAGCCCAAGCATAGATTTCTATGTTGTTTCCCAAAAGACACTCCACTGGAATGGCAGAGCTCACAGACACCTTCTTTAAGCTGGTAATGCCTCCACACTTAAAGGTGACAATTGCCATGAGATGAAACTTCACCTCACTTCAACATTAACTCACCTATGCAGAATATCTGTGATTATCGGTTCTAGGGAAACTAGCTGGTCTACCACTGTGGTCATGCTGGCTCCTGAATCACTAAGAGCCTCTACCTTGGTCCCATTGATGATTTGCCATTTCCTGTACTTCATCATGCAGGGAGGTTAGGCAGCCAGGGCAACATCCACCCTACCCACAGAGACTAAGGTGGCTTAAGTCCAACCTGTGGTATCCCTTGGGCAGGCTTCAACCCCAATTCCTACACCTGCAATACCTTGGGTCTGCCCAACTGTGGGGGCCTTCTTGGAAGAGACTGAGTCTCCCTTTTTATGCCCTGGCTTGTGACAAACCAGGTACACCACAGTTATGGGGTCAAAAGGTTTGTTCCCCTTGTACCCTCCACACTTAGGTTTGGAAAAAGCAAGGGACCCCCCTCTTGAGTAGACCTTTGGGGACCTTGTATGTACTCCTTTTTATCCTTGTTCCTCACCTCTTTCCGCTGAGTGGGAGGACTGGACTCCTTTTCTTAGGCTCACCCCGCGGGACTTTTCAGATACCATAGTGCACATCGACATGTTAACTACCTCACCAAGCTGCCTGGGGTCAGACAACCTGGAATCTACTAGATGCTGGTGTGATTCTTAATGACAATCACTCAAGATGTACTCCTTTATGACCATATTACATAGCCCATCATAATTAGTGACTGTCTTGCCTTTTAGCCAACTCTCTAATGTTTTAGTGAGACATCTACAGAGTAAACCCATGATTATTGTCTTCTTTGTGTGTGTCTCTGAACTTCTTTCGGTACTCTTCAGGTGTGAGAACAAACTTCTGTACAAAGGTATCCTACATGTGAGTGCAATAGTCAGCTACCCCCTCTTCTAGAGGCAGGAATGCATCGTCCCCAGTGTTGGTAGTAACTCCATCACCAAGGCTTCCCATTGCTGTTGACCCACCCAACTCACTCCAAATGCTCTTTCATAGGAGGCAAAGCATTTGTCAATGCCATCCCTCATCACAAAGCCAAGCATAATACCTTTGGGCAATCAAGGGGTGTGTGGCCACCTTGCAGATACCTTATCATTGTTGCCACCATCTTCACTGGACATCAAGCCAGTCTGGCTTCTTTTCCTCCAAGGCTAATTTATTTTCTTCTAGTGCCAGTTTCTTCTTCTCCAGGGCTCTGGCTGCCAGTTTGACCTGCAGTTCTCTTACTGATTGCTGTCGCTGAGCTCCAACTGACGGATGGGCAGTTCAGAAGGGCTTGTACTGGAACAGCCCACTTCACTTCCAGCTCTGGATGGTCCACAAAAAGCATTTTGGGACAGGTTGTCCCTTTCTCCTTCATACTTTGAAGTTGCCTTTTCATCATAGGGTATCTGTTCTTGGCGGGCTTCCTTCCAAACCCTGAGAGCCTTCTCCAAGTCTGCCTTCTTGGCATTGTGGCCCAGTTTCAATTTTATTTCTCTGCATAGGACCTTCATCTCCACCAATGGGAAAATAGTCAGATTAGCCGTAGACTTTTAAAAGTTGCAAAAATTTGAATCAAAGATAATTTGGAAAAATCAAAAATAACTAAAGAATGAACTGATGTCAATTGCAAATTTAAAATCCAATTTTGCTTTCAGTTCAATTTAGTGATTTTTAATTTCCAACTTAATAGCTCAGTGGCACTGCTATACATAAGTTCTGGATCCCACCACTGAAAACCAATGTGAGAAAGTGGATTATTAGTTAGTATGGATGGTAGCCCCTCACAAGTAATAATGTCTCTATTCCTAATAGGTCCAGTATAGGTTGCAGTAATTTAAACCTGAGCTCAACCCCTGGCACCTGTGGCACAGAGTAGACCTACTTCATTTAAGAAAATGTGTAGAGCACTTAGAAGTACCAAAACAGTTAAAAAGTCATAAACATAACACAATAAAAATCCCAGGGCAGATTCTTAAAATACAGAATGTTTTAATTGAAAAAACTAACACCAAAATGACAATGATCCAACAGGGGAAACCAGAGATATGAATTTTTAAAATCTTAAATAAAAATAGCACTAAAAAGTGCAAAGCACCAAACATTAGGGGCTACTGGTCTTGCTAGACCAGGACAATGGTAATGCTTGAGGGTGACCACAATGGAGAGTGTGTCGGATACGAGGACCAGGTTGGTCTCAGTCAAAGCTTTACCTTCAGACTTAGAACATTTTCAAGATGGCAGAGTCCTCAGCGGGGCAAGGCTGCAGGCTGGATCCAAGAACAGGTTCATTGGGGATGGGCTGATATGAACTTAAAAGACTGGTCGTCACCTCTCTTGTTCTGACTAAATTGGATTATGGTAATTCGCTATTTATTGGTATCCGCAAAAAGTCCTTACAGAAACTACAAATATTTCAAAACGCGGCAGCGAGACTTATCGCTGGAATCCCTAAACATAAGTCAGCGGCCAAAACCTTGAGCAATTTACACTGGCTACCCAAAGCTAAACGCCTCGAGTTTAAAACACTATGCATAACCTTTAAGGCACTGCATAACTGTGGACCTAGCCATTTCCGTAGTAAATTAGCCTGGTACGCACCGAGCAGAAAGCTCAGATCCAAAGAAGCAAGGCTATTATCCATCCCCAGATCAAAACTCACAGCCTGGGGTGGCAGGAGTTTCTTTCTGAAGGCAACCACTCTTTGGAACGCTCTACCTTTAGCCATCAAACGCTGTTCTGACTTCCTGACTTTTCGGAAGCAACTTAAAACCTGGCTGTTCTCTCACTGAAAACTAAGAATCATTCCGACCAGGCCTCACTCCTCCCCTGTCTGCTTCAGCGCCAAGACGCCCCTGGGCATTCGAGCGCTATATAAAACCTAAAATCAAATCAAATCAAGGACGAGTTCTTGGTGAAGCTGTCAATGAAAGCGGGAAAAGCTCAGAGCAGGAAAAGTCCATAGTTCGCGCTTAGGAAGCCCTGGACGTCAATTGGATGCTGCTCTGTGTCGCACTGGTAAAGATTTTACCTTCGGACCTAGACTCTTTTCTGGGAGTTGGATTTCCCCAGAAAGGCAAGGCTGAAGCCTGTAGCCAAAGAGGTATCGACAGATGATAGTCGGCATCAAGCCTGTAGAACTGAATTTCCAGCTGTGGAGTTGAGGGAGGTCCTGTGAAGTCAGGCCCACTGGTGATGCACCCTTGGTAGATTGGCTGTCAGGTTGGTTCCAGTCCCTCAACGGTTCTCCAGGCAAAAAGTTAGCAAAAAGTTTATAAGTCCCAGTTATTTAGGGTTGGGCAGGAGGAGTACACTCTGACATCTTCCAAGGGTTCCAAGACCTCTGTAACAGTATTTTGCGGTCAATACTGACTTCAACAGACGCCAACAGCAGGATCAATGACAGGCCCAGTTGAAAGTGTTCAGATGGATTCTTTAAGGAAAGTTGGCTTATTGCAGCTTTTGTGTCTCTGTACCATAACAGATGGTCAGTCTACTGACCTTTGGAATCTACTGCTTTGCCCTGGGTTCTCCTCAGTGGTCTCTATAGCAGGTACATCCCTTCTTCTGTCTTCCATAGGACCAGTACAGATCTGAAGAGAGTGCCTAGGGGTGCCACATGTATGCCGGACACTAGCCTGTTGGAGGTGGTGGCTCCTGGCTCCTCTTTAACCAGTAGGTAGAAAAGATCCTAGAAGGAACCCTACCCATTTTTGAAGCAGTTCCTGTGTGCCATACTGCAAACAATCCCCCAGTGCCCCTCTCTACCTAAAACCAAGATGGCAGAACCTTCCTTCCCTTGTGCACTGCTACTTTACCCACCCTAGAGGTGTGGCCAGGGAAATGGACAACCCTCCGTTGTGGATAATTAAGTTCCTGGACACTTTCCAGTTAGTCATCCTATCAGGGGAACAGAACACCTCCCCACACCCAATGCCGTTGTCTCAGCTCTCGGAGAATATTAACGCCTCATAAAAGAGCTATTCAGCTCTAGGGCAAAAGTTGAAAGGTCGTGCAAAGTGGCTTCGAGAAGCTTTATGCTTGCAAAAGGTGTCAAGAGCTATTCCTCTTGGGGGTGTTTGGAATCTCTTCTTCATACGTAGGAATGGCCTACTATCTCCAGAGGCAGTACCAGATGCCAGATTGGAAGTGGAAGCTAGTGGAGCTTCAGAAAATATTTTCCAGGAGGAAGGAACTCACTGGAGGCCAACCTTCCAACTATCCAGCGTAAACAGCAAGAATAAACCGGAACTGGAGAAGGCGGACAGTCCATGGAATATAGAGAGTGAGCAATCTAGCAGAAACAATTGCCATGCAACGGGACTCAAAATGAACTCCCCTTTTGTAGTGCCAAACAGAAAGTGACCAGTTTCAGAAAGTGGTTCATTCATTCTGGATTGGGAATAAATCAAAGAATAAAAAATAAATTTAAAGAAAAATAATACATTGCTGCATCTAGGAAATACATCAAAACAATTGCATCGCAAAACTATAAGATGTCAAAACAGTGAGGAAATAGATCCCTCCTGCATGTGATGTCAGAAGCCACCATGCAAAGAGACTGCTCTATATTTCCCTGCGCATGCTACCATTTATCAGGAAAAAAACAAGATAGCACCACCCTAGGATGCATTTCCATCTTAGAGAGCGAGTTTGAGGCGGAGCAGCGGAAGGCAGAAGGAAGAAGAGGAAGAAAAAGCTGCATTGAGGCCGGAATATTGAGCGGGTGAGGTAAAGGCAAATCTCTTACACTCTACCCCCTCTTAGGAGCTCCTGGCTTATGGGGAAATTTTAAATGAAATTGTCTGACCAAAAAGGGAGCGTGAACCCATTCTGCTGATTCCCAGGATCGATCACAAGGATTATATCCTTTCCAATCACTAAAATATGGAATCTTTCCTTTAAAGTAGTGGGGGTCACAAATCTGATGCAGCTCATATTCAGGTTGCCCATCAACTAGTAAGGGAAATGTTCTTTTTTTAGTCTGATGACCTATACAATGGATTTAAGGTTTCAAATAGTAAACACGAATTGAAGGGGGATCCCTCCAGGAAAGAGGAAGCTTGAGTTGTACAGTGACGGACTTATAATCTTAGATATTTTAAAAGGCCCATAAATCTAGGGTAAGATATTGAGTGACAAATAGAACAGGACTTGTTAATGGAGGATAACCATACCCTATCTCCTATACCAATTGGCCTGTAATCTTTGTCTAGATTTCGCAATCTGTACATTTTGGAGTAACTCCCTTCAGACTTCTTTCAACCTTTCCTGTCAACCTCACCTGGCTTTTCAACAGGGGCAAGATGCAAGTTCTGATGCTAAGTCCCAACTTCTCTCACCCACTCAATGCCCAGCAAAGTCAAAGCAAGAAAGGTGTAATGGGGGAAGAGGGGAAAACGAGGGAAGAGAAAATTCCTGTCCAAGGCGAGTGTCGGGAGGATAGGTAACCTTTGGATACTTCCTATGTGTGCCTACATAAATAAAAAAAATATTTGTATCCGTTTTGGAAAGGAACAAAGTGTAATTCAGTGGTAACATGATTTAGATAAATATATATATACATATCACAGTAAACTACCTGTTAATTACCCCTCTTCCACTATGTATGGAATGTTGGTAGATGCAGACAAGATGATTATCTAGGCAATTAAAAGAGAGCAATCCTGTGTTATGTACTTAGAGCAGTATACATGTATATAATAGGAAAATGTGGTAAGTACTAACCTATGTTTTGGAAAAATATCTAATCAGTAAAGTTTCCTAAAATCAGATAACAAAAATATATGGATCAACCTAATAAGAAATCTTTATCAAAATGGCAATTAGGTGTTGGCACAAAAGGAGCGGGGCTAAAAATAAGGACGAGTTCTTTAACTTCAGGAACTAACTAGATCCTTTATTTTGTGTCTTTTAGCAGACAAATGCACAGGGAAACTGAGATCTCCAACTCTTCAGGAACAAGCAAATCAGATACGTATTATCCCCATTCAAACAATAACTAAATATCTAGCATTACCGCCTGATCGTAGATTCTTCAAATCAATGTTTCCTTCTTTCTTTGCAGGTTGATGCAGCAGTGTGAAGTGTGCCCGTAGAAACAGAAACATACCGGTATGGCATTGTAGCAAGGAGCGGGAGCCGGTGTAATAGCAGAGAGCGGGAGCCGGCGTTGTGCAAACCGGAGGAGGAACCACCGGACGTGCAAGATTGTGACTCGGAAGCAGGTGAGTGAAAGGGGGAGGGCGGAAGACGGGCTCGTCAAGCAGAACGGGAAGTGCTCTTCCGCCCGTGCCGACAATTTTTATTTCATGCTAAGGCTCTGCCCCAACTGCACACGCGATCGGGAACGGAGCAGTCTCTACATTTCCAATTACTTTTGTACTGCAGGTACGATCATCAGTTCCAAGGAGACTGGAAATGTTAGAGGATGAAATCCAGCCAAGGCAAAACAAAAGGGGAGGAAACAGGTGGAGCATGGAGTGAGTTATCATAGATGAACTCAGCTGCAGGAATGAGATGGTTCCAACTAAGTTGGGAGACAGAAATGTTACACCTCAAAAAAACTCTTTAAGAGTTTTGTTCAACCTTTCCATTCACCCATTGGCTTGAGGGTTGAAACCAGAAGTTAATGCTCTTTGAACACCGGGTTTTTGGCATAAAGATTTTCAAAATGTAGAGATATATTGTGGGCCATGATCAGAAATGATTTTCAAAGGTAACCCATGAAGTCTGAATATGTCAGAATATAAGATCTCAGCCATTTCTGAATTAGTGGGAAATGTAGAAAGGGTTGAAAATGAGCCATCTAATTGTATGGGTCCATCGTGACCATTATGGTGGTGCATCTTTTCGATTTGGACAAATCTACTATAAAGTTGGTAGAGATGATTTCCTAAGGATTCAATGACATTTCAGTTGTTAATAATATTCTGCCCTTTCTTTGTGTTTCAGATTTACTTGGGGGCACAGATCTCACAGGATCTGATAAACCGTGTGATGTCATGATGGGGTTTTGGCTACCAGAATTTTCTTAGGATTAGTTCCTTTCTTTCTGTATCTCCAGATATTAAGGAGACAGGGTAGAGCTGAAGCATTATTCTTTGTCATTATTCTGAGGGAATAAAGAGTTTGTTTTGAACAAAAGTTGATGAAAATATGATGAAAATATTTTTCCAAGTTTTGTATCTTAATGAATACAGTCAAGAAAGGAGGAAGTTGTTACAGAAATAAAAGTTTGAGGAACAATGATTCTCTCAATGGTCCTGAAATTTTCAGATTCAAGATATCACCTAGATAGGGTGTCTGGGATAATATTTTCAAAGCTGGGAATATAGGTTAGGAAAAATCAAATTGTTGAAAAAAGAATCCCCACAGATTTGCCTCCTGTTCTGACATTTGACCTGTAGTAGCACTTGAAGATTTCCATGGTCAGTGCGGACAGTTACTCGAAATTGAGCTCCATATAAAAAATGTATTCACTGAGCAAGGGCTGCCTTGATTGCCAGAAGTTCTTTCTCCAGCATGGAGTAGTTTCTTTCTGCTGTGAAAAATTTTGGAGAAAAAGGTGATGGGATGTTCTTCGACATCTTGACCTAAGCCTCAGTCTTGAGAATCAAGACCTTGGAGAGATCAGGTTGGTGCAAAATGGAAGCTTGAATGAACTCTTCTTTAAGCCCTTCGAATTCTAGATTAGCATTGTTATTCCACTCAAAGATTTTGTACTCTTTAAGCAGTTCAGTGATGGGTAATGCAAGTCTAAGGAAACTCTTGAGGAACTTGCTATAGCAATTTGCGAGGTTTAAAACGCTCTGTGTTTTTTTTATCGAAGTAGTAGTGGGTCAATCCAGAATGGCTTGGACATCTGTCTGTCCATGGCTATTCCTTCAGAGGAGAGAACATAGCCTAAATAGTCAACAGGATCCTTTCCAAACAGACACTTTTCAGGCTTGGCTAGCAATTTGTTTTCCCCAACATACTGTACGACTTGCTTGCATGCTGTAGGACTTGCGTGACATTGAATGGATGATCCTCTGGATTCTTAGAAAAAACAGATGTCATCTAAGTAAATGGGAATTGTCTGGAGATCAGATCAGAGATGAAAGCATTCATAAAACACTGGAAAACAGCAGGGACATTATATAGGCAAAATAGCATCACTCAGTATTCAAAATGCCCAAATGATGTTCAGAATGCTGTTTTCCATTCATCACCAAATAGGATCCAGAACAGATGATGGGCTTCTCTCAGGTCTAGTTTGGTGAATACTTTAGCCCCCTGGACAGCTTCCTGGATATCAGAAATTAAAGGTAAAGGATAACAAGCCTTAATTGTCACTAGATTTAAACCTTAGTAATCTATACAAGATCAAAAGTCACAAAGTACCCTTTTAGGTATAAAAATGAATAGGCTACTGCGGGGGATTTAGATGTCAGACCATTCTTTAAGTTAGCGTCAAGAAACTCGGTTACAGTTTGGCGTTTTAAAGGGGACATAGAAACGAAACTAGAGGTATAGCCCAAGCTAAGGCATTTCCAATAGTGTTACTGACAACAAAACCCACTTTAGCTCTATCACTGGCATAAATGTGGAGCTTAAATGTAAAATGAATTTGGCAGGTGTCCAGAAAGCTCTTCAGTTTCCTTGAGTTGGCGTTGAACTTCAACTCTCTCAAGCCAGCCAGTGGACAATTCGAAGTACCATGTTGTAGTACAGCAAGAGACTAACATAACGAGGCATTTTCAGTGGACAGACTTTAGACCTAAAGAGTTAAGGGCCAGATGTATCAAGCCATTCCGCGGTCGCAAACGGTGCAATCCGCAGAATTCGGCCGTTTACGATCGCAGAATGGCTCTTTGCAATGTATGAAAGCTACTGGTATCGCAAATTTAGAAATCGCAAAAATACCGAATCCATACTTTGCGATTTCTAAGTTAGCGAATCTAAAGTTAGCTAAATCTAAGTTAGCGATTCCCAAATTTGTGAAGTCAGAATTTGCGATTTTTTATTAGCGAATATGAAAAATGCGATTCGTAAATTGCGAATTCGCAATTCAGAAATCGCAGAGAAATGTATGAAAATTCGCAAACTGCGAATGAGCTAAAATTCGCTATTAAGAAATCACAAATTACCACCAACTCAAGGCAGGTGGTAACCAGGTGCACACTATTTAAACAGCCCCAGAGTGCCTCAGAATCTTCCACAATGGCAGACCTGTATGTCATCGCGAGGAGGATGCGGATTCAAGCAGCAGCACAGAGAAGGAGGAGGCGACAGGAGCGTATCTACAGAGTGCGCATTACCCTGTTTCAGCAGACAGAAGAAGAAATACATGAGAAGTATAGGCTAGACTCAGCTACTATACTAGACCTGATAGATGACCTACATCCCATACTGGAGCGTCAGACCTGCAGGACCCAAGCCATTCCAGCACATGTGCAGGTCCTGTGTTCAGTGCACCTACTGGCATCAGGGAGCTACCAGGGGGTGATAGCTGTAGCTGGAGGGGTGTCACAAAGTTGCCTGTCACGCTTTTTTAATGCTTTCCTGGATGCAATGGTTCAGAGAATGCACCATTACATAAGATTTCCCACTACGCAACAGGAATTGTAGAAGACAAAAATGGATTTCTACCAGATGGCACAATTCCCACATGTAATTGGGTGCTTTGATGGGACACATGTCGCAATTTGTCCCCCCTCAGCTAATGAGTATGTGTATAGGAACAGGAAATACTTTCATTCAATCAACGTCCAGGTCATATGTAATGCCTCACACATTATCATGGACATTGTGGCCAAATTTCCTGGTAGTACGCTTGACTCTTACATCTTTAGGCACAGTGGAATATACACACGTCTCACTGGGGGTTAATTTGGAGAAGGATACCTGCTAGGTAAATGCATGTAACTCACTCTGATACACTCCTTGGATCTGTTGCAATGTGACAGTGATTAATGTTTTGCCTTTCATCCTGTAGGTGACAGAGCATATGCAGTGCACTCCTTTCTGCTCACACCATATCTCAATTTAGCAACTCCGATGAAGGGAGATACAATGCTGCGCATAAGTCGACGTGCGATGTCGTGGAGTGGACATTCGGACTTCTGAAGAGTAGGTTCCGCTGCCTACACAAAAGTGGAGGTGCATGACAATACAGGCCAGAGATATGTTGTAAAATCGTTGCCACCTGTGCCATGCTACACAACCTGGAAACAACCAACGGCATCCCATTGGACACCACAGACTAGGAGGATGAACCACGGCCACCTCGCAGAGCAGCAGGTGGTGTAGGTGCGGCAGATGGCAGACAGAGACGTGATGAGATCACACGCATCTATTTCTAGGTGAGTAATGAGACAAAGCAAATCATGACTGTTGAACAACTGTGCTTTATTGACCTTAACATCAGTTAATATGTGTGCACACAGCCTCCAACTCCTCACTGGTGTGTGCCTTGTGTTGCTCATCATGGCATATATACAGTCCATGCACAAGTTACAACCCTTTTAATCGTATGCCATGAGTTACCTCACCCATTTGCATGCCTCGGCCACAGCACTAACTATTTCTTGTGCCCACGCACAGCACTAGAACGGTCAATGTTCACACTGCCCTCCCTTGATGAGGCTTCAGATGCTGTTCCTTGCCTTACACTTCGCCGTCTGGGCTCAGTCTCCGGTGGAGTGATGCTGCTGCGGTTGGAGGCCTCCTCACTATCCCCTGCACCCAGAATACCGGTGCCAGCTATGTTGGCTGTCTCTAGCTGCTCAACAGCAGTGGTGACCTGCACCAATCCCCTGGCAACATCCTGGGTGCAGTGGGCCATTTCCACCTGCATGGACAGGACAGCTGTGGCATTGCTCAGACAGTTGACTGCCTTTGTGTACCCTTCCATACGGCTAAATAGGCATTACTATTCACGGCGCCTAGAGCCATGGTCCATCTGCATGGTGGTGCATAGCTCTTTGATTGCTACAGTCATGTCCTTAATACTGTCTGTATTAGCCCTATGACCCTCCGCAACAGTGTTGTTAAGCTCCCTGAAGCCATCCTTGATGTCAGTCATGTTATGATTTAGTGACACCAGCTGCCTTTGCATTGATCGCATGCTTTTTAATTGCAGCCGCTGCACCTTCACCATAGTGCCCTCCAGCCCAGAGAAGACAGTGGATTCCTCTCCTTCGTCAGCGACACGTTGTGACCTTGCTCTGCGTCTGAAGCTACTGCTGTTGCTACGTTGCACAGGAGACTGATGGGTTTGACGCTGTGCTTGCTTTTTGGGCCTTGACTGTGGATCATCCTGGATGTCTTCCACTCCTCCCTCCAACTCCTGTAGTGGAGCCACAGTGTACCTGCGTGGTCTTGGTGCAGGTGTTGTTTGGGTTGTTGTATCTGACTCTTCTTCCCCTGCCTGTTGCTGTAGCTCAGGTGCCTCATCAATTTGTGTGTCTTTACCCTGTGGCGCAGGTTCACCTGGGAATACAAGAGGACTATTTACTGTCTATCCTGCTTTATGTTATCTTCAAAATAAATTTACTTGAGTTGGTATACCAAGATGCTGTGCTTAGCTTGGTCATTGACTGGTGTGAGTGAACTGCGGATATGTTTCTCTGTGTCACTGCTTTACTATCTCATGTTTGGGGCTGCATTCCCATGATGCATTGCTGGGTGGTTACAAAATTGTGGACTGGAGTTGCACTCCTACTTGATCATTGGGTCATTTCTAAGTGGGGTGTTTAGTGAGTGATGGCTCAGGGGTAATTTAGCATGCATCTTACCTTGTCTGGTGTTGTCTGTGGCAAGCTGTCAAAGTCTGCTATGCCAATGATGGATTCTGGCTGTAGGGTGGACTCCACCAAGTCCTCCAGGGGTGTGGACGCTGGCTGTGGAGATGGCCCTCCACCAGTTTTCTTTGCGTCCGCTAACCTGCCTGCCACCTTCTCTTTTGCCCTTCAGCGCAAGTCATACCAGCGCTTGCGTAGGTCTTCAATGGAGCGCTGTGTGACCCCAATGGCATTTACTTTTGCCTGTATTGCCAGCCAGATCTTCCTCTTCTCTGACTCTGGTATGTGCAGTGATTGTTTCCCGAAGAGTTGTTAATGGCTCTTCACCATTTCCTCAATGAGGACCTCCAAAAAGTCCCCCTACCTACACATTCTAAGGGTCATCTTCTCGACCCCATCTTTTCCACGCTGAATGACATAACAGGGAAATCCCCCATTCCCCTTCCCTGGTCGGACCACTTCCTAGTCCCCTTCCTATGGTCCCCGATTTGTACTGATGGACACACTCAGCCCTCCCGATCGTTTAATCGTCCCTGGTCTAAGATCTCAGTGGAGAAAGGGTCCCAGGAACTTAGTAAGAGCCCCCCCGCCCCTCACACCAACCCGGTTACTGCCTATAATCGATTCACCTCGTGGATTGAAGGTACCCTTAATTTGGTGCTTCCAAAAAAATCTATCCAAAAAAAGACCGGAACCAACAAATCAGCATGGTATTCCCCGGAGTTACGTCTCCTCAAAAAACAATGTAAAAAGAGGGAGAGGCTCTGGAGAAAAGATTTCTCCTCTAATAAGAAAGCAGAATACAGAGCAACCTTACGGATATATAAGGTGGAAATCAGAAAGGCACAAGCCTCCTATTTTGAGGAACGGATCCTTTCCGCAGCCAACTCACACAGGGAAATTTTCCGGATCACCAAAATGCTGTTGAGAGTTCCGGATCCACCGACTATCCCTGATCTTTCGGGCCAACGGTGCAAAAACCTCGCTCAATTCTTTCTCGCGAAGGTACAAAATATCCCCAAAAGCCTCCTGGCGAAAGATAATGCATTTATTACCAACACCACTTATCCTTCCCAAGCCGAGAACGCCCCCCTCTTGGAGATCTTCGAACCCCTGTCCCTGGATTCCTTGTTACCCATATTAGCCTCCGTTAAAAGTGGGTCCCCACTTGACCCTGCTCCTCTAAATATTTTGAAACTGGCCGTCCCTATTGTCGCTCCCTACATCCTTAGTATGATTAACGCCTCCTTCACCTCGGGCTTGATCCCGTCCGAGTGGAAAAGAGCCATGGTGAAAGCCTTACTGAAGAAATCCCATCTTGATCCCAAGGATCTTGGTAACTATAGGCCTATCTCGCTCCTTCCAGGAGTGAGCAAAGTCGTGGAAAAATATGTCAACACTATTCTCTCAGCGTTTCTTGAGTCACATGACCTGCTCCATCCATCTCAAACTGGCTTTCGTCCACACCAGGGCACCGAAACCGCTCTGCTCATGGTGGTGGAGGAAGCAAGGAAGATTCTTGACTCAGGAGGCTCTGCGGCCATCATCCTCCTTGACCTGAGCGCGGCCTTTGATACGGTGAACCACCAAATTCTGGTACACCGTTTCAGGAACGTAGGAGTGTCAGGTCAGGCTCTCTCTTGGCTTCAATCCTTCCTGGAAGGTAGGACCTTCCAGGTGTTTGAAGACGATATTGCATCTGATCCTCTGCCTCTGCAATGTGGGGTCCCTCAGGGCTCCTCCCTGAGCCCGACCCTTTTTAATGTTTATATGGCCCCTTTGGCGGACATAGTTGCCCCATTCGGAGTTCATATCGTGTCCTATGCTGACGATACACAGCTGGTCGTGCAATTGAACCAAGCCAACCAGTCTCCCACCGATCTCCACACTTGCCTAGCAGAAGTGGCAAAATGGATGAGTCTCTCCCATCTTAAACTCAACGGTGAAAAAACTGAAATAATGCTTCTGGGTAACCATCTTAGTACTAACTTGAATGCTCTCTGGCCAGTCTGCATGGGTATGGCCCCGGACCCAAAGTCTGAAATAAAAAGTCTAGGCATATGGCTGGACCAAGACCTGTCCTTTAAAACTCAAGCCAGGAAGACGGTCGCTGCCTGCTATGGCATGCTTAAAACGATCCGAAAAATCCTCCCGGTACTTCCATTCCTAGCCAAAAACTCCTGATTCAAGCTCTGATCCTATCTAGGATCGACTTTGGTAATGCTCTATACCTTGGGGCCCCCAAGGCAGTGATCACAAGACTTCAGATCGTTCAAAACTCGGCAGCTAGACTACTCACTGGCACCAATCATCGCTGCTCGGCTAAGCCCGCGCTGCGCGCTGCACTGGCTTCCGGTGCAGGAGAGGATCAACTTCAAGGCCCTCTGCGTGGCCCACAAGTCTCTGGAGGGGAATGGACCTCCCATCCTTAAAAATTTGATCCATCCGTACAAAGCCTCTAGAAACCTTCGATCCGACTCCCTTCATCTAGCCGAAAGGCCGAGAATTAAGAGAGCTAGAAGCGGGGCAGGCTATTTTCATACAATGCCTCCAAATTGTGGAATTCCCTCCCTCTCCATCTCCGAAGGGAATCGAACTTTCTCAGCTTTGGAAGCTGCTGAAGACATGGCTATTCCCCTAACCGTCAGACCGACCTCTCTCACTCCGCTTAGCGCTGGGATGCTCCAGGGTAACCATGCGCTCTACAAATCCCCCTTTCATTTCATTTCATTTCAATTCTTTCTCACTGAATTTCTGTTTTCTTTTGCGTCCTGCAGGCTCCTTTGCCTTCTCCACTGTGGCCATGATGTTACTTTGTGCCTGTCTTGGCACTCCTGATGGGCTCCTGAGTGGTGTGCTCCTGATCTCAGCCTCTCACACAGCCTCAGGCACTCTGAAACAGCATGAGCAGTCACACTTCTTGCTTGTGATGTCATCGAACTGCACCAGAATAGCAGATTCGCCATTTTGCGATTTCTTAATTTGCGAATTTGCAAATACAGAATTGCTATTTGCTAATCTGTAATTGCGATTGCGATTTTTACCGAATCGCTATTTTTTGGTGATTTTTTTGCAACATCGCGTTTTCTGATTCTCCAATAGCGATTCAGTAAATATCGCTTGTTGGGAATCGTGAATTGGTTTTTTGATACATCTGGCCCTTAATTGTTTACTGCTGTCAAGACCCGATCCATTTCTTGACTCTATTGGCATTGCAACCTGTCAAGAGCTAGTGTTCTTGCCGACTCTTGGAAAGTCTTCTTCATTTGTAGAAACAGCCTACTATCTCCAGAGGCAGCACCAAACGCCAGATTGTAACTGGAGTCTAGTAGTGGTCCAGAAAATAATTTCAAGGAGGAAGAAAAACCTGGAGACCAGAAACACCATCCAACTATCCAGGCCAAACAGTAAGGTGAGGAGCAGTAATAAACAGTAACTGGAGAAGGCGGAGAGTCCAAGGAGCCCAGAGGGCAAGCAATCTATCAGAAACAACTGCGATGCTACTGCACTCAAAATGGACTTCCCTCTTATAGTGCCAAACAGTAAGTGACCAATTTCAGAAAATGGTTTGGCCATCCTGGATTTGGAATAAATAAAAAAATAAACAATACATTTTAATTAAAATAATATATTGCTTCATCTGGAAACTACATCAAAATAATTGCAGCCCTAAACTATATGGTGTTACTGTTCTGACAACTGTGTGAATATTTGTGGGTATTTTTGGATTCGAACTTTCAGGTCTTTGCAGTCTTCGAATGTCAGAGACAAAGGCGACCCCTTCCAGTAGTCACGTTGCCGCCGACACAAGGTTCCGCCTAAGCAGAAAGTGCCTCCCAGAAAAGGTCCCAAATAGGACGAAATTGCCATAGGGCAAAAAACCTCCTTAATGACATGGACGAAGTCTCTGGACGAAGGGAAGGTCAAGACTACTGGAGGTGAAAGCTGCAGGAAGCGGTGCGGTCAGAAATTCTGGAAAAGGTAGCTGCAGTGAGCGATGAGGAGAGCAGGAGACCCAAGAAGAAGAAGATGGATTGGAAGGGAACTAGATTGAAATAACTTCCAACAAATGGACAAGAGTGAGCAACACTACGACTGGAGTACTCGAAGCGTTGCGACGCAAGGAGTAACCAGAAACTGCTCCTTAAATAGGGGAAGGACACAGAGTTACATCAGAGCACCATTTAGGATTGGGAAGGGTTAAACCTTCACAGAGGCAACAGTGAAGCACTCTGGGAAGAAGGAGAAGGAAGACGTGGAACATGATGTCAGGGTCAGGAGTATTGTACTAGGAGACAGCGCCTGCGGGCCAGCTGCAGTGAGGTAAGTTTCCTGAAAAGAGGTGGTAGCCCACCAGTGCGATTGCACCCCCCCTTGCCTGCCTTGAAGAGAGCAGTCCTTGTACCCCCACTGTGGCAGGCTACTCCTGCTGATGCCTGCGGACGAGGGAAGACACGCTGCTGCAAGGAGTCCCGCCAGTGGCCAGTGATTCCAGCTGATGTTGGCGGGTGGGAGGGATCACGCCAGAGTGTTGTGACTTTATGACCCTTCCCAAAGCTCCGGGTTCGTTGGGAAACAACTGAAAGAAATGGCGCACCAAGGAAGGAGCATGAACCAAAGAAGCATCCTCCCAGGACCTTTCGCTAGGGGGAAAGCTCTCCCAATGGATCAAAAATTGCAGTTTCAATTTAAAGAATCTGGAATCAAAAATCTCCTGCCCTACTTAGTTGAGAACATCATTCACCAAAATTGGAGGTGGTCGAGAAAAAGGTTGATGATAACAATCCATACAATATAGCTTCGGTTGATGGGAATGAAAGACGAGGTACATTTTCTAATGCTAGGGCAGTGGTAGTAGGGAGTACAAGGAATTGACCACATGAACAATCTTAAAGGGGCCATAAAACTGGGGCTAGAATTTATTCTGAGAAAGGCGACAAGGCAAGAATTTAGAAGATAACCACACTGTATCCTGTACTTTATAAACAGGAGAAGGAAGACGATAGGAGTCAGCAAAACATTTCATTTTCTGTTTAGAATTCCGTAGATTAATCTGAACCGTGCACCTAATAGATTGCAGCTGTCGCAAAAAACTGGCAGCTGCCAGAACCAAAGTGGGGGATGGCGAGCCAGATGGAAATGTTCAAGGATGAAGACCATGGAGACAAAAGAAAGGTGAAATGTGATTGGCACTGTAGATGGAATTATTGTATGAAAATTCAGCCAATGCCAAAAATGAGGGCCAGTCACTCTGAGTACTTTTGTAAAAACACTGAAGATATTGTTCGAGACCTTGATTTAGACTTTCAGTCTGACCATTAGTCTGGGGTTGAAACCAGAAGACAAGGCAACATCAATTTGAAGTGTTTTACAAAACGATTTAAAAAAGCGAGAGACAAATTGGGGACCACAATCTAAGATAATAATGTGAGGTAACCCATGCAACTGAAAGTTCTCTCTTCAGATGATGTGACTCAAGGCTTGAGCAGATGGCAGTTTCTTCAGGGCTGTGAAATGGGCCATTTTGGAAAAAGAATTAATGGTTACCCTAATTATGGTGTTGCCCTCAGAGAGTGGTAGTGCCACAATGAAGTCAGTGAAGACAGTATGCCAAGGTTCTGGGGGAACTTGCAATGGCTGAAGATAGCCAGAAGGTCGAGCATGGAAAGATTTATTTTGAGCACATATTGGCTAAGATGTTACATAGTTCTCAGTGTTTTCTCGAACAGTGGGTCACAAGAAAGAGTGGAAGATCAATTCCAGCATAGAATTTAAACCTCAGTGGCCAGTGACAGGGAAGTCGTGGCACATTTTGAACATGTCACGTCAGGTCTTTGGATGGGAATAAATAGAGCTTGGTCTTTAAAGAAAAGATCCCCAAGTTTCTGAAAAACGCCATGTAACAAGGCCCATTCCCTTCTTGACGTCACGGAATATGAGGCCTGTACTTTATCTATGAAAGACTGTGCAACCTCAATTATCTTTTGAGATTGAAAAACATTGTGATCATTGTGATCATGGACAGGAGAAGATTCTGTGTATCTTCGGGAGAGAACATCAACAAGAATAGTTCGGGACCCAGGAATATTAGTAATTATGAAACAATACCGGTTAAAGAAATTGCACTCATCTAGCTTGACGGCTGTTTCTGCATGGCATGTTCTTGTAGAGTCTTATTCACAATAGAGAGTGAGAGAAGCAGATCAGTTGCAATCTCCCAGGTACAATCGCATCACACAAAGCAACTGCTGATGTCTGTATATCCGTTATGGATGTCCAGACAATCAAAAGACAACAAACGAGGATGACAGAAAGGGGAAGGTGCAAGGGGTCCCACTGAGGTAGTTTGTTTTTTTGCCTCAAAATATCTTCGGCTGATGGGATATCCAAAGATGTTGGAGAAGACGCCTCACTCACTTATCATGACATGCTTCATCATAGGCGTCTTTCCGCACCCAGGTAAGATGGTACTACCTGGGCGGACTCAACCAACGATGTTATGGGAGTTCTTAGATAGAATGTTAACTGGCCATGCAGGGAACCAGATGAGTGATGTTAAAAATACCTACAGGTATACCCAAACAATACGTTTATTCATAGGGTACCTGGGGTACTAAATAAAATCGTGAACCAAACGGGGTTTACTCTGAACACTATTACTTCAGTTTTACCCTCTATAAAATGCCAACATGTTTCGGCCCCCAACGTGAGCCCTCTCGGATCTGGGGCCTTCTTAAGGGCTGGAATCTCTACTCCTGGGTGTCCCTGCTCTAAAATCAGCACGCATTACATGCAAAAATGAGGCCTAGTGCTGGGGCGAGAGATACAGGTACTCCGGCGGTGACTGTACTTTGACGAATGTGTGACTAAAAGACAGCACCAAAACCCCTGACCCGCATGGTGCATATTAGCGAAATCCAGTACGAAAACGACTGGAAAACAGAAAATACAGGTGAGCGCACTAGGCCTCATTTTTGCATGTAATGCGTGCTGATGTTAGAGCAGGGACACCCAGGAGTAGAGATTCCAGCCCTGAAGAAGGCCACAGACCCGAGAGGGCTCACGTTGCGGGCCGAAACATGTTGGCATTTTGAAGAGGGTAAAACTGAAGTAATAGTGTTCCGAGTAAACCCCGTTTGGTTCACGATTTTATTTAGTACCCTAGGTACCCTATGAATAAACGTATTGTTTGGGTATACCTGTAGGTATTTTTAACATCACTCATCTGGTTCCCTGCATGGCCAGTTAAAATTTTATCTAAGAACTCCCATAACATCGTTGGTTGAGTCTGCCCAGGTAGTACCATTTTACCTGGGTGTGGAAAGACGCCTATGATGAAGCATGTCACAATAAGTGAGTGAGGCGTCTTCTCCAACATCTTTGGATATCCCATCAGCCGAAGATATTTTGAGGCAAAAAAACAAACTACCTCAGTGGGACCCCTTGCACCTTCCCCTTTCTGTCATCCTCGTTTGTTGTCTTTTGAGTGTCTGGACATCCATAACGGATATACAGACATCAGCAGTTGCTTTGTGTTATGCGGATGTTCTTGTAGATTGCCATGATCAGTTTGTATCTCAAATGGTTCTTGTGCTCCCTTCAAAAGGTGTCGCCATTCAGAGCAGGCCAGTTACATTGCTAGGAGCTCCCTTTCCAAGACTGAATAGTTCTGTTCTGTGTCTGATAAAATGTGGGACAAGTAGAAAATGAGGTGTTCCAACTGATCAGCTTCCTGAACTTGTAACAGGACTGCACCAACAGCTCTGTTAGAGGCATCTTCCCAATATTAAACTTGCATTTCGGTTTTGGATGACACAAAATGGATGCTTGGGTGAATGCCAGTTTAAGATTACTCAATGTTTCATTAGCAAACGTGTCCCAATGAACTCCTTGACTAAGCATTTCTTTCTTGAGAACCCAGGTTATGTTGCTGGTTAAGTGAGCAAAATCGAATATGAATTGCTGATAGGAATTGGAAAAACCAAGAAAGTGTTGAGTTTCCTTGACATTGGTAGGGGCCGACCATTCCAAGATTTCTGCTACCTTTTTAGGGTCTATTGTGACTCTTTGCCTATGTAGCCGAAAGCCAAAGTATTCAACTTTGGATTGGTTGATTTTGCATTTTTCCAACTTTGCAATAAAGGTGGTTCTTTCATAATCTGGCCAAGACTTGGCCTACATGACAATGATATTCAGTAGGATGTTGTGAGAAAATCAAAATGTCATCTAGATAGACAACAACAAACGGGTTCAAAATATCAGCAAATAGTGTGTCCATGTACAGTTAAAAAATTGCCTGGGCATTACTAAGCCCAAAGGCCCAAAGGGAATGATTCTGTATTCACAATGACCCAAAGGGGTCCTAAATGCAGTCTTCCACTCCTCGCTTTCCTATATACGCCCGAGATCATAAGCACCACGAAGGTCCAACTTGGTGAAGATGTTTGATCCTCTGATGAACTTCAGAATGTACTTAATTAAAGGTAGTGGATAACAATTCTTGATTGTGACCTTATTTAAACTCCTGTACTCTATACAAAGCCATAACTTATAGAATTTATTGGGTACAAAGAACATTGATACACCAGCTGCGGACTTGGATTGAGTTTTGAGTCCATTATGAAGATTTTCTTCCAGATCCAGTCTAAGAACCTCTTTTTCAGAAGCAGAGAGCAAATACACTCTTCTAAAAGGGATAGTTGCTCCTGGATCAGTTGTTATCATGTATACTTTCTGTGAGGGGGCAATTACAGTTCTTTGGGTTTTTCAAACAGTACTTTATAACAGGAATGTTGCTCTGGGACCCAGTTGATTGCATTTATCGTTCTTGTATCAAACTGAATGCTGGAATTACTCTTTTGAGGAGCCCAATACTTATCTGATGAATAGCAGTGACAACGACAAAATTGTGAAGATAGTGAGATTGTTCGGGTTTCCCAATTGATGTACAGGTTGTAGCAGATTTGCCAGGGAATTCCAAGTATAATGGTATGTCTAGGTGATGAGCTAAGTTCGAACAAGATGGTTTCCAGATGAGTGCCAAGACACAACCGTAATGGGATTGTAATTTCTTTGAGAGATCCAGAGACAAGTGGTGTTCCATCCACGGTTTGGACTTGTTCCGGAGATTTTATGAAAACATGTGGAAAGTTATTTTTCCTCACCCAAGATTCATCCAAATATAGACTACTGGCCCTACTATCTAATAAGGCAGAGACTGTAACTACTTTTCCTTCGGGTAATTCGATTTGAACTAGCAACAAGAAAAGGGAATAACAAGGGTCTTCGGAAGCAGCAATGAAAGGGACTTGATGAATCCCTGTCCTTATCCCTTTCACCAAGGATGGGGTTTGGTGTTTCCCAAAAGCCTTTAAGGGCAAAGGGGACAGTTACAAATCAGATGTTCTGAAGATCCGCAGCACATGCAGAGTCCATTCTTCCAATGATGAGTTCTCTCTGACGCCGATAGAGAACCCCAAGTGGTTCCAATTTGCCTTGGCTCCTCACTGACTGAAGTCATGGGCTCTACAGGAGGGCCTTGAGTTCTAACAGGTGCTGTTCAAGGAACTCCATCAATAGTTACTCAAGCCCTTTGTTTTTCTGACTTGCATACGCGCAGGTGATATTCAATCATTAAAGTCAAGTCTATTAACTCAGAAAGAGTGATAAGACATGGGGAGTAGACTAATTCATCTTTGATTTCTTCTTTCAACTCTCTACAGAAGATATTCATTAAGGTTCGCTCAACCCAGGTGGTCTCAGCTGCGAGCTGACGAAAATGGGTAACGTAGGACAGGATGTCTTGTCTGTCTTGTTGGGTTTTGCACAAGACCTCTTTAGCTGACAATTCCAGATCTGGCCTCTCAAACATCTTTCTAAAGGCTGCTATGAAGGTGGCATAATTTGACAGGCTGGAATCTTCTGCGGCCACTAAAGGGGTCACCCATGATAGCACTGGTCTGGACAAGGCGCTGATTGGATATCCAACCTTGACCCTGTCCTGGGAAAAGTGGGCCAGGCAGAAGGTGAAGAAGACAATGAAAACATCCAAGAATCCTTTACTTTGTTAGGGTCACGAGGAAAGCGAAGAGTCGCTGAAGAGACCGTTAGAGCATCAGAGGCTCAGGAGGTTGTTGCTTGACGCAGAGCAAGGTTTCCGTCATGCAAATATTGAAGGTCTTGCATTTGCTTTTGGACCATCTGTACCAACACCTGAACTTGATCCACTTGGACTGGTTGGGCCTGGTCCATTTGTTCTGTACTATAATCAAATGTTAAGCGTCGCAAACTGTCTTGGTCCGACAACTGGGTGAGTCTTTCTGGGTATCTTTGGATCTGGACTTCCAGGCCTTCGTAGTCCTCATTTGCCAGATATAAGGACGACCCCTTCCAGTAGCCACGATGCAGCGGACACAAGGTAGCACCTAAGTGGAAAGTGCCTCGCAGAAAAAGTCCCAAATAGGAGTGAAAGTCCTAGGGCAAAAAACTTCCTTGATGATAATGACTTTTGCCTGGATGAAGGGAAGGCCAGGATGACTGGAGGTGGGTGCTACAGGAAGCGTTGTGGTCAGGAGTGTTGGAGAATGTAGCTGCAGGGAGCGATGAGGAGAGCAGAAGACCCAAGAAGAAGAAGATGGATTTGAAGGGAACTAAATTGAAGAAACTTCCTCCAAATGGACAGGAGTGAGAAACAATACGACTGGAGTACTCAAGTGTTGAGAGGCAAGGAGTAAACAGAAACTGCCCCTTAACTATGGGAAGGATAGAAAGTCACATCAGAGTGCCATTTAGGGTTGGGCAGCTTTCTTAGATTCCTATGGGAGATGGCCATTTTGGGAAGGTTTAAATCTTTCCAGAGACAGCAGTGAAGCACTCTGAGAAGAAGGAGGAGGACACTAAGCATGGCCTAAGGGAGAGGAATACAGGACTGGGAGACAGCACTGACAGGCCAGCTGTCGTGATGTAAGTTTCCTGCAGGGAGGCAGCGGCCTGCTGGCGTGCTTGCACTCCCCCTGGTCTGTCTTGATGCAAGCAGTCCGCGCACCCCGCCTGGGGCAGCCTACTGCTGCTGATGGTAGTGGGCAGGGGAAGATGTGCTGCTGCAATGCATCCCGGCCACAGCCAGTGATGCAGAGAGATTGCCTCATAGTTCACTGCATGTGGTAACACATATCAAACACATATCAGCAAAGCTCAAGGTGGTGCCGCCCTAGGACACTGTTGCATCCTAGAGTGCCAGCTCGAGGAGGAGCATTGGAAGGAGGCCAAGAGAAGTAGCCAACCTACGCCGAACCGCGGCAAGGGCGAGGTAAGAGTAAAGCCCTTATAAAAAGTGACTTTTTAAAAGTACCTTTTGTAAAGTATTTAGTAAAAATTCGACTTTACAAATGAATCGTATTTGTAATAAAAAAATTATGAAGTCCTAAAATTAACATTTTTTTTCAGGTTTCTAGGTAGAGATAACATTATTTGTCATATTAATTCCTAATGTTTTCCCATCAAACAGCTAACCCTGCGACAATGAAAATAGATTTTGAGCCTTGTCACTGTAAAGACATGTTTTACATTAAGCCTTTACATGTCCTAATTTTAAATATCATGTACCCTGCCTTATTAGGCATTAAGGCTCACTTAGGGGTGACTTATTAATATTTAAAGGTGGGTTTAGGCCTGTCAAAAGGCATTATTGCGCAGGTTGAAATGGCAGTTGAAACCTGGTCATCTAGGTTACTGGTGGCAGGCCTGCAGTCATGTTGTGCATTGCCTCTTTAGTGGTAGCACAATATGGGCTGCATTCCGCTAGTAACAAACTTACAGGCCCAGTGTATACTTTGTACTATATACTATGGATTTATAGGTAAGTTAAATATCCCAATCAGGAGTATAGACAATTCTACATGTTTTAGAGGTCAGAGTACATGCACTGAGACCTGGTCGGCTGAGTCCCAGTGCACAGCGTCAAAAAACAGCAGCATCAGTCCAAAAACAAGAGGGTGAGTATGCACAAAATGGCATTTTCTTACATGAACGAAACCAGTACCATTGCAAAATGTGAAAAATCTAGGAGTGTTGTTGTACTCAAGACTCCAGATGAAGGATCTTATCAAGCCAGTGATAAATATTGCTTCTTCCTCTTGCAGGTATTGAAGAGAATTCTTTATCAAATTAGTTATTCTCAAAAATTCCAAATACTGAATGCTTTTATCTCTTCCAGGCTGGACTACTGCAACATGGTCTGTTTAGGTCTACCTTTAAAATCTATCAAGAAATTGCTGTTATAACAGAATGCTCCAATCAGGCTGATTCTTAAAATCAGGAGGAGTAAGTAGTTGTCTGCCAGCTTGGCTGAGCAGGTCTCGTTACCATTTGCTCAGAGAGTAAAATTTAAAGTATTATATCTCGTTTATAAAACAGCCTACAGTGACAAGTGATCCAGCGGAAGCTTACTTATAAATAATGTTAGTCTTGTCTACGTAATCTACACTCATTTAATCCTCCAACCATACTGGGCCCTTTACGATTAGATGTTCAATTAAAATTCATTTACCACAGAGGCAATGATCCTCTGATGAATCTTTCTCCACCGATAGAAGGGGTAGAAATTAGGGTGACAAACTCACTGTGACCTGTCCAATGAGGACCATTAATTGACAGCCAACTCACAATTTTGAAATCAAATTTAGATATACCACTTTTAAGACCATACTGTTGATATAGAGAATAGCAACTGGAAGTCCTAACCTCCTAAAGAAGTTAAGACGAGTAAGAATTATACAAACCAATAACTCTGCAGTCGCTACATAGAATAGGTGAAGCAACACTTGATGTTCTGTCAGAGCTTGTTGACTCTCTCTACTATACATTTATATCATCAACATGAACCAACAAGACTCAATTGATAGACTCAGACAGATGTAAAATATGGCAAACACAGGCACAAATAAAGCAAGGAATAAGCAACCTCACTGTCAATAATTTATTATGATGAAAACGATTTCCCCAAAAACCCAAGATCATTTTTGTTAGAACCCCTTTCAAATGGCCACAGGGGCAAGCAGGAGGTACTCCGCCCAACTGTGAGAGCTGAGGCCTTTTACTCCAAATATCCCGGGCCCGATTTACTATGGGTTCTGAGCAACTGGGCCAAGTATCTCTTCAGCTCTTGACTCTCAATAGTAGCATGGGTCGAGCAGTCCTAGACTCCTCGGAGGGGAAGGTAGATGCAGGGGGAACACAGGATCACATCTCAGAATACGTTCAATAACGGCAATAAATGATTGTCCAGTCAAATATTTGCTTTTTCAAAAAAGGTTGGGAAGCTTGGGTTCTGATTCTCAGTCAGAGCTTGGGCACATACAGATCACCATGGCGTCAGCTCCTCTCAACTACGGCTGAACCAGGCAACGTCCCTTGTTCACCCCAATTGGCACAGCAGAAATGTGCTCATTACTGCGGCCCCCCTCTGGCACACAGGTTTGCTGATTCACTCTTCACACAGGCTACGGCCCGATTAGCACAGCAATAATCTTCACAGCAGCCCCCTCGGGCATATTGGGTAGGTGACTTCACTCTGTACACGGGATACGGTCCAATCGATGCAACCACGGCTAACTTCACAGCGGTACTCTCTGGTATACCGGGTTGCAGACTGGTAACTTCACACGGGCCATGGCCCGATTGGTGCAGCAGCCGTATCCTCACACCTCGCATTAGGGATCCACTCACCAGGATCCCCCATTGGCCCTTGCTCCCTTCAAGTGCTCTTTGTTTCTCACAGGGCACACTGGTCTTGGCAAGCAAGCAGGCACTGATGCTCCAGGCTCCTGGGGTAGTTGCTCTTGGATTCCCTGGCTGATGTTCCCTCATCCAACTAGGAGACTAGCAGGCCTTAGGCCCCAGGCCTGGTCACAGGCAGAAGTCTTGCAGAGCTTCTCCTCGCACAGCCCTACGGGCTGCTTGACAGCTGACAGCTTTGGGGCCTTCATCTCCCCTTCACATAGTCCATTTCCAGACACCAAATGTGATTTAAGGTCTCAGTCTTTGATGTTTGTGATGAGGTCTGCTTCCTTTTGAAGTGACCACTCCTCTGTCCTCACCTTCTTTCAGAAAGCAGTCTGTCACAGAAGGAGGGACTCCAGACCTGATAGCCCAACAACACAGGCCATGGGAGTGGGTGGAGGTTCACACATGGATGCCAACCACAGTGATATGTGTGTCAAAAGGTTACCCCAGGGCCCTTTCCAGCAGTAGCAGCTGGTGTTGGGGCAGAGTGGCGGGGCAGGCGGGGGGCAGGCAACGAGAAAATACAAAAATAACCAAACAAACAAAATGAACTTACCTGGCGCCCGTCGCATCAGCGTTCTTCTGCTCCTCTCTGGCTCCACTGCAGCACAGGCTCCCAGACTCCCCTGCGGCCAATCCAGATGCTGCTCCCATGCTGCTGGCAGCTTGAGATCAGGATTGGCCTGAGAGCCCTGGATTTACGCTCCCAGAGAGACTGGGAGCCTGTGCCTGCTGTCTCCAACGCGGCAACACAGCCCGGGTTGGAGACATCTCAGTGCACGTGTGAGTTTGGCCGTCCTATGACGGCTGGCCAAACCCACATGCGAACTGACAGCAGTGCCCACCACTCCCCCTCCGTGACTACCCCTGTGATGACCCCGCCTCCAAGACTCGACCCTTAGAACTTGAAAAACAAAACAATAATAAACCTGTTTTATTTTTCAAGTTTTTAGGCTGGTGGCGGGGGGGGGCACGCTCCTCCGCCATAGTGGAGGAACCACCGCTGCTTTCCAGTGACCTCTCACTGAATCAAAGAGGACCCTTTGAAGTGTATTAAAGAGACTACCTCTTCCTTCCTCCAGTGTGTGTCCTACCCAGCTCACAGATATGCAGCAATCCACAAATCTGTCTGAGGGGATTCATCTACCTCCACAGCTCCTGCAGCCAGCCCTGGGTCTCCCAAAATTACATACAGAGTCCTCCATGTACTACACCATTCACAGGCACACGCACACACAGCACATGCATACAACACACGCACTACCCAGCACTACATACTAACTTGATGTAGGCCAAGGGTGAGTTAAGCGCACAGCATCAGGACTTTACTTGAGTGAGCCTGTAGGCCTCCCTCCAGTCAGACAGGTAAAAAGGCCTGTTCACTCCTATTGATCACTACACATATGCTGCCACCACCACACTTGTGCTACTTAACTCCTGGCAAAAGCAGTAGCCTTTCACCACTATGAGGCTAGAGCTTTATGTGACCCTCTCTGTTCAACAAGACTCCAATTTGTGAGACAGGCCTATGCCATGACACACACGTGTTCGCACATGACAACAAAAATCAGCACCAGGTATCCAGTTGCCATTGCAGCAGGGGAACTCAGGGCAGGGGTGCACGTCTTTCACCACTTTTGAAGCTTGATTTTCTAGAAAACAATTCTAACAGTTGCATACTTACATCTATTGAGAAATTAAGTCACCCATTTTAGTCAGCAGTGGAAAAATACATTCCTTTAGGAATTTGTCATTGTTAGAAACTTTCAGTTGCAGTCCGGAACAATATTTTCACAACCAAGCTGGACGATACATCTTGAAAAATAATTTGTAATTGAGGCTCTCATAAACCTTGTGCAGAGCTGGATAAATGTCAGCTATGCTATAAACCATCGAAAGAGCATGATGAACAGTCGCTGCCGGTATTAATCGTGGGCGGGGGGTCGTGCAGGGAGGTGGGGTGGGGGTGAGCTTAATAATTATTAAATAAAATAAAAAACTTAGCTGTCCGCGGGTCCCGCGTTTTCATGGCACCGGCTCCTGCTCCTGCTCTCCTGTCCTACCTCCGGCAGGAACAGGAAACAGGAAACAGGCAGCCTCCCTCCCCTAAGTCAATCACAACGCTGCAATGGCAGCGTTGTGATTGGTGGGAACGCCGCCCAGCCAGGCGCCTATGAGGAGGCCATTTTCTCCATGTAGGCTGCATTGCAGCCTGCATGGAGAAAGGGCAGAGTGTGGATGACTGGTTTGGGCGGCCCCAGAGGGCACCAAACCAGTCATGCTCACTCCGGAGTGGGCACACCACTCCTCCCCTGCCCAGCCCTGCTCGTAGAGCAGCCAAGCCCACCTGCCGCAACCAAACACTTCTGCTTTCTCGCAGTGCGAGAAGCAGAAACATAAAATGGGAGTTTTACCATTTTATGTTTCTGCTTCTTGCACTGCAAGAAAGCAGTGGGGTGACGCTCCTCCGCCCTAGTGGAGGAGCCGCCCCTGATGATGAAAGGTTATAGTAAGCATGACATGTGAGTACAACCATAACAATGCACACAGAAGAGGCAGCATGCACGTAAATAAAATGAAGACATTATTACAGTTCTTTGTATACTCTCTTTCATTTACCATGATTTTTAAATGAAGTTTCTCATTTAAGTTAGAGCCCTGCCTTTGAACCCAACAGCTACTTAAATGTAAAGCGAGATTACAGATAACTCCAGATGTGGTGAGGATTTTGTGTGACAAGAGTTTCTCCCTTTGTTATGAAAGATTCCAGTATAGTTGTATTAACAAGTATTGGCATGCCAGCCAGCCTTTGGGTTTGCCATTTTATAGTATAAAGCCTTAGTCGTTGATTATAGTGTTTTTTTTTCATATGTAGTTGTAAGATTTAATTTCTCAAGATGAGAAGTGTGGGATTATTTAATTGGTTGTTTCTATTTAAAATCACCCCTCAACAATATATGTTACATGTTTTTGTGTTTTTGTGATTTTATGGCACAAAATGCAATGGTATAAAAACCCATATTTCACGGAGACACGTGAAATATGAAAAGTATTTCAGAGGTCTGTGTGAAATAATGTTTTAACATCATAATGCAGCTTCAAATCACTCTGCACAGCTCTGTTCATTATTTCTTATCAAAAATCTATTTTTGAAAGGTAAACAAAATCTGACCATTCTAATTCCAGTCAGAGCCAATCTACTTCCACAATCTCTCCCTTTCATAGCCAGACATTTTTTAACGAAGAATTCTGTTTCAAAAAGTCGACATTTTTAACTACATTCTTGTTTTTTTCTGTAGACAACTAAATTTACAGTACAGTATTTAACTTACAATTTTCAGTAAATATTTTCCTGCTTGAGAAAAGACACATTTTCAACCTAACTGCCCCTAGAGAAACATGTAATATGTAAAACTCTACGTGTGTAATATGTGTCTATAGCACCATCTCAGGGATTTAGTGGAATTTTGAAAATGCAGCCTTTGGCCTTTTAGTTTATGATGTCACAAAATCCCCTCAATGGCAATATAAGTCCTCATTACCCAGTAGCCTGTTATGTATCATACATACATGTAAATATATTCCCTCTAGAAAATAGGTTAAAGTGTAGTTATGGCTAGCTGTGGTATATAACACCTCAACAAATGTTAAGAAAAACTCAGAAATTCACTTAAAAACCACGGTTAAATTGCGGTGATGGTTACGAATTAAAACTGAGAAAAACACTGAAATTAGAAAGTCATGGTTAGCTCCACAATCCATAACTCGCTCATCAGCCATGCACATCATAACTCGCGCAATGGTGACTGGGTAGGCTGGGTACAAAGAGGAAGAACTAGAATAGTAAACAACACAGAGAGTAATAGTAGTAAGTCTGTGAGTGGACCCAGGAGCAGAGAGGGTGCAGCCCTGGTGAGCAACAGACATCACAAAGAGGTTCTCTGGGTATAATGGATCCACCTAGAAGCGGCTTGGAGTGGATGCTGCTAATTAACCTACAAGGGGAGGTGATAGACGGCAGTGGCGGCTGCCTTGGAAGAGGGGTGGTGGATTAAAAAAATAAAATAAAAGTACGTTCTCCGCCGCTCCACCACGCCCCCGCACGCCTCTCCTCCGTCTGCTGTGCTGGAAGCACCGGAAGCATCCAGGCTTCCGGACTTTCCCAGCCAATCACGACACTGCAGGAGCAGCTTCGTGATTGGTCTGAGTGTCCTGTTTGGATGCTCAGGCAGTGCCTGAGGAGGCTGGGTATGTACTCCACGGGGCTGTGTAACACAGCCCAATGGAGAACATGCCAAGTGCGCATGATGGTTTGGCCGGCCCTAGAGGGCCGGCCAAATTGTCATGTGCACTTAGAGGAGTGCAAACCACTCCTCCCGCCCTCTGGCATCACAGAGCCCAGACCCGCCCTGACTCCTGCATAAAAAAATGAAATGATAATAACGTTCTGTTATTATCATTTTATTTTTATTTTTTGCACTGCCTAAATAGCAGTGGGGCGACGCTCCTCTGCCTTAGCGGAGGAGCCGCCATTGATAGACGGTAGTCCTATGGAAGTAGTGGTAGGTAGGTTTAGGATGGTGAGACAAGTGAGAGTAAAGTGTGAATAAGGCAGGGGCTCAAAGGCCCAGTCACGACCCTGCAGGAAGACACCTTTAATCTCTCCGCCTCTTACCTGGATGCCTGGGCTGGCTGCCGTGTGAGGAGAGATCAGGAGGTAACCTGAAGAAAGTGAGAGGTTCAAGAGTCCCAAGGTGATGCTGGAAGGAGTGAACTCAAGGGGGAATGGGGAGGTGTGAGCAAGAGAAAAGATCTGGGTCATCAAGCGGTGGGGAGTGTTTGACCTTTCAAACTTCTGTTACAATATCTGTTCTTTAGGTATTGATTGCCAGTCCAGGTTGTATGATTTTCACTGCTCCATACATTCTAAATATTATTATTAAACTAGACAATTGTTGGTGTGACGATTATAGAATTCAGACAGTGTGAACAGCAGTATTCAATTTTCTATCAAAACATGGTCCAACAACCAATTTCCTTGCAGCAGCACTATATTGTGCATGGGTGACACAAACTGTTTACATTTGGATTGGTAAAAACCTAGATATTACAAATTGCACAACACGCTGGGCTGACACTATTCCAAAGACAAAGAACATTTGCTGAAATTTCCAGATTCCAAATAGGAGCTATTGAGAAATGGGCCCAGTACAAAAGCCTGAACAGCCTATGTGATTGAGTACATACATACATACATAGATACATAGATACATACAATGTAATCATAGTGTGACCCAACACCGACATATAGACCTGGAGACTAAGCAGATTCTATGGGCTCTTGGGTGAAACGCTGCTGAAAAGGAGGGAGTGACACAGGCAGGAGGCTACAGATGAATAAAAAGGTTAACACTTTTATTCCAAAAACAGTTAGTACATGTTTGGATGGAGTGGGGTTTGATCAAAGGGAAGTGGAGCACTAGACTGCAAGTGTAAATGAAAGAAATGGGTATAGTTTACGTAAGATATATAGAATTATAGATGGGTAACAGTGAATTATGGGATGTTTTTCACCGAGGGGTTCTAAGGGACATCAAACAGACAACAAGAGCGAACCCTGAGTTGTTTATGATGTCACTCAGAACCCAGAGATGAAATGCACCCCCAAAATTCACTTTTTACCCATCTATATTTTATGTTATGTATGGTCCTCAAAATCATCTGCCATTGCTTTCAGCTGCTCCTCAGTATACACATACCATGGCATGCTGTAAATGTAAAACAAAATCCCTGGTCTCCTACTACCCACCCTCACCAGTCTCTGTGCCTTGCCTCCAGCCTATTACAGAAGCTGTGCTCCCTGCTTTCCAGCGCTGCTCTGGCAGGCTCTGTGGGAGCACTGCCAGAGCAGCCCGGAATACCTTTAGGATGTAGCAATAGAGGATAACAGCTTTTGTTAACAACTGTTGCTACATCATCATCATAGCAGTGAGTTATTGGATTTAAATCCACGTATTCATGCTAGTGGCTCTCTACCATAGCCATACATAATATATAAATACCTACTGCATAACATACCGCAAAAATAAATAGAAGACCCAGGCTAAGAACATACATCAAAATGTATGTGAGGCGATTTTGCCTTAATAAATGCCCAAATTCTTCTAGATAAAGTAGAGTTGTGTGTACAGATGGGGCTGTCTGAGTAAAATGTGAAATCCTTTTATTGAAAAATCAATGTACATTGACTCAATCGAGAAGATGCACTGATCAAACAAAAGGGCTGTAGCCGTTTTATAGCATCTTATTTATCTGTGTGAAACCAAAGAACTTTCAGAAGACCGTATAATGCACGAGACATCACTGAAATGAACAATGAATGCCTTTATTTTATTTATTTTAAAGTACTGCATGAATATATGCAATATCTTGGAATTTATTGTACGACGGTCCCTCGTGGCAAAATGTTCAGCAATAAAGGACACATTGTCATGAGGGATGGTGCAGCAGACATAATTCTTTTTCTGTGCTGTGTATGTACACAGGGTGTAGCATCCAAACCCACCAATCAGAAAGCCACGATGCAGTGTACCCATGGGACCTGAAAGAAAAATTGCATTATTGTTCACATTTCTAAGGCTATTTAATGCGTTTTTCCACTGACAAATTATTTAAACTAGGAAGCATTTTCACAAATAATGGTCTACATTGTCAGGTGTAAACCAGACATCTTGTATAGTCGTTTATATTTCAAGTATAGCAATCTGTGTTTTAAATTTCTGTGGTTTCTGTCAAGTTCATAAAGGTCTGATGCTGTTTGAGGTAAAGTAAACATTAGGGCCTGTTGGCAAGCAAGCTTCCTGTTAGTTAACCAATTAAATTATCAAATTAGCATACTAGGCACAAACCTAGCAAAAGTTTAAGGGCTTTTGTAACTGTTACAATTAGGAGTGGGCGTAACTCACGTAACTCTGTGTTGCGTAGTCAGGTGGAATTACGCAAGAAGAAGAATTCTGCATTTGGAGCAATTTTCTTTGCGTAAAAATACTTTCTGGCGTTGAAAATGGACGCGAGGATGCAGTTTGCACTGAGAAATAGTGCTAAATGCAACAGGAAATGACTAGCAGCCCAAGCAGCTGCTCACTCTTGCTACACTTGTGGGAGGATTTACCCCCAACTTACTTCAAGCATTTAGAGCCATTTTCTTAAATGGACGCAGAATTTTTTTGATCACGCAAAATTACGCAAAAAGAGTAATTCTGCATTCAGAAAAATTTTCTTAGCACAAAAATGCCCCGTGGTATCCAAAATGGACACGAGGATGCATTTTGCACCAAGAAAATAGTGCTAAATTCAACAAAACATAAACAGAAGCGCAAGCAGCAGCTCACGCTTACTAAATGTGTTTTCGCTGTAGGATTTTTTCCCCCCAAATTACTCTTAATTATGCGAGTAGGCATAATTGTGTTATTATAGGTAATACTATGTCGGAGTAGCGCGGAATTACTAAAATTACTCTGATTACTCTGGCGTAATTAAAATGACTCCCAGGCCTAGTTAAAATGCCTTTATTTATTTACTAATCCCATTTTAACAGTCAGAAAAGTTTTTTTTTACTTCTAAAATGGGATTCCAAATGGATACTGATTCAGTATCTGAAAGGGGCATGTTGTAGGCATCCCTTCCAAATACTCAATGGGTTTCTAATGTATCAATATTTTGTGACTAAAATCCAGTTGAAAACCATTGATATCGTGCAGACACCTCAAAGGATGTGGTAACCTATTTGCAAGCCTGGGCGGAGTGCAAAAAAAACTCCACCGCGCTACGCGGAGCTCCGCAAGCGGCGGAGTGGGTTAGAAAAAATGCTGTTCGTGATAATTTTCAGTGCCGGGTGTTTATCCCCACTGTGAAATTATCGCGAACTGCACCATGCACAGCGCAAGCGGGCGCTGCTTCCTTTCTGCCGCTTGAGTTGATTCTCTACCCGAGCGGCAGCTTTCTCAACGCGAAAAGACGGTTTCTCAATGCGAGCAGTCGTGAGCATACGCGGCCACTCGCATTGAGAAATCCGACCGCCCGCGTTAAGAAATCTCACCTGGCGGTTGATTTCCCTCGCTCGCGCTCGCCAACTTGATGTTGACGAGCGCGAATGAGAAAAATCTCACCGGGAGGTGGATTTTCCTCACTCGCGCTAGCCAACTTCATTTTGATGAGAGCGAGCGAGGAAAAAACTCCGCTCCGCTGAGCGGAGTTTTTCGGAATTCCCCGAGCTCCGCATAACGCGGAAAACTCCACAAACTCTGTAAGCGTAACGAAGTTCACTGCCCAGACTTACCTATTTGCAAAAGGGAAGGGGTTCTCTTGGAACTAGTTCTCCTTTGTGAATGTAAGAACAAAACTTTTTTAATCACAGGAAGTGCCTACTCTTAAGCAGAAAAAGCAGAAAAAAATTGTTTCTTTTTGACGCAGTCCTGTTTCCCTTAAAGAAAATAGGCTTTATTTGAAAAAAAAAATGTTTGCATAATTAAAAAGCATGTTGGTCTGCTGACCCCAGCAGGCCACCATCCCTGTGAAGGCCTCCAATCGCAGTGGGTTCGTCATTTGCAATACCTCATTAATATGCATTTGGTAGGTCATATTCCAACCCACTACAATTCGTATTTTTAAGATCAACCTATTATTACATAGGTAGGTTCTTAAAAATCTTTACTGGTCGCAAAAATACTGGCTGCAAAGTGTGATCAGTAATTTGTGAGAAGATATAACTACATATGGCCTCTTGTTATTTAAATGGGAAACTAATAACAACTAATTTTAACTAACCTATTAACTGAGAATGCCAAGACCCCTTCTCACCCTCTAATCCCTCCCAAAATTGTTGGCCTCCTACCAGGGCCCATCATCTTGTTTTTCGTTTCACAAACACTCTTACAAATTCTTTGATCAACAAATCTTACTGTATGGGTGAAGGGTCCAGTGGACCACATGGTGCAGCAGAGGAACTCGTTCATTCAAACTATGAGCAACCATGTACTGGGAACTGTTAAAACTATACAAGAGTGTTAATGTATCAGAATTGTGCTCTCAAGCTTCCTTTTCATGCACGTGTAGCTAGTACCGGTACAGTGATTAGGATAAAGTAAAGAATGTGCATGCTTTGGACTTAACAATGCATGGACAATAATTGACCCATTCTGCTAGCCTATCTCCAATCTGATGATCGATAACAGATTAAGCAACAGACTTGTCTAATCTCCATGGTGTTGTCATGTACACAGAAAGGGTGTGCTCTGAAATGGCCTCAGGTAAACCTGTATCTAAGCGTAAATTGATCTGTTTTAAGTGAAAAGGCAAAAGCATCACTTAGGCAACAGTTTGACCTTGCCTTACCCAGGTCTGCTGGGAACAGGTTGCTCTGGTCCTGTCCTTTTATAACCACCTCACAATTTTCCAGTTTATGCAGGCTTGTGACTACCTTCTAAATAAGCTGACATATTTCCCCGCATAGCTTTAGTTCAATCTATAGAACTAAATGGTTCCAGCTCTGACGGCCTGTGGTGTTTTTGTGTGTCGTCCTGTCTGGGATCCACCATTTCATTTAACAGCCCCACAGATGGTAAAGCATTCTCAGTACATGGAAAACAACCACATTGCATGAAGTCATCAAATTGTGGCTTGTAATATGCGCCTTCATTTGGTGTTACTTTCATTTAGCTTTTAAATCAAGGGTGTGGGTTCCCAGGATAAGAATGCCTCCAATATGTAGGCGTTTTATGTGACTGGTTTTTTAATTTTTCAGTCCACTTCTGAAAATCAACTTTATTACAAAGTCTGCACCCTATGGTATAACTAGGAGTGCTCAATTTGTGCTGGTGATTGTCAGTGGTCGGTTGTGGAACTCATCTTTAGGGACCAAGACTTATTTTTCATAATCAGACTTTGACCCAGAGCAACAGAAAGAAAGCAACACAAGGAAGAAAGAATGAGAAAGAGGAAAATAGGAAAACAATAACAAAGGGTGAAATTAGCAAAGATAAACAATCTTCAATCATGAGAAAAATAGACAGGAAGTGAAGGCGGGTGGGAGAGGGAGGTGTGAGTGTAGTCAAGATTAGGTAGCCTTGCTATTCCGCAACTCTGGCATTCTGCAGTCAGGAGCAAGCTCATTAAATATTGTTGGGAATTCACCATTGCACAAGTGACCAATAATGTTTTTCCAAGTTTGGAAAAACTTGCTTTGTCTACCTCACCTCAGTGGCTGATTTGTTTTACTATTGAATTTAGCACTATTTTAAACTCCAAAAAGGTGATGTCGCTGCGAGGCGAGTGCAACGCCCGGGAGCGGCTCACTGTTGGAGCTCCGTGGGGATCGGCTCCGTGCTGCGCTGCGTACTGTTCTCCAGAGAGGAGGCTTGGGAGGCTCTTTCGGGCTTGCTGGCCCCCGCTGAGCTGCGTGGAGGAGCCGGAGATTTGTGGCCGCGGCGGGTGATGCAGCTGCTGCGTGCATCTCTTCTACCTGCAGCCTCGACCTTCCAAGTAGCGGGATTGAAGGAGGAAGGCGGGGCTACTCGCACGACGGAGACTGCTGGAGATACCAGGAGTCCTGGGCTGCCAAAACACGAATGAGGCAACAAGTAAGCAGGGGAATTTTCAAAAAAAAGAACTGAAAGCACATTTGAAATCCTTGGCTGGATTTGGCAGCACAGATAGGGGACAAGAACTGTATCCCCCAAGCCGAATCCTGGTACAACACAATTAATAGAACCAATGAGAGTCAGCTGGAAGCCAGCAGGAAGCGTTAGCACCCAGCATTTGATTTCGAACTTCAATAGTTAATAGTTTTCTTCTCTCAGTGGGGCACTGCAGCTTTTAGCCTCCTACGCAAAAATTTTGGAGAACAAGAGAGTTCCAAATTGCTAATTGAGCCCCAGATAGGCTCTTTACTCCCTCCCAGTTTCCCTTTTGAGGTTTGATCCATTGTCACCTTGCTGTTGCTGCCTTTCATTTACCTGCAGCCTCGTACTGCTACAGTCCCTGGAACTCCTGGTGGGACGTGAGTCCCAGGAGTAGAGTCATGCCACCAACTTCGTCGTCCACACTCCGGGCGGGGGACTACAGACCCCAGAGTGCACCATCACCTTGCCCAGCTGCCGCGAGTGAGGAGGGGGAGGCGTCACCAACGCGCTTATAGCGCAGCCTTCCCACCGCGGCGCGGGACGCACGCCCGGATGAAGCCCGGACCAAGGGCCAAGGGCGGACCCGTCTGAGCCCGTCCGAGACCGACTGAGGCTGGGCTGGGCCACCCCTCTGATCTTCACTTTACATCACCCTGTTGTGAGTTTCGCTGCATGAACACTAGCTCCTACTGTGCTTTGCTGAACTGGGCCGAGACTTGGGGGGGTTCTATGGAGTGAACCTTTAGACTGTGTGTTGTTTTAAGTTCTTAGGGGTGAATGCTTCTCCCAGTGTATTGATTTATATTAGTTGGTTTTGTTTTTGGATTGAGGAGGCATAGATAGTAAATAATTATGGGGAAAAGTACTCCCCCGCGCATAAGGGCAAGCAATAGGCAGAAAAACTCTATTTGAACCCCTACTCTTCACTCTGCCGCTCAACCAACCGCTATTGATAGAATGTTGCAACAAGCAATAGGAGCTGTCTCCAGTGAAATAGAACGCACTGAAAGACGACTTTCTTTAACACCAATGCTCCCAAGTATTTCTCAAACTATGGAGTTAGAAGCTTTTCACTCACCCCAATCACCAGCTGTCCCCATTATTTTAGAACTATCACCTGCCTAAGATACCCCAGTCCCAAAAATTGTCAGTAGGATTGGGACCGGGGGGGGGGGCAAAGAAGAAAGGAGCCCCTCGGAAGCCAATTGACCGTAAGGGAGGTAAATCTGCGAAACGTAATCCAGGGGTAGAACTAAACCAATTGCCAGAGGGCTTTACTTCTGATGAAAGTGGTAATAAAACTTCGGAGCCCCCAGTATGGGTATCGCACCTGTCGGTCGAACTAAAAGCTTACCTCAAATTTCTTATAAAATCTGAACTTGAGGATGCAATGAGACATATCGACAGGTTAAATACACTTATGGACTCGTGGGGAACTAAAATTGATGCTGTATTGCATACTATTCAATTTATTAAATCACCAAATAGGGTAACTGCAACCCATGGAGTCCAGACGACCCGGTCGGCTTGCCTCCAGCAACCCTCCGCTGAAGGGGAAATCCTGATGAGCAAACGAATTTGCCCGTAGAGCCAATCCACCCAGTTCAACATATCCGACCCATAGTGACCTTGCATCATAGGGCGCCCCACCCCATTGACAATTCCCAAGATAGCAGGGTTGCGACAACTACTCACAACTTACCAATTGAACATCAGGCCCAAAGAATTCGTGAAGTAGAGATCAGAAATCCATCCCACTCTAAACAAAGGGAAATGAACATCACTCTCCCCCGCATAGATTTGCCCCCAGCATCAACACCTTATGTTGTCATTTTAGCTGGAGTAACTGAGCTGGAAAATGGTCGAGGGGAATCATATCTGGAATTGAAAAACAAAACCATCTACTGGCTAAACAAATATAGGCCGCTGCCTTATACAACACATAGTGAAATCCTATTTACCCGTAGGGTTAGCTGGATGGGGCATAGACAAAAAGACATCCCAGGGGATTGTGTTCTAATTAATTTTAGAGATAGAAGGGCGGTCCAACACATTCTTGAATGGGGGCCATGTAGGGAGATAGGAGGTATTCAGACACTTCCCCTGGGCTACTTTTACCCTCCAAGCCCCCTGATAGACAGAGTAGGGAGTGTGTACAAAAAATGGGAATCAAGAGCCCAGAGAGGTAATTTGCTAAAATCAGGTCAGGGGTTGGAAAACAATACGACATTTAACATTCCTGTTAGTAATAGATTTAGCCCCTAGACCTGGTTGATTGACTATCTCCCGTTGGCAAGAACTTGAATCCTATTATTAATCACCCACCGGAGCTCCAACCTTCGGAAGGTTTAGTGAATGATGACCAACTTGCCGAGAATATTCTTGAAGCTAGCGTATTGGCTGGTATTTGTAGCTCATCCGCCAGGATGCTAGGTGACCCTGACTGTATCATGCAGAATGAGTTAGGGCCCAATGATCAGGCTAAAACTTTTCAACAGGCAACAAATCAGGATGGGCGCTCTCTACAGAACACCAAGATCTTGTCATGGAATATAGCCGGCCTTAGTTCAAAAATGGACCACCCAGATTGGGGTGATTTTATAGACAGCCATGAGCTGTGCCTCTTTCAGGAGACCTGGTCATTGACGCACTTACATAGAGTGGGCTATGTGGCATATTGTACTCCAGCCGTCCAGGGGTTTAGAGGGAGACCTTCGGGAGGCCTTTGTATTTGGGTGGGTACACATTTGGGTTGCAACATCAAAACAATAGATACCTCCTCCCCTGATATTTTGTGTATCCTCCTTTCTTTCCATAACACCCGGAAAATTGCCATTATTAATGTTTATTCTCGCCCAGTGAGCCATGGGCAAACTTCACAGACGTTAGATTGTCTGGCCACCTTTTTGTATACTTTGCCTGAGTCCACTTATGTAATTATTGGTGGGGATTTTAATTGTCATTTTGAGCCATTAAATGGCATCTCCACCAGCATTACTAGTGAGGAAGATTCGGCCCGGTTAATTCCTGAATGTAACACCTATCAGGTAAGGGGCTGGACCTCCCTAGTTCTGCAGATGAATTCTCTTATTCTCAGCCACTCACTTAGGGCATGTAATGGTCGGTTGCCCTCCGATAGCCCAGGCAACTTTACTTATAATAAGATCGGGCAGGCATCTATCATTGATTATATTTTTGTAGATGTCGAGTTATGGAACCGAATTATTGATTTTACGGTCAAGCTCCGATGTGAAAGCGACCACAATCCGTTGGTGTTAGAAATAATAGTCCCGCATTCCACCTGCTACCTGAACTCATCTAACCAGCCTGCCCCGAATCTAATAACAACTGAAGGAGGTAGAAGAGTACGCTGGGGAACTTTTGTACAGTCAGCTGAAAAAGTGGCCATACTTTATAAACAAATTATCCCTTTTTTAAAAGTTGCATTTAGAGTAGCATTAAATAGTGAAGGTCCCGAATCCTTGCTGGAATTAAGTAAGAATAATCAGGACATGTTTTTAACATTGGCACAGTTCTTTTTTAATGATCAAGCCAATAATGGTACTGACCCCAAAACAAAACATCCCTGGTATAATAGAGCGTGCAGGGAGGCCAAGCGCGCACTACTACTGGGGATTAAAGATAAGGACAACCTACGTATAAAAGAATCCAGAGCACAATACAAAAATATTTTAGCTGAGGCCAAGAAAACTTGGGAGATAGCAAAATGGGAAGCAATAAAAAAAGCCTTAGATAATAGAGATATGAGAGGCTTTTGGAATCTAGTGAAAACTAGAAAATCTGAAGGCAACTCTGTAATTGAACCAAACCTGGGGGAGGAAGTCTGGAGAATCCATTTTAAGAACTTATATTCAAGGGCTCTGCACGGAGATGTAGTTGAGAGGGAATCAATAATGGATAAAATCCCCTTAGACAATAGTGCACCCCCTTGTTCTATAAAAGAGGTAACTGTAGCATTAGGGAAATTGCTTCCAGCAAAGGCACCGGGGTTGGATAGAATACCTGGTGACCTATTTAGAAATGAACAACTAGTGTGGGCACCCTACCTACGGACACTATTCAACGCTATACTACAAGGGATGGCGTTGCCCTCGACTTGGGCAGGTGCGGAAATTATTCCTATCTATAAAAAAGGCTCCCCGCTTAACCCGGCAAATTACCGTCCTATAAGTCTTATTGACGTGACCCAAAAGATATTTGCCCGTGTTCTCCTCGCCCGATTGCAATCATGGATAGATGAAAATAATGCATTAACACCTATGCAAGCTGGCTTTAGGACCAACATTTCAACCATTGACCAGCTTTTCAGATTGCAATTGATTCATTGGAAAACAGTAACTTTGGAGGGTGGTAGCCTGTATCTAACTTTTGTAGATCTCAAATCCGCATTCGATATGGTGCAGCGTGATGAGCTATGGGGTCTCCTATACGATATGGGAGTACCAGCTTATCTATGCCATCAGCTGATGCGTTTGCACCAGGATACGTATGCGAGAGTTAGATATGGCAAGAAAGGGGAATTGACGGCCCCCTTTCCAGTGGAGAAAGGGGTGAGACAGGGCTGTGTGTTGGCCCCGACCCTGTTCTCCCTCTTTTTGAATGGTCTAATTGACACTCTACTGGCAATTAAGGATATAGATTCCCCGAGGTTAGCAAACCGCAAAATACCTGCGTTAATGTTCGTGGATGATACGCTACTATTGTCTAAGAGTCCCATGGGGTTGCAGCGGGTCCTGGAGGAGTTCTGTAATTTCTGTTGGAAAAGGGACTTGGAGATAAATCTCCCAAAAACAAAATATATGGTGTTCCACGCCAATACCAGTAATTGCCCACATCCTCTAATGGAAGGCAGGCCCTTAGAAAGGGTGTCCATTTTCGACTACTTGGGTCTCACACTTAATGATAAGATGGATTGGGGGTCCCAAGTAAAGAAAGCTAACCTAAAATTGACACAGTCCATTGGGGGTATCCTAAAAGTATATAAAAATTGCACCCAAAAAGTGGTAGGACCGCCTGCTGAAATTTATAAAGTCCAGGCAAGGGGTGCGTCAATTTATGGAGCAGAACTCTGGGGCCACTGTCCATCTAATATGTTATCTATTACAGAGAATTCCTTCCTTAGACAGCTTTTGGTCCTTCCCAAAAGCACCCCTCTAACTCCGCTAAGGATGGATCTAGGTATTGGCCCGATTGCTGACTTGATTGCCTCTCGACCGATTTTATATTGGCGTCGATTATGGAGTACCCCGAGCTATTAAACTATAGAGAGGAATTGAAGGACGTTATGTCCATCTTGGGAGCAGGGAATATTCCATGGCTATCCTATATCAGAAGCACATGCCACGCTCTGGGGAGGGCAAACATATGGCTAACTCCTGAAGAGACCTGCCCTAGTATCTCTAAAAAGACCCTATCTTTTGCCCTCAAAGAACTTGCACAATTATTCCAGAGCATTAACTCATGCAGTTTGACCTCCAGATTTCTGGACGTCAAACAGCAATATAAGCTTGAGCCAGCCCTGGATAACATCCAGCCATTTCTTGCAAAGAAATTATATTTTCAATTCAGATACGGTGTGCTCCCGCTCCGAGCATTTACAAACCAGTGGAAGGGCGCCACCAGACTGGATTGCCCTGGGTGTACATCAACTGAAGAGACAGAACTTCATGTTCTTTTCTTCTGTCCGGCGTATAGAAGGTCAAGATCTAAGTGGGTTCTCCAGCTGTGTAGAAATGTGGGGATCAGAGACCACACAGAGGCCTACAGGCTATTAAAATACGAGATGCACCCACTATTTGTTTTTGCCACCTCTAAATTTTTGTTTGCAATGTGGTGTATTCGTAGAGGCATCATTAAAAAAAAGAGCTTAGGAAGTATTTAAGTGTGCTTATCCATTGATAATGCAGCTAACTTAAAATTGCACATATTCCCATCTGAAAACTTGTTAGCTATTTTAATTGCTTTATCTTATATTTTTTTAAATACAAAATCTATTTTTGTATTGTTTTTAAAAACGTTTTTTTAATTGTTTTTATAATTGTGACATTTTCTCTGGACTCGAGTAACACTGTAGGTTGTTAAATATCGAGCGATGAGTGGCTGTAGGGGTTAGAATACATTGTATAAACTTGTAGTATACTGCTATATATGTGCAGCAAGGATACTCTGTGCTTCTTCCTGACTGTATAAATTCTTTCTTATTTTAAATTTCCTGTATATTATAAATGTTTTTAATCAATTCTGCTTTTATGGCTATACAGCCGAAATAAAGTTCTTTTGACTGACTGACTGATGTCTTTTTCATTCCATACATTTGTCTTGCCAAGTTTTTTAAACTCTTAATTAAATACAGTGCATTTTTCTTGGTTGTATTGCCCTGTATTTCATTCCATGGCTATAGATTTAAAGAGGCCGCAATTCGACTGTGCCTTACTTAGGTTCAAAAACGTAATTAATGCACCTTCATTGCATAATTTTAATTTCGCCACCTGCCCAAATTAAAGTTGTATAAGGTCTTCTGAAATACCCTGCCTAATCTTAAAACAAATCTGTAGTAATGAAATACCATGCGTAGAGGTGAAGTAGTAGACGTAGCCGAGTAGTGTCTTTGTAAGTTATTTATTAAGTCCATAACATCAGTGGTAGCAGCCCCACCAGGAGCAGCCTGCCTGCTGCTCAGCCCATATTCAACTGTCAACACTCACACCAGGCACCCAAGCATTCCATGCATCTCCATCACACCAACATTCCACACAGAACACTCACACTGGCTGAGCAGCTAGGAACCAGGTAACAAGGGAACATAATAAACACAACAGGAAGATACCACAAAATCCTTCACTCCGAGCATTCAATCTCAATTAACAACTCATTTTTATTTACATTATAGATTTCTGCACAATATATTAAAATAGATTGGATCTTACTATTAAAGGCTTGAAAGACCGGTATATAGGTTACCACACCATATCTACACTGGAAAATTTTGGGAAAACTACAGTAAAACTCGCCCTTGTTGCTTGGCACTATGCCTGCTTGCGGTAGAAGACAGTGGGGAATTAATCACCCTCTCATCAAAGATTTTTTAGATTTATGGGCTGCTTTACTTCAAAAATGACATCTGCACAGATGTTATGTCAAAAACTGTATGTAGAGGCAAATCACATGTATATCCCACCCAAACACTGCTTATCGCCTAAACGGAGCAGAATTCTGAAATGCGCGTTGGCACATCTATACATACATGTGACGAAAACCCTGCATCTCTTTTGTACGTTCAGCTATAGTATGTTATATTCGCTGTGATACAGAAGACCATATAATATAGGCTCCTGAGCATTCGAATAATATTTTTCAAAGGTGTACAATATGTATTCCTCTCGACCCGCATGCGTGCTGTGGAACACAACACCCCGCACCACTTTTGCCTATACCTCGCCCCTTGTCAGGGAGCAAAGACATGGAAATGGGGTAGATTTTGTTTCGAAAAAAAGACACTTCACCCGGGCTTTAAGTGGGGTGGAAAAACTCGGGGGATGGGGGGTCGCTCGAAGGGGCGTGGCCTATGTAATTAAGGGCATGGCTTTAAAACACCTAAGCTAAAAATCTGTGCTTAGCATAATGTGCCGCCCGACTGGTATTTTGCTGTTTCTGTCATTGCATCCAGATATATAATACAGCAAGTAACATTACACCTACAACAAGCCAGGACTATTGGCTTTGTCAATGGTTGTTAGTTGCATAAAATAAATAACCACCAGTTATGGCTTCATGTTCTGAAATGATGAGACTGTGAAAGACCTATAACGAGTCTCTTCGAAGTTACTTCAAAGGCGGTGAATGGTGGTTCTGCTGCAGAATTAAGATTTTTTTTCACCTTGAGGGTGAAGGCAAAAATGGAGAGCCTGATATAGGGACCCGTCTCAGCACCTGCTTTTAAGAACTTCCGGTAATTGAACACGGCAGGACCCGGCCCACTTAAAGCCCTGCACTTCACCCTCTGCCTCTTCCCGGTTGCACCACCTCCCTTCAAGCAATCAACACCCACACCTGATAGCCTTTGAAACTTTCTTCTCATAATAAATCCAAACCATCTCAGCCTCCCTTCATCTTTCCTGTTCCTCGTCAGAATCAAAGACTGCTGCCAAGAGCTTGATTAAAGCAAGCACTTGCAAAGCCAATAGGTTTGGCTTTAATTGGTATCTCTAGACTCTTATAAAAAGCATCAGTGGAGACGAAGAAGGCAGCATTTTCAGTCTGAAGCATCTTATTATTAGAGGGATAGCAGGTGTTGTATTGTTATTTTGATGCAGGATGTACTAAAAAGTTGCAGATATACATTGACTAAAAAGTAAGCATAACCAATGGGATGGGTTTCGCAGTGGTACATTATAAAGCTTGCTTGGATTAAAATAAGAGAAATGAATCCGTTAAATAGAATGAGTACGTAAAGGAAGAGTATAAAGATGTTCACTAACTTGAGTAGTGCACCAAAGAGGTAGTACTTCTGATACAGTAGCAATGCCTATTCCCCATACATAGGTAATCATGCACATCAGCTGCATTTGTTGTCCCTGTTTTATGGTGTGAGCACCTGTTAACTATAAGAAGACAAAACAATTATTCTGTATAATAGCATTTATATAGCACTTACTTGCTACATAGGCAGCAAGCTAAATCATGTAGGGTGCATCACTAGAAGGGTGTTGTCTTTGTTTTGATCCTATTTGGGGAGAGTTTCCATGTTGTGCAATATGACCACCAAGGTGCGGGTATTGTTCTTACGGGATTCAGAGCTTAGCAGTGTGATAGGTGAAGCAGTGTGAGAGCTGGGCGTGCAGGTTATAGTTTTCAATAAGCTGGAAGGTTTGATCAGCTCTGCAGATCACTTTATGGTGTTTCTTATGAGGCCAGTAAGCCAGTTTCCTCACAAAGGGATCACTCACAGAATATCGGAACCAAAAATATTGTGTTGACAGAATATTGTTTCAGAATATTGTTTCAAAAATATCGAGAAGGTAGGTGCATATAGGTAAGTATAGATTTACTATTCTTATCTCCATAACTACGTACCTTGAAGCTATATATATATATTCAAGTGCATATATGTGGAGTTATATATAGTAAAACTTTGCTTACCTATAGAAACTTACGTTCACAATATTTCTGTCCTCGATATTCTTGACACAATATTTTGACCACACAAACTTTTCTTCCGATATTTTGTCTAAAGGCCCTCACAAGGTTGTCTATTCTGAGGTTTTGTTCTTTACATTTATGGTCCTGAGCAGGCATAGGTTGGAAGGAGAGGTGGTCAGAAGATCTGCTGAGATGGAATTTGTTACAATCATCCTTCATATGGATGTCTTTGTGAGATGTTAAGCAGTGGTCTTAGGGCCAGATGTACGACCGTTTTTTGCGGTCGCAAACAGGCAATCTGCCCATTTGCGACCACAAAAAAGGGTACTAGCATGCACAAACGCTATTTTGCGGGTCAGTGACTCGCACAATAGCGTTTGCGACTCTCGCTATTAGGAAGGGGCGTCCCTTCCTAATAGCAAGTCACAATGTAATGTGCCATTGTTTTGCAACCGCATTTGCGGCCGCAAAACACTCGCAGTTTACCACCTACTTCAAGTAGGTGCTAAGCCACTCGCAAACAGGAAGGGGTCCCCAGGGGACCCCCTTCCCGTTTGTGAATGGATGCGAATATATTTTTTAAGGGCAGGCAGTGGTCCCAGGGACCACTGCCTGCCCTTAAAAAATTAAACAGAAACGTTTTCATTTTTAAATGCAGCCCGTTTTCCTTTAAGGAAAACGGGCTGCATTTAAAAAAAACTGCTTTATTAAAAAAGCAATCACAGACATGGTGGTCTGCCTACTCCGGCAGGCCACCATCCCTGTGAGTGCTGGCCATTCCTAATGGGGTCGCAAATAGCACCTGCCTCATGAATATTAATGAGGCAGGCAATTTGCGACCCCATTAGGAATCACTAACAATGTCTGAGACACTGTTGTGAATTGCATTTTGCGAGTCGCAAATTGCGAGTCGCAAAGTGGCGCAATTTGCAAGTCGCAAAATGTAAGGGCGTACATCTGGCCCTTAGTAATTTTCGAGGCCTGCACTGGTGGTCTAACTTAGAGTCCTCGGTGGCCAGTGGTAAGTGACAGATCTCCTCAGACAGTCCATCCTGTTCAAATGATGATGGGTAGCTTGTTGCTTTGGATTGAGATACTGCTGGGTTATAGACATGACCTTTATTGGTTTTGCCTTATGGGAGTATGAGAGGACCAAGCTGTAAAAGGGGATTATCATGCAGCTTGTTTGAACTGGTTGGTTGCATGCCGGTTGAGTGAAAGGTCATGGTGGCTCAGGTATGCAAGTGCAAAGAGATGGGTGTATGCATAGTGCAATAGGGAGTACAGGATGCAAGGACTGCATGCATCCCAAGCAGCAGCAGTGTGTGCCCCCTAAAATTTCACGCAGAGAACAGGTGTCACAAGGGCACCTTCATACAAACACACACACTCAGACCCACATGTCCCTATCCCTCCGCTAGACATAGTCATCTTTTTTCAAAGGCAGCCTTGCAGGTCAGGCAAAAGTAAGACTTGTGCACAGACTGGTTAACAAAAGACCCTGGATAAAAAGAACAGAAGTGAGTGACTCTTGCAAGTGCCACAGCAAGAAGCCCTTAGAATGGAGAACACATACAAAAAAGAAAAACACAGGAAAGAGAGGAAAGAGAGGACGTCATTTACTATGTGGGCTTCTCTCACAGATGTGCCAATGATTGTGATTGGTCAATGCAGAGCTTTAAGTGGTATGAGAAAAGTGGGAGGTCCCTAAAAGTGGGGGTTCCCTGAAGGGGTGGGGCCTATATAATTAAGGGAGTGGCTTGAACATGTACACAAAAATGTGTGTAAAGGGCCACCCTAGCCACACATCTGAATAGAATGGCAACTGACAGATGTAACCATTGCTCTGTGCACTTAGCAGAGAGGCCAAGGAGTGGATGACCATGTATTCTGAACACCTTCTTGCCCCTGCCAGGCACTGAGAGAAACTCTCACTGCCTTCAGCCAGAACTCAATCATGCCCCTTATAAGCACCTGGATGCCACTTAATTCAAATTAAGCACTAGACAAGACTAATATGATACCTGAAAAAACACAAAAGGTAACACAACATCCTGTAAAAAGCAAACACTCATAGGGAATTGAAGATTAACTAAAGTATATGAAATATAAGCAGGACCGACATTGATTGCTGTTACGTTTTTTTACCCTCATTGTTCAGAAATCGATTAGTGTTTTTGCATGAAAAGATAAGGACATGAATATTCATGGCACAACAGGGACCCGTTTCAATGTCCGTTTTAAATTACTACCGTGTCTGAGACCTGAAGGGAGTTGGCCCACTTAAAGCCCTCGGTCAATGCCAAAACTCAATACAGCTTGGTTGACAGTTACAATCAACCACTGGCTAATGCAATGGGGGGGGTAGGGGGGGGAGGGGCATCTTAAGGATTTTGGGGGCCCTGGGCCAAACATGAATTTATGATCCAATTTCATCTCTTTCATGCTCTCTTTGGCCAGGTCAGTGACAGTGCACAGGACACTCGTCCACATTCTAAATGTCTTTACATCTAATATTCAGGGATAGTGACGTGTTTTCAATACTGTAACACAGCAGTAGTTCACTAATATATAATCTCTGTGACAGCCTTGCATTTCTCATATGTGAGGTCCTGTTGTGATCTAAAAAACCTTTTTTTATGGATGTTGCATGAAAAATGTCAACATTGTCTGTAACAGGCTCTCACGCATCACCTACATTAAAAATGAATTAAAGGAAAAAGGTATATAAAACCAGCTGTGGTCCGAGCAGGTAACAGCGGTGGGGCCGTGTGAGGGGGGAAAACAATATGTTTAAGAATTATTTGAGGTCATTGGGGCACAACTCTCTGCAGAACAGAGCTGGCTCTATCAGGGAGCCCCCTGAAAAGCTGGGGCCCTGAGCCAGAGCCCACTTTTCCCCTGCCTTAAAACGTCTCTGGATCCAATGGCCCATGAATGACACTTAAAACATATGATGACTGAAGGTGTAGACTTTTCCCCCCATCTCGTTGTATTCAAGTGTTGCATATGAAGTGTCCATCAAACCCTAAAAAAAAGTTATCTTCTCAAAGGGAACGCTCCATACATTTTTAACGTTTAACACTCTTTTATTGAGTAGCACGAGTTAAAACTACGAAAAGGCATCGTATCGCTATCCTGATCAACGCAGCACAATACAATGTGCAACCAGCACTGTTAAAAGGGGGTACACTTCACAAATACATTGCAGAGAGCACCACCTAACAATTACATCTGAAGGTTTGTAAACGTGACTCCGTAGGGGGTGGGGCGGTAGAGAATTACAAGTGTTTGTAGCACATCCACGTGTGAATGCACACCAGTCAACACACCACCTGTCACCGAGAAGATGTGACCTTCCCTTGTAACTCTGTTAGCTTGTGATTCATCTGGATTTGTTTTGAGTCACGCTGATTCCGCGGCTCTTTCATAGCATTCTGCGTTGACGGCTTGCCACAACTGCCATTCAAAGGTTCAGATGAGTTTCTCTGCGTACAAAAGAGGCAACTCGCCGTTTAGCCCGCAAAAAAGTGCCGATGGCCGTAGGAAAGTGCCGATGGCTGTAGGAAAACGTGCCGATGGCCGTAGGAAAGCGCCGATGACTGTAGGAAAATGTGCCGATGGCACTGTAGACTCCATGTTTCGTAGCCCATGTAGTATTTTAATTTCCATGTCTACCAGTAAGGGCAGACGCTCCCGCACACTGTGCTGGTTACTTTATCGGATTCCAGCGCAGTACTAGCAGTGCTTAATTTGTAATGTATTGAGCGCCCGGCCCAAAACTCTGCTCAGACACCCGCGGCCGGTGCTTTTAAACGTCTACACACCCAATGCCTGGACTGTGCAGTCTGGAATCGTATTCGTGGCTCTTCCATCCACTATCACACACCCCCGGCTTCTTTATCGCGCTGCTGCAGCTTCCTGCTTTTTCCCTTTGTTACGTTTTTCCATCTTTCTCCGTCTTTTCACTTGGTGCGTTTTTCTCTCCCTTGCTCCCACGGTTAATGTCCGATGAAGAAAAATAAGTCCCGGCCCCAAAATTGAGTGCTGGTTGGCCGCACCAGCAACCACAGGCTCAAATTAAGTGCTGATACCGGCCCCTTGTTTTCACGCAAAAGTCCATACGGACTACTTATTCTAGGGCCTCTATTCCAAAATGGCGGGTTTAGTTGGTGGGTGCACGTGTTTACGCTCTGGAGGAGATGGGGTGTGAGAGACGGGGCATCCTCCCTGGGGCCCTCAAATACTTGGCACTTGTGTCAGGAAGTTTTACCTGGCCTGGTAGCTGTGTTTGCACACCTACAAGACTGGGCAGGTTTGTCTGCTTGCTCCATACACTACAATCACTCTTCAAGGTTTTTGCTGACATTTCCTTTTTCTGCTTGGCTAAATGAATATACAATGCATACCATTGTCTTTCTGTCAATCAAACGCACACTGAACGCATGATACTGAAAGACAGCTACATTTCGCACACGTTTTAAATGCCATAGCTCCAAAGCGCATTTTCTAGCTAAAAAAAAGCCTGCTACTTGGCCAAAAGCTAGCCTGCTTCCAGAATTTCAATCTTTCTTAGGAGGAGTAAATGACAATAAGACACAAAAACCTGATATGCATTTCAAATGTTGCCACAGTTTTGTTATATCTGGGTATATGTCTGTCAGCCACACTACTCCCACTGGAGGCAGTTCAGTCACAAAGACATATTGGCGTGGACATCCATGCTGCTATGCATGAGCTATTTTTCGGTATATACAGATACAGTGAAGTGAAGTAATGGCGGAAGCCATTCTCAAGATTCGTCTATTTGTATTGGGATTTGTTTAACACATATGCAATTGTAATTGTATTTATTTAGCGCTTACTACCCCTGTAGAGGCGTCGAGGTGCTTTTCGGCGAGTAGTACGCTACTACGGAACCCAAAAAGGATTATTATGCTGGAAAACTTCGTGGCATTATAGAATTAAATTGTCATGACTACCCAATAAGAATAAAGCCAGGTGGTCAAGGTCCGTCTGAACTTTCAATAATGTGATTGTTCCTGAAAGCCTCATGTAGAGTTTTCCACAGGGTCGCTGCCTGAGCAGAACAAGCATTGGCAAAGCCAATAGGTTTCACCTGTGCAAAACCTATTGGTTTTGCCAATCTGTTTTAGCCACGTTGTACACCATCGTGGCTGTTGTTCAGCATGGCTAAAAGCTAATGGCATAAAGGAGAGTGGTATGGCGTGGAGTGTCGTAGAGTGTTGGGGCGTAGAGTGACGTGGCATAGAGAGTCATGTAGAGTGGCGTGGCATAGAGAGTCATAGAGTGTTGTAGAGTGGCATGGCATGGAGTGTCATGAAGGTAATGGAGTGTCATACAATGGATGGCATAGAGAGTGTGGTACAGTGCAGTGACATAGAGTGTCATGGAGTGGAGAGGTAAAAAGCAGAGTGCAGTGGTGAGAGTGCAGTAAAGTAACATGGATTGGCATAGAGGGAGGTGCGTAGTGTGGAGTAGAGTGTCATAGAGTGGAGTAGATTGTCATAGAGTGAAGTGGCATAGTGTGGAGCAGTGTAATAGAGTGGAATGGCATAGAGTGGATTAGAGTGTCGTAGAGTGGAGTGGTGTGGAGTATCATAGAGTGAGTGTCATGGTTCCGTCCTCCGAATGTTTGTATGGGATGCATGGTCTGTTTTTCCTTACAGGCGTTGTCAAACAGGAACGCTGGACCGGGTCGCGGTCCAGCTTTCCTGCACAGGAAGTAACGTCAGGGCCAGCTGACATTGCACTACCGGTTGAGACCGCATAAGGCCCGCGAAGCTCAACCCGACAGTGCTTCGAATACTACTCATCGCCTCACCTGCTCTCCGCAGGCTCCGTGAACCAGTTCCTCCGTCCTACATTCAAGTAGGTAATCCCTGGTCAGGCTCCCGCAGGAACGCTTGAGTCTTTCTTGCTATCAGCACACACAGGTGTGTGTAGCTGCCCTGCTCCGGTACACCCTAGCGCAGGAGCGCTGGTGTGTCCATACCTTCGTGGCAAGCGCAGGAGCTCGTTGCCACTACACTTGTTTTCCCCTAAGCGCAGGAGCCCTGCTGTTTCTTTGTGTTTGCGGCACGCGCCAGAGCGCGTAGCCGCCTCACTTGATTACATACCCACACAGGAGCGTGGAGTGTGTGTACAATTGTGGCAAGCGCAGGAGAGCGTTGCCTCTACACTTGTTTTCCCCCTAAAGCGCAGGAGCGCTGGTATTGCTTGTATTTGCGGCACGCGCCGGAGCGCGTAGCCGCCTCACTTGATTACATACTCACGCAGGAGCGTGGAGTGTGTGTACAGTTGTGGCAAGCGCAGGAGCGCGTTGCCTCTACGCATGTTTTCCCCCTAAGCGCAGGAGCGCAGGAGCGCTGGTATTGCTTGTATTTGCGGCAGGCGCAGGAGCGCGTATCCGCCTAAACCCTAATCCCACACACACACGGAACTCGAAGACAAGTGGTTCCCCATGTTACATAGCGCAGGAGCGCCTAAATTACCTTTCTTATCATTTTGGCTCACGTAGGAAAACGTGGCCTCAAGTCCCTACTTCCAGATAGCGCAGGAGCGCCCACAAGCTCAAACACCATCTCCCTACTCCGGTGTATGGGAGAACTTCTTGTTCCTGCTCAACGACACACCTTATACAGGTGATTATGTCCTCATTAGCAGTACCTATAGTAATTGTGTGGAAACTGTATGTGTGTGACCCAGGGGTGCAGAAGTAATTACCTCATGGTTTATCCCTACAGACGGTGATTCCCAGAGGGGTTCCCTCAGCATCAGTGGGTATATCCAAACCAGTCTTCGCAATAGAAACTCTACTCCACGCTTCTGGGATTTCTTCCCCCGGTTCCCATCTTTGCCCTGGTCAGTATATATCCTTTTTGCTAGGGAAAGGTGGGAGACGGTGGAGGTTGTTCACGTCCTCCCTGCGCGATTACACCGCAAGCAGAAGGTAAGACTTGTGGTACCCTGACAATGAGGTGGCATAGAATGTTGCGGAATAGCACAGAGTGTAGTGGCATAGAGTGGAATAGTGGCGTGAAGTAGAGTGGACAAGTGTGGCGTAGAATAGAGTGGAGTACAGTGGCATAGAGTGGCGAAGAGGGAGTTGCGTTGAGTGTCGCAGAGTGGAGTAGAGTGGCATAGAGTGGAGTACAGTGTTGTAGAGTGGAGTGACATAGAGCAGAGTAGAGTGTCTTAGAGTGGAGTAGAGTGTCAGAGTGGAATATCAAGGATTGTATTGTCCTAGAGTGGAGTGTCGTAGAGTGGAATAGAGTGACCTAGAGTGAAGTGGCATAGATTACAGAGGTGCAGAGTAGATTGGCATAGAGTGCAGTGGTATAGAGTGTATTGGTTTTGAGTAAAGTGGTATAGAGTGCATTGGTATAGAGTACAGTGATATACAGTATAGTGGTTTAGAGTAGAGTGCAGTGGCATAGAGTAGAGTGGTGAATAGAAGAGTAGAGTGCGCAGAGTGAAGTGGTGCAGCGTATATTGCAGTGGCATAGTGTGCAGTGGCATAATGTACAGTGGCGCAGAGTGGAGCAGAGTGGCGTAGAGTGCAGTGGCATAAAGTACAGTGGCATAGAGAGGAGTGGTGCAGGGTAGGGTGGTGCAAGGTAGAGTACAGTGGTGTAGAGTAGAGTGGCATAGAGTGGATTGGCGTAGAGTGCAGTGGCAAAGAGTGGTGTGATGCAGGTAGACTAGCGTAGAGCGCATTGGTGTAGAGTGCAGTAGAGTGGAGTAGAGTTGAGTGGTGCAGAGTAAAAGTGCAGTGGCAGAGTGCATTGGTACAGAGTAGAGTGGCCCATAGATCAGTGGTGGAGAGTGCAGTGTTGCAGAGTAGAGTGTTGTAGAGTGCAGTGTTGCAGAGTAGAGTGTTGTAGAGTGCAGTGGTGTAGAGTAGAGTGGCCTAGAGTGCATTGCCATAGAGTGCAGTGGCGTAGAGTGGTGCAGAGTTGAGTAGAGTGATGCTGAGAGATGTGGCATAGAGTACAGTGGTGCAGAGTAGCACAGAGTGGTGTAGAATGCAGTGACACAAGTGCAATGGTGTAGAGTGCAGTGGTGGAGAATGCAGTGTTGTAGAGGAGAGTGTTGTAGAGTTTAATGGCTTAGAGTGCAGTGGATCAGAGTAGATTGTCATGTAGTGCAGTGGCTCAGAGCGCTTGGGTTTTGAGAGTGCATTGGTATAGAGTGCAGTGGTTCAGAGTAGAGGGGTGTAGAGTTCAGTGGCATGCAGTAGAGTGGGGTAAAGTGCAGTGTTAGAGTGCATTGGTGCAGAGTATATCAGAGTGGCGTAGAATGGATAGGAATTGTTGCAGGGATTCTGCTGAGATGAAGAACAGTTCCTTGGAAGAACAGGATGTCCGAAAGTAGGGACTGAGTCTCTCTACCATGTCAGTACCTATAGGCCCAAATCCGACTAGCTCACAGTTCCTCACCTGAATTTCTAACCGTTCCAGAGTAACAGGTGATTTAGTTAAACCTAGAACACAAACCTTTAGTCCCCAATGAAACCATGGAAACAGATCATTACCTTTCATTTTTCATTCATGCATGTCCATAGTAAACAAAAGAGAGACACGAAGGAAGTTTACAATATATTTATTGAAACTATCGTAGTCTATTTTGAAGCAAGAGTGGTGCGACGAGTAAACAAATACAGTGGAGCAACATAATCAACATTACTAGCAGACTGTATACAATGAACAACCCAACCATGGCAACTAACATATCTATCTAGGCCTACCCTCACTATGTGAGCACAGGGATATATTTGTGATCTCTGGGATTGCACCGGACCCCAAACCTGGTGTGTGTAGTTAGGTGGTCCGCATTCTAGGTATAAACTCAGTTTATGCAAGGCTGCAGCCTTCATTCCAGAACGGTCTCTCTGCTGGAATTCTCCTCTATGCCCCCCCAAGGGGGCGGATCACAATTTATATACCCAGAACTACTGTGTTGGAAAACTGCAGCTGTGCCACCGTGATATGTCTAAAAATGTTAGGATATGTTGCTGACCGGGCACAAGAAAACAGTACACCATGTTGTTTGACCTTGTACGAAATGTTCAGACTGAATCCCAAGAAGAGTCACTGAATAACAAATAATATGTACAGCATATTTCTAAATTAATATAATGTCACAAAAACAAATGTATTACGTGTGGCTGTGCAAAGCAGAGGTAGCCTCTGGAAGGAAGGGAGACCCAAAGTGGGCTTAAAAGGGAAATCACTACACCTCCTCCTTGGTCGGGAAAGTAACTTAGTGACTAACGAAATTATAAAAAACACAAGCAAAAGCTAAGCAAATTCAATGTAATGGGAATAAGCATATATTTCAAAAAAATAAAAATTAAAAATATAACATAAACATTTTGAAAACGTGTCCAAATTAGGGTGAACCGGAGGTACCCAAGATTTCTTCCAAGGATCAATGTGATTAGTGAATCCAGAACGGATTCCATCTTCGCAGACGATGATTCAGCGATTGCCCCATTTAGAAGCTTCAAAGAACAGGCATGATCCACGTTATCAGCCGATGCTCAGGAAGTAGCCTGGTAACCTGCATCCGTGTTCTGAGAGCCAGAGTTTGGTATTTCTGGTGCTGAAGCACCCATCTCCCCTGGAAGGAGTCGTTCACGCTATACATCTTGAAGCATCCACAAGATCATGGGAAAACTCCAAAAATGGGTCATTATCGGACTCATCAACAGGTTCATGTCCACAGGAACAGGAAATTGTAGAGCTAAGCAGACATCCAGTGCCCATTCGAAGGGGCACCATAGGCAATGAAACGCAGGTTGTACGCAGGTGAACAAGGTGGGTCCAAATGACAATGGCCAGTTAGTGTTCAGTTCCTGGAGTAAAGGGACTCCACAGAGCTGTATTATGCCCTCATGGCACAGCTGGACCAATGGTAGTTCCAGTACCAATGAGCTTTGAAATGGAACATCCATTGCGGAGTAAAACAATTAGAACCAAAATACAGCAAATGAGGAATAATAGAAAGGGTATGCCCGAACACACTGGAAAGCAGGGAATGGATAAAGGCCAGTATTACTCCAAAGATCTTCTGGAAGGTACTGATTAAGCCAGTCCCAATTATTTTTTAAAAGTGTGCTATACTGGTGGTATTGAAGGCATTAAATATTCAGTGCACAAGTTCACCGAAGTGTAATGGAAGATTTGTGTTAAACAAGGACTGTATTTCACTGGACGTCTTTGCAACCTAGAGTGCAAAAGTTTCTTGGGCAGATGTTTATGCCACATCTTTTGAAACAATAAGGCTTTGAGTCGGCTTAGCTTGTTAAAATCTGCCTTCAAAGTTGGAATTGAAGGCCACAACAAACTATCAGAGACCATATGCTTAGCTGGAAAATGCATATTAGTGCAGCAGGTCACGATCTGGGAGACCAATAAAATATAGGGGATCCCGGCCTTCATGCAGCAACAGTCTTAGTTGCTTAACATTATATAGCTACCATTTGAAAGGACAGTGAGGAGGGAGAGAATCAAAGGGGCAGGTATTCCTTTTAGAAAACAGGCCAAATTTGCTACAGAAGCATTGCATGCGCTGTGAATGGTAACATGTTTACAGACAAGTGAGTGACCAACAGCAGAGTCACATTCCTTTCCAGTAAGGAATACCTTATTCTCAGCCCGCTTACATTGATAAGAGAACTGACCTTTCTAGTCAGTCCACTGACCTTTCTAATGGACTGCTCCCTTCATGGCACAGCTCCGCTTGGTAGCTGCTGCTGCCCCCGTTGCTGCTGCTGACCCTCTGGTCAGGAGTTCGAGGCCCTCCTCTACCTGCAGGCTCCCACCTGCGCCTCATCCCTGGTGGTCTAGTGGTAGAGTGTCACTGTTCTGCTGCTGGACTGCCTATCTGTCTCTCTTTTTCTGCTTTTCTCTGCACTTTTGCCTTCTGCCTTTTTCCTGCTTTTTGCACTTTTGCAGTTTTTTGCAGTTTTCGACGCTGCGATCCCCTGCGGCCCAGCCCCCCTCCAGTGACCCTTCCTGCTCCCCGCGTTTCCCGTCTCCCAGCTGTCCAGCCCCGCACACTACTTAATTACAGCTGCTGCACGGTGAAAGTGCAGTCCACAGAACTTTCTAGTGGACTGCTCCTTTCATTGCGCAGCTCGGCAGGGTAGCTGCTGCTGCCCCCTTTGCTGCTGCTGACCCTCTGGTGAGGAGTTCGAGGCCCTCCTCCACCCACAGTCTCCCGTCTGCGTCGCATCCCTGGTGGTCTAGTGGTAGAGCTGCACTGCTCTGCTGCTGGACTGCCCTTCTGTCTCTCTTTTTCTGCTTTTCTCTGCCTCCTTTGCCTTTCTTCTGCCTTTTGTCTGCTTTTTGCCTTTTTCCTGCTTTTTGCACTTTTTGCCGCCTTGCAGCTGCAATCCCCCGTTGCCCCACTCCCCTCCAGTGACCATTTTTGCTGTCCACGTTTCCCACCTCCCAGCCCTGTCAATCCCCCCACAGTACTTAATGGGTGCGATCAGCGGGCGTGCCAATGACAAGCCCGTCTGCACCCGACTGTGCCTGGACCACTTCCAGCGCTAGGGACTCTGGTTCTCGGACCTTCCACCGATACGACGCCAGCACCCTCCTTGCCCTCAACACAGGACAACACACCGCCTGCCACCTCGCCTCACCGAAGGACACCCAAGGACACCCAAGGACCCTTCTCATGCTGGAACGGCAGCCACACCCTCGCCCACCCCAACACACCAGCTCCTCTCGCCGCCCAGCCAACGAACAGAGCACCCGACTGGCTCAACTGCATCCTCCTCAACACGCGCTCATTCCACAAACACACCACAGAAATGTGGGACCTCCTCGACACCGCCTCTCCCAACATCGCCTTCTTCACGGAAACCTGGACCACCCCTGCTTTGGTCCGGACATCGCCACTGCCATCCCGATGGCTACAAAATCACCCGCAAGGACCACGCCGACCGACCAGGAGGAGGCATAGCCATCGTCCACAAGAACACCCTCCGTCTGACCACTCACTCGAACGACCCAACGACAACGATGGAACACCTCCATTTCCAGATCCAGAGAAACACTAACACCCTCATTTACAGGCCTCCCGGCCCTGCCTGCCTTTCCGTGATGGCATCATAGACCTTATCACACCCCAGGCTCTCGCATCCACCGATTACTTCCTACTCGAAGACCTCAACCTCTACCTGGACAACCCCAGTGATCAGAACACCGCATCCTTTCTGGAGAACCTTGCCAATATTGGACTCAAGCAGCTAGTCACCGCTCCGACCCACACAGACGGACAAATGCTCGACCCCGTCTTCTCTGCCAGCGGGAACATCACCTACAGCCACACCACCGAACTCCTCTGGATCGACCACCACTGCGTGCACTTCGCCTTCGCCACTCCCACCGTTCTCCACGACCCTCACCGCCTCCCCATCACAGCTGGAACAAGGTCACAGAATGACATCTCATCGCCTTCCTCAGCACACCCAAGCCACTAACATCAACAGATGCCAACACCTCAGCACGCAACCTCACAGATGGATCTCCAACTGCACCAACACTCTGGCACCCCTCAAGAAGGCACCAGGCAAGCAACACTCCAAGAAAGCCAGCAGGTTCACTCCCATCCTCCATGAGTCCAGACACACCTGCAGACGACTCGAGAAGAGATGGAGGAACAACAAAAACCTGGAAACCCACGCAACCTTCAAAACCGCAATCAATGCACACAACCTCCTCCTCAAAACCACAAAGAAAACAGCCCTCCAAGACAGAATCAACACCAACACACACAACAGCAAAGAACTCTTCGCCATCATCAAGGAGTTCACCAGGCCCAACAGCGAGACCACAGACATCTCACCCACCCAAGACCTCTGCAACAAACTCTGCACCTACTTCCACCACAAGATCAGGCAAATCTACAACAGCTTCAAAACCCAAGACCCTGCCACAACCCTAGGCACCACCGCACACAACCACGCCGCACCCCAACAGATGCTGCTCAACTGGACTCCACTTTCCACAGACGACATACTCAAGACCATGAAGAGCATTCACTACGGATCCTCATCGGCCCCTTGCCCGTATCACATCTTTCATAGAGCAGCCTCCTCCATCGCCCCAGAGCTTCGCCCACCATGGGCTGCGACCATCGAAACCGCCACCTTCCCCGATAATGGGAAATACGCCAAGATCAACCCCCTGCTGAAGAAGCCATCCACCTACCGATAGACCTCAAGACCTTCAGACTCATCTCCCTCCTCCCCTTTCCAGCCAAGGTCATCTACACCCAACCCTCTGAGTTCATCGAAGAGAACCACGTCCTGGACATCTCTCAATCCGGCTTCCAAAGTAACCACAGCACCGAGACCACACTCCTCACCGCCACCGACTACATCAGCTCCCTCCGGCGAAACCACAGCCCTCATCCTACTGGACCTCCCGGCCACCTTCGATATTGTCCCTCACCGCACCCTAATCATGAGACTCAACGATGCCGTCATCCGCGACAAGGCCCTGGATTGGATCCACTTCTTCCTTACTGACCAAACACAGCGAGTCAGCCTACCTCAGTTCTTCTTAGAACCTACAGAGATCAGCTGCGGAGTGCCCCAGGGCTCTTCCCTGAGCCCCACCCTCTTCAATGTCTACATGGCCCTCCTCACAGTCATCATCAGAAACCACGGACTCAACATCGTCTCCTATGCTGAAAAACACTCAGCTGATCCTCTCCCTCACCAACGAACACACAGCTACCAGAACCAACTTTCACAGTGGGATGAAGGCCGTTGCCACCTGGATGAAAGATAGCTACCTCAAGCTCAACTCGGACAAGACTGAAGTACTCATCCTGCGACCTGCCCCGTCGACCTGGGACAACACCTGGTGGCCCGCCGCACTGGGAACCCCTCCCACCCCCACGGACCACGCACGTAACCTCGGCATTGTACTGGACTCCTCGCTCACAATGAACCAGCAGATCAACACCGTATCCTCTTCCTGCTTCCACACGCTCTGCCTGCTTCGAAAGACATTCAGATGGATCCCCACAGAATCCAGAAAGACGGTCACTCACACACTCATCACCAGCAGACTCGACTATGGCAACGCACTCTACGCCGGCGACACCCAGAAACTCATCAGGAAACTACAGAAAGTTCAAAGCGCCACAGCCAGACTGGTCCTCGACATCCCCTGCCGCAGCCACATCACACAACACCTCCAACAACTCTACTGGCTCCCAGTCAACAAGAGAATCACCTTTCATGCTCCTCACACATGCCTACAAGGCTCTCCACGACACAGGACCGGCATATCTGAACCACTGTCTCTCATTCCATGTACCCGCCAGGGAACATCGCTTCGCCAAAATTGCCCTGGCCACCGTCCCATGGATTCACAAGACCAGAACCGGAAGAAGATCCTTCTCCTACCTCGCTCCAAAGACCTGGAACACCCTGCCCCTCCATCTCAGGCAATCTCCGTCGCTGACCCAGTTCAGGAAGGATCTCAAGACCTGGCTCTTCGACTGAACCTCCTTGCCCAGACAGATCAGCAGCCCCTTCCTCAGCACCTTAAGACCCTCATGGGTGAGTAGCTGTGCTATACAAACTCCTGATTATTGATTGATAGATTGAAAATGGGAGTGACCATAACTCATGAATGAAGGTCCCTCCTAGGGCTTCATATCTACCCACAGGGAAATGTTTCATGCAAGCTTTGAACTGGAATGTTGAAATTGGAAAAGATATTACACCATGGATTAGCCATACTGTGGAGGGTGTCTCTGCTATTGCGAATGGGAGCTGTTCTTACTTCTGGAGATGTAACATTGTGTAAGTGGCATCTTTCTTGGCCATGAGCCATTGTTTATGTGTCAGGATGAAAGGCAAGAACAGCTGCGTAGAATTGAGGTAATGCCATGGCACACAGCCACTTTTGAGGACCAGAAGTATCCAACTAAACTGCATAATAGATCTAAGCAGAGTGCTCTGGTATATAGAAGAGTGGTTTAGAGTGCAGTGTCGTAGAGCGCAGTGGTGCACAGTAAATTAGAGTGATGTAGAGTGTGGTGGCATAGAGTGGAGTGATACAAAATAGAATGGAGTAGAGTGTAGTGGCATACAGTGCATTAGTGTAGAGTGCAGTAGAGTGTTACAGAGTAGAATGCAGTGGCATAGCGTACAGTGGCATAGAGTGCAGTGGTGCAGAGTAGAGTGGCGTAGAGTGTTGTACAGTGTAGTGGTGTATAATAGATTAAAGTAGAGTACACTGGAGTACAGTGTAGTGGCGCAGATTAGAGTGGTGCAGAATAGAGTAGGGTGGCGCAGGGTGGCGCAGAGAGCAGTGGTGTAGGGTACAGTGGTGTAGAGTAAAAATAGAGCGGCATAGAGTGCAGTGGTGCAGAGTAGATTAGCATAGAGTGCAGTGGCATAGAGGTGTAGAATGCATTGGTTTCGAGTAAAGTGGCGTAGAGTGCAATGGTAAGATTAGAGTGGCATAGAGTGCAGTGGCATAGTGTGGAGTGGTGTAAAGTAGAGTGGCATAGAGTGGAGTGGTACAGCATAAATTGCAGTGACGCAGAATGGAATGGCGCAGAGTGGAGTAGAGTGGTGTAGAGTGAAGGGCATAAAGTGCAGTGGCGTAGAGTAGATTGTTTCATTGTAGAGTGAAGTGGTGTAAAGTGGAGTGGTGCAGGGTAGAGTTCAGTGGCAAGAGTGCAGAGGCATAGAATGCAGTGGCATAGAGTAAAGTGACATAAAGTGCAGAGGTGCACAGTAGATTGGAGTGATGTAAAGTGGATTGACGTAGAGGGCACTGGCGTAGAGTGGCGTGGTACAGAGTAGAGTACCTTGGCGTAGAGTGCACTGGCATAGAGTGCAGTGTTGCAGAGTGGAATGCATAGAGTGGAGTGGCCTAGACTGGAGAGGTGTTAAATGCAGTGGTGCAAAGCAGAGTAGAGTGGTGTAGAGTGCATTGCCATAGAGTAGAGAGGCGTAGAATAAAGCAGTGTAGCGTGGAGTAGCGTAGAATGGAGTGGTGTAGAGTGGAGTGGTGCAGAGTAGAGTGCGGTGGTGTGGAGTGGTGCAGAGTAGAGTGAAGTGGCATAAAATTGAGTGTGCATGGTGTGGGAGCGCACTGCTATTACAGACAACACATCTTTAACTGAAAAGACCATTACATTTGCACAGACATATAGGTTTACTGATAAAAATATACAGTGCACAAATGATAATGTGGGGATATGTCATTACTTAGTTAATTGATTTGTTTTGATCTTAATAAAATATATGTTTCCACCACGCTTCAGAATTACCAAAATATGTCCTTCATTTGTGCTTTCCTAATTCTGATATATTTTTAAATATCTGCACAGTTCATTTACAGATATCTAAATTGTGTTGTGTGCTAAAAAAAAACTAACATCCTAAAGCCTTTTTCCAGCACACCCCCAATAGCCAGCATGATTGCCACATAAATCCTTTCACTATGAAGTTAGAGAAAAAAGGTATACACCAGGCTCCCTCAGAAGACACAGCCTGACATTTGACCCCTGTCTCTGAATGCACAGCTAATGTGACAAGATAATAACAAGAGTTAAAGACCTGTTTACAGAAATCAAACAGTGGTGGATGGATATAGTAAAAAGGTATGCTCTACTGGAGGGACAAACTCAAGCTGGACAGCCTAAAACAAATAGAAACTAAGCAAATGTGAGTTTCTAACCACAAAGCCAATGAAAGGCAATGGGTGGAATGCATTCCCAGGGAAGTCTTCTGAATGTCCCCAAGATGCTTTTTGCAAACCTGACAGCTCTTTCCTTAAAGGGTCATCCACATGGTTCCAACAGAGTGTATTCTGCAGACAGGAGTGCACATGAAATATCTAACTGACAAAAAGCATGCAAGATCCCTTATAAAGCCTTTTTACCCTACCACAAATCTTTCATACTTGATCTGCTCTTGAAAGGCAGCCAATGAATGGAAGCCAGAGTTAGCCTAACATGATCTCTCCATTCCAAGCTTAACAAAATGTTTGCAGATACTTTTTAAACTGGTTGTCATCTGTCAATCAATGATGTGAGAATCTTTAGAAATACAGCACAGTAATAATCTAGCCTTGAAGGCCGGGAGGTATGGCCATTAAGGGCCTCATTACGATGTGGGGCGGACGAATGCATGGGCAAATGTTGAGCGGCCCGCAACCGACGGTCGGTCGGTTTCGGTCTGCCAGACATCATAATCAACCCCTTAGTACTTTGTGTTAAAACAACACATGTTGCTTTAAGCACTAAGGGCCTGATTCACAAAGGTAAACTTACACAAAGGTAAACTTACACTTTTGTGTAAGTTTACTATTATTTGCTATTCACAAAGGGATTTACAAGTAGTATCTTTATGAGTGCAAAGTGCTTATCTTTTTGTGTGGAGACTCCGTACTCGTAAAGATATTAATCGTAAATCCTTTGTGAATGGTAAACAATCGTAAACTTACACAAAAGTGTATGTTTTTCTTTGTGAATCAGGCCCCAAGGTTATCGTGTTGTAAAAAATAGGATTTGGGAGACAAAACTAACTTGCGATGTTAATTCACACCAAGAGTCAAACTACAAGTTTTAAAACTGATTATTCTGCATTATGGCACTAGTGGTAGGAAAAAGACACATTGCACAATTGTGGGTGAGTTAGATGGCGCTGTCCTTGAAGGAATGGGTGTTATATCTTGTGTAAAGTAGGCGTGTGTCGCAAAATAATAGCAGAAGTCACGGACACAGATTAATATCAGCACACACAGTGCCTGCGCATAGGTGTGACTATTTATCGACCTGCTGACGTCAGGTCGGGAACAAATCAAAATCAGGCTGGTCAGAGGGGGACCACAGGTTGCTCCCACTCTGACTGATAAAAACATTCCTCCAAAACTTTAGACAAAAACCAAAATATATAAGAATAACAAAACATAAAACTCACAATTTTGGGTCCCCCAATCACTCAGTTCAGTTCTGAGGGAAGTGTCCTTCTGATTTAGCGTGCCCTGCAGTCTTGCAATTGCTGCCCATTAATCCTCATTACGGAATTGCTGGGGTGTGAGATCTGAGGAATAGCCATGGTGACACTCTTGGGACATGATGGTATTGGTGCAAGAGGGTGAGGACTTGGGTGGAAGAAATAACCCAAGGGAACTCTGGGACAGAGACTGTCATTGCAGCCGTATCTATGACTGGTTCCAGGAATTACTTGCCATTGCCGGTGTGTCACAAAGAGCCCTGTCATAACTTTTCTGCACAACACTATTCTGAGCTGTGCCCTCTGAAATTTTCTTAAAATGGGAGACATTTATTATGACGCTGATTTCCCCTCTCACAGTAGTACCATAGTTCCTTTGATTATGGCTACTTGCCACACTGTCGGTTCAAACCGCAGTGTGAACTCTTTTTCTCCATGTCAGAATCAGAGTAGAACAGAGTCTTTGACTTCCATTTGCATGTCGACGGTGACTCATCGCCTCATTGTTCGTCCATTGCTGGGCTTGCACTGACTCCTTGTTGGCCACTACAGGGGTCCATGATTAGTGGTTAGGGATTGCTTCATGGCCTGGGTGACCACCCAGTGCACACATGGGATGTACTCAGGTCCTGGTGTGAGGGATGTTTTGGTAATCCCTTATGAACATGTAGATGGGTCATTGTAGGTGGTCATTGTCTAGTTTTGCAAAGCAAAGAACCTTACTGGGAGTTCTCATAAATTTCTCTGTATCTTCATTGGCTCGGGGTCATTGTGGGGTAATCTTTCAGTGTTTGATGTTCAAAGATCAGAAGTTATCTTCTGGTTTGTGGGCCTAGAATAGAGGGCCATTATCTGTTTGTATTTTTTTTTTGTGGTAACCTGTGAGTGGCAAATGCTTTCTTGAACTTTGGGAGCACTCCTTTAGCGGATGTGGACAACACCAATTTTACCACCAGATATTTACTGAAGTTGTTAACCATGACTAAGAGATGGTGGCCTTTGGGTAGATATGCAAAATCCGCACTGAGTTTGGTCCATGGGGTTATGGGAGTGTCTTCTGTTATAATTTGAGATAACTCATCTGACTGACCTACCACTTGTCATAAGAGACAGTTGGCAATCATTTCTTCAACCTGGCTGTCTATGTCAGGGCACCATACCTTTTGCCTCAGCCTCACATTTGTCTTGACAGTGCCTTGGTGAGTCAGGTGGGCTTTGTGTGATGCAGACAGACTAGTCATTGAGGGATTACCAGTTTGTTACCTTTCAGGAGTGGTTGTATGATGGTACAAAATATTCCACAACAACACATGCCTGTACCACACGGTCTCAACCACGACCGCGTCTTTACCATGCATGCCTTTACCACGAATGCCTTTACCACGCAATTTTGTGGTAAAGACATGATTCGTAAAAGGGACATGTATGGTAAAGCTCACACCCCTGCCCCCAGCCCTGAAACTGTCCCTTTTCCCCGCCCCGCCCTGAGACCCCAAACAATTGACCCCATGCCCTAAAAACGACCCTGAACTCAGTCCCCCGTCCCTGAGCACTAAAAACTGTCCCTTACACCTGTAAACTATCCGACCCCCTACCCTGAGGCTTAAAAATGGAACCCTACCTCTGTAAACTACCCCAACCCAGCTCTCCCTGCCCTGAGGCCTAAAACTGCCCCAGCCCTGAAAACTGTCCTTTTTTCACCGCCCTGAGCTCTAAAAACTGTCCCCATGCCCGAAAAACTACCCCGAGCCCAGCCCCCATGCCCTAAAAACGGACCCCTACCCCTGTAAACAACTCTGACCCAGCCCTCCCCGCCCTGAGGCCTAAAACTGCCCCAGCCCTGAAAACTATCTCTTCCACCCCGCCCGTGCCCTAGAAACTGACCCCACACCCTAAACACTACCCTTACTCCATCCCCCTGCCCTTAACCCTAAAAACTGGCCCCTACCCCTGAAAACAACCCTGACCCCCCGCCCTGAGCCCTAATACTCGGCCCCTACCCTATAAACAACCCGACCCACTGAACCTAAAAACGACCCTACCCTGAAAAACTACCCCCAAAACCCGGTCCCAGTTACCTGACTGTGTCCTCTCCCGATCCTTCCTCTTCCTGCCTGCCCATTCCAGCATTTAGACTGTGCACTGCCTTAACCATGCATATGCGTGGTTAAGGCAAGCTGGAGCACCTATGTCTCAATTTGTGGGGGTGGTTTGGCTTTGGAGACTTGAAACAAAGGTTTGATGTGCTTATGATGAGTACATGCTCAGAAGATGTTGCAATACAAGTATAGATGGAAGAGTTGACAGCCTCACAGAACTGCAATGGCCTTCCATTCTATCTATGAGTATTACTGCGAGGGCCCTACTGGCATAGGCGACCGGTGCCCACACATCGTGGCCCTGTCTCTGCATTAACACACAACCTAACTCAGTGGGGCTGGCGGCCACCACTAGTTATATTTCCTTTCCCTAGTCTTGATATTTTATCATGGTGTCTGTCAGTAGCGCTGCTTTGGAGCCCTCAAACGCTTTCTGTTGACATTCTTCCCATACCCATGGCTCATTTGACTTGTGCAACTCGTCAAAGGGTTTTGCGAGTGCTGTGATCTTGTATCTGAACCTTCCACTTAGGTATTAAGTACAAATGAGGGAGAAGGGGCGCATGTAGGTCCAGCATACAGGCCCCAATAATCACAACGTAGCACAGAAGGAGTAATCAGTTCCTGTAGGGCGGGGAGGTGTGAGAAGGAGGCTAGATTGGTCAACACCCCTACTCAGGAGTGGAGTGTGAGTGTCTCCCAATTTGGGAAGTGGGGCCCTCACACACCCATTTGGGTGTCATGCTTCATCATAGGGCTATAGGGCTTGCTCCTCGTCAGGCTGGCGCTGCAATGCCTGATGGGCACCCTATGAGGGGCTTATTGTCGGAGATCTTTTTCCCAAGCCGTATAGGTGAAGTGCGTGTGAGGGGCCTAGTGGTGTAGATGTGAGGTGATGTGAGGAGAAATAAAATAAGGCGAGGTGGTGCTACAAAATGAATTTTAATCTGCGAGCCCACTCGTCTCAATAAAACCAAATAAGGAAGTCACCGCCGATTGTAATGGTCGGAGGTGTCTATGTGTGCGTAGTCATGGTCAACACGTTTCTCGCCTTATGTGTAAAGATCACTCAGCAATTCTTCAGGACCTATAGTGATGCACTATATACACGGGTGGTTGGTTATGGAAAATGAACCAATCATTCAGTTGATCTGTCAGTGAGGTACCTTAATTATTCAAATCATAGGACCAACCCAGTTCGGGTTCAAGTCACGCCTCATCAATTATCAGGCAGAGCAACGATCGTTACAAAAGTTAATGTCATGAGTTTTCCTGGAAAACAGGTGCCGGGAACCTACCCCTCGCTCTGCCTCGTTGGGAGGAAGCCATAACCAACCACCCGTGTAGATAGTGCATCACTATAGGTCCTGAAGAATTGCCGAGACCCTGGCCAGATCTAGGGGTTTTGCACTACCATTGGCATAGATCTTTGTTGGCACCTTCCTCAGCAGTGGAGATGGGGGCAATTTTAAATATTCTTCAAAGGCTGTTTATCAGGTCGTAATGAATTACCAGTTTTCACCTTGGCACTTATAAAGTGAACTTGTTCAGGATCGGAAACTCCTGTTTCATTTGTGTTGTATGCGAGAAGTGCACTAGAGCTCCTCCTTTCTAGATGTCCCACTTTAGACTACACTTTCTCTCGAGACTTATCATGGATTGCAGGTGAGTACCTGATCAATCGGCACACTTTCACAAAGTGATTTGCTTTGTCACAAGTTGAACATGTCTTGCCCTTGGCAGGGCAGTGTGGTCCTTTGTGTTGCAGGGTGCCACAGTATCCACATGGTTTATCAATCTTTTTGCCATTAGGCTTCTTAGAGACGACATGAGCCTCCTCTATGGGCTCAACTGGCTCAGTTTTAATCACTTTGGTAGCAAGTGATGATTCAATATGTGTAGCTCTCGCAAGTTTGAGTACCCCCCCCCCCTCTCCCCCTCCAAGCTAGCATGGTGGCCAAGAGCATGGCGCAGGTTTGACAGGGATCTAATCATTTTGATTTGTTGGGATTGTTTTTTAAGCTGAGAGGGGAACCAACTCAGAATTGCGCCCATTTATTCCCATTCACTACTTCGTAGAGTTTCGTAGGATGCAATGGTTGACTGTGTCCAAGCCGCAAATAGGTCTAGGAAAACATGAGCCATCTATGTCCAATAAGCTGTGTGTGCATCATCCATGATCAGTAGGATAGCTCAGCCATCATGTTAGTCATGGTTACCTTGTAGTGTGAAGTCTGATCAATCACGCTTTAAGGGTCATTAGAAGGTTGTAGGCGTGATGTGATTTCCATTGCCAGGCCATTGTTCTTGATTTATTTTGTGTCTTTAAACCATTATTTAGGACTGTAGATTTAGCCTTTGGTTAACAGCCTTTCAGAGGTGAGGTGGAAGAGAATTATGTGGTGGTCAGACCAGTCCACTGGTAAAATGGAGTCTATGCAAAGGGTTCCTTCTTTCACTATCAAGAGGTCAAGCTTTGAGTCATTGAGGTGGGTAGGGCCTGCACAGATTTGCTTAAGGCCACTGCTGCAGAGTAAATGCTTCAGTTGAGTCACTTGAGAGTCTCTGAAATTATTCCAGTGAAGATTCAAGTCGCCTAGATAGATGCTGTTATTGGGCAGGATGGATTCTTCGAGGAAGAGATCAATCACTTTTGCAAGTTAGTTGGCACCTGGTGGGTGGTAAATGATGTAGAACTTGGTTGTGTTTGATTCTAAGTTGGAAAGTTAAACTTCAAACATTTGAAAGTGGAGTGTTTTTTGACACTGAAGAAACCAAGTTTAATAGAGTCTCTGTGAAGAGCAGCAATACCAACACTGGGGTAGTCTTCCCTGTCTAAACAATTAATGTAAAATTTAGGGTGTACCAGAATGTCAGTCAATAGGATGGAAAGTGCATTGAGCCAGGTTTACTTGAGGAAAAGGATGTCAATGTCAAGTGCGGTGATCGACTCAGCTAATTTGTGTATTGTTTAGGCACAAATTTGCAGTTGTGCAACCTGAATTTGAGACTGGAGTTGGCAGCAAATGTAGGTCGTTCGATGATGGAAGGAATGAGATTGTTAGGGTTAGGCCTTTTTTAATCAGGGACAACCCACACTTGTAATATCCTTCAATCACTAGGATTTTGTGTGAGTGCCTATGAGAGAGTGTAATATCCTTCAATCACTGGGATTTTTGAGCTATGTATGATTGTAGCAGTTCTTCAACATCTTCTTCCATGAGATCATTGAGGGCTCTCTTTGATCAGGGGGATTTGTAGCCGGTGGGGACCATGAATGGCCCAGAGTTGTATACACTAGGCTTGAAGTCCTGGTGGAGAGCAGTGACTTACTGATGTTCTGAGTGGCAAAGCTGATGAATCTTAGATTAGCAGAAATAGATCTTACTTCACTCCCTTGACTAAGTGGTCTAATATGCCCTCTATGTTAAGAAAGAGAGGGAGAAGTTGAGGGGGAGACAGAGAGAGGGTGATGAATAAAAACGTGCTTGCCACTCTCACATGCTGGGATGTGTGTAGGATTGTTAGTGGGTGGAGATTTCACCGATAAAGGGAATAATGGGGAACGGGTGCGAATCTGGGAGCAGACCAGAAGGGATAGGGAGAAGTAGGGTTCAGAAGGGGAGTGGTGTGAGCACTGAGGTGTGAGGCACTCAGGTGTGGAGGAGTGGCCTGCATCATGGTGGTGGGACATCTGGGAGGACTAAGAGATGAGAGGGTTGAATGGCGACTAAATAGGAGAGGCAGGGAGTGGTTGAGTGCGATAGGTTGCTCAGGAGGTTCACCTGTATATAAAGGCATTGAGGGGGGACTAGGAGATAGTGGGGTGGGGAGGAAGCAAATTAGGGGAAACTAGACCTGGATTGAAGTCCGCTTAAAGATAAGAGGTCAAAATCAAAAATAACTTTATTCTGCAAAATAGCCATAAAAGTACATAAAAAACATCTCATAGAAGTCAATACACATATTGTTTTGAAAAAATGCTAATTACATTCCCTACATTAATATTAAAACTCATCAACAATTCATAACTAGTTAAAAACGATCTTAAGACAATCAACTATCTAAACATGAAACCGTTTCTTCATCAAATTCTGTAAAACAGCTAGATGAGAATAATAAAATCAATCACAGGGAAAATATTTTTTAGGATTAAATTCAAAGACTTTTTCTTAATTTGAGCGAACTTCTAATAAAGCTGATTCTAAATATAAATATTGTATATTTAAATATAAAGCTGATTACTGCGCAGCAGACGTGTGCACATCCTAGCTGCTGTAAATTAGCATTCTTTGCTTATAATTTCTCAAATTAACAGTGCGTAGTTGCCATGTTCGATATAACTTGCAAAAAAGCATAAAGTGCATCGTTCTATGTTGAAAGCAATTGACACGAGGACAATTTGGAAGGAATGGAAACCATGCTCTCTGTAGTGGGAATGCTGTACAATAACGTAATGAACCAAGTCGCAGTCGAGTTAAATACAATCTATACTGATGGTTATCTATATACATTAATTAATATTCCAACCCATATTTGGGTGACATAGTGATTAACCATAGAATGAAGTCGCTGAGCCTTGGCTTGTCGATCGTGATGCTGCTGCTCTAAAAATAAAAGTCTAATATGGGCTTTGGGGATGCCCTCAACTGAGTCTGGGTTGGTAAACTGCCCTGGCACACCCATATTTTCTAAAAAATCTCTGACATAGGCTAACCATAGAATGTTTGACATTATTCAGAGCTATACAATCATTTAAAATTGATTTTGTAAAGTCTGCCTAAGGAGTTTGCCAAATTTTAAACCAAAGCAACAGAGGGGCTAAACCAATTTTGTCTTCTACATACTTCAATCTCACCTCAGAATGACAGAAGTAAGTCACTGTCGCTGGGGAAACCGCTAAATGTCTGCGGAGGAAACTATTTTGTACCTTTTGGAGGATCTCAGTATTGAAGTATCCCCACACGCCCGCCCCACAGGTGGCAACTGGGATGCATTTGGATTTATAAAGGATTAGCATCTCTGTGACAGGCATGTGACCCAACTTTGTGGCAAAGTGGAAAGTTTCTTCAATCAGTCTAGATAATTGTTGGGATCTCAGTGTCAATAATGGGCTCCATTTATGGTCTGAATCAAAGGGGATCCCTAAATAATTAAAATCAGTGACTTTAGCTACTGGCGCTCCTTCTATTCGATGCGCTTTAGATTTAGTGCCGTTGCGGCTGGCAATCATGGTTAAGGTTTTTGAACAGTTTACCTTCAGGTCAAGATCACTCATAAAGTCACAAAAGGTGTCCGTCAGAGACTGTAAACTGAGACTGAAATGGGGTGGAAATAGCTAGAGAATGGCCCTAGGATAACTCCCTGAGCACAGTACTCCATGACACGCCTGGGGGGTGGAGGGAGGGCAGAGAGGGTGGGGTTGCCACTTGGCGGAGGGTGGGGGGTTAGTTTTATTCTTGCACTGCTTGTCAAGGTGGGATGTGAGATTTTTATTTGCAAGTGCATCTCTTGAGGGATTATTGACTACATATGGTTGTTTATACAGTGGTGACGAGATGCCTGTTTACTGCCAGGAGATCTGTATTAGCTCAAATGCTCATCCAAATGTCTACACTGTATTGGTATATGTTTCGTAAATGCCTAATAAAGTTTGTTTAAAAAAACAAAAAACTGAGACTGAAGTGGAGAGGCTGTAGAAGTCTTTCTGGAGTGAGTGTCAACAGAAGGGGGTCGAAGTCCCATGCAGAGGACTAGTCAAGGAATTTCTAAAGGGGTAGGGGCTAATAGTCTTTCCTAGTTCATGTTTTATTTCTGAAGAGTGGACAAAAGATGTAAGCATTGATGCTGCTATAGCTACCTGACATTGCTGCTTTTTTCAGACTGAACAAGATATGCGACAGCTATAGCTATGTGACTTGGCTTCTTGCATCTGGCAAAGAAAGACAGTTACTTTGTGAAACTGTAAGACCTTATGGGACTGTCTTCAATTGTTCGAGGTTCTCTACTTATTTTTATTTTTTCCGCTGATCTCATTACTCTATTTTGTGTTTTTATTGCACCTAAACGTCTGGTAGTAGGTGTAGGGAAATTTGAAATGTGTGCCTAGTTCGAGACTCTACTCAAGCTCTTAGTCAGTCCTGTCAGAAGAGCAGTCTGCAAACACGACACACGCCTGCGTGTTACTACATGTATCACATGACTGTGTCCTACATGTCATACAAGCTCGCCTCCTTCTCTGATGAGCTCCCTACATATCTGAAGCCTTCCACTTCAATGCTGACAAGCGCCGCCAGGTACATGGAACCAAAAAGCTGTGAGACGGTTCCATGTTCAATAGGTCACCTCCTTTTTCCCAATTGACACAGCCCCACACGTGTCCACATGGTAATTCAATGGTGCTGTCATTTACTGTATGATTTTCTTTCAGGATTGTGAGGTTATATTAACCGACATAATCAAAGCGCATTGTTAATGCTTTTATTAATCAAAGGTTGTAGCAGTCATGTGCAATATTGGTTACTAAATTAACAGGACATATTTGTGTTTAATTAATATCCTTCTTTAATTTTAGGCACATGTATTTGGTGCGCATACATTCTGTTCCCGATAATGTTTGTTTGCAGCATGCGTTTAATTTAAAAGGTATGTCTTGTTAAATGGTGTGCTTCCTCCATGTTTGGTGCACATTGCCCAAAGCAGCATTTGCAAAATGAGACAGGGCTGGTGCTGTTCTTTCCCATTCTGAGTATTTTGCTTTTGCTATTTACATTTGCATTCCAGGATATAATTTTCACATGTTTGCTTGCTGCATATGTTTCTTACATGTTTGCTCTTCTCAGTTTTAACAGGTGTTTAGTATTATCCAGGGCTTGATTAGGTATACTTTACTTGTTTCTGTCTTCTTAGTTTGGACGGTTTCTTTTCTCAGTTCGCCTGAGTTCAGGCGCACCCTGTTTTCTGATTTCAAGAGTTTTCAGTTCTGTTTGTGTTCAGTTTATATAGAGTGTGGTTGTTGCTATGTTGAGGCTGAGCACTGCTGTTACCTATTGTGGTACCCCCCTAGGCTGAGTGGATTAGCATGGGTATTTGGGCCAACACCTGAGGAATCTGGTGATGGTCTTGAAATAGGGATGGGCAAACGACAGGGAGGGTACCCAGAAGAGTTAAGACGATGTGAACTGTGAGGTCCAGCCTTCCCTATAACAGCCATAGCTGTGGGGCAAGAGTCCCGTTCCGGTATCTCCCTCAGCTTTTTAAGGTCCTGCAATATGCGATCTATAGCATCAAATCAAGAGAAAATCAGAAGCAGTTCAGCCCGCAGAAGCTCCCTAATTTTAGCCAAATCCTCACCCGCCAGGGTCCTTGAACCATGGCTGACCTGACTGTCCTTATCCGCCTTGTTGCCTACTGGTATGAGGGTGGGTCAGCTTCTTCTGTTATGGCCGGATTCGGCCGAGGCAGAGTACACTAGGTGGTCTCCTTGCTTGCCTTATGACTAGTTAGATGTTTGGAGCGTTTAGCCACCATCCGCAGGCGTGGACTATTGGGGAAAAGTGAGCTCAAAACCGGGGTAAGGGCTCCTATATTTGGGAGTCCAGGAGTGATGGTTCTGAAATGTTTACTGATAGAGCAGAAGAGCAAGGAGAAATAAGGTGTTTATTTTTAGTGCCCAGCACAGCCGCTGCCGTAAGGGACAGCCTCCTTTCAGTGTTGCCTATTTCATTGTTAATGGCAGTCATAGCTCGTTGGATCATTCTATCGAGTGAGGTGAGTACAAGGGGGGTGTTGCAGTGTTTGAGCCACCTTCCAATTTCCTTTTGCTCATTGTGGTTCTGCACTAAAGTTCTCTCCTCTTCCACAGGCCAGGTCCAAACACGTACCCCAAACGTGGAAGGCCAGCAAACCAAGAGGGGTGGCCCAGCCCAACCTCCTCCGGGCTTTTGACCCAAAAGAGAAAAGAGAAGCTAATGATTGTGCAGATAAAGTAGATTCGGAGAAACAATAGAAATCAGGTGGTGAATTCTGATTTAGGTTTTATGCCGCCTGAACATTCTGGTATGAATGGGACGTAAAGGATGCAGGGAGTAAAAACAAGGAGTGACGTTGTGCAAATGCAGGCTCAGGGCCGAGGTAGAGGGTTTATGAGCAATTCTAGATTGAATGTGAATGTCAATTTGATGAAGAAGAACACTGATTGCCACATCTGTGGGAAGATGGGTTACTGGAAGTGCAAGTGTAGACAGAACTCGTAGCAAATCCTAAAATAATTTTGTTCCTCAGATGCAGTGGAATGCAAATCAAATGCAGACACAGTTTGCTACCCCACCCAACAAACGCCTTTGCCGAATTTGCAAAATCAGGAACAGTTCCATATGAACATGGCCATAGTACCAGAGTTGCAGCAAAAAATTGGAAACAAGATGCCAAATAATCCAGGGTGCCAACAGAATGCATTGATACTAAGTAATGATTTCCCCCCGTTTTTACCAGATGTGACAAATTCACAATGATGGGGCTGGAGTAAGAGGACTGAATGCTAGGTGCAGTCCTAGAGGTAGACCAGAGTGGGCCATATTTAGATGGTGAAGTGAATGGCCACCCAATAACAATTGTAACTGATACTGGTGCTACCCGCTTCATGGTTCTTTGCTTGGAGGTTCCAAACCTATCCCTCTAAGGAAAAGAAGGCCAAGATGTAGAAATGGGCAATAAACAGATTACTAGTCAGTTTACAGCAGATGCCGTAGTTAAAAAAGGATCAATAGAAAACAGTCACCAATTCAAATTGTTTGATTTGAATCCTGTTAATTTACTTCTCACAGACTTGCTTTTGCAAGATGAATTGTGTGATTTATTGAACAACGGATGGTGTTGCAATTGAAACGCAAGATTCAGTCTTAAAAATAAAATCACAAGAATCTAGAGTTCATTTGTTACTCATTTCTTACAAAAGATGACCCGCCTCTTGATTTAAGACATACTGTGAAAGAAGAGGCATGGTATTTCACTGGGAAAGAAATTGGGCTGATAAAAAGTGCAAAGCTAGCCAGAATACAAGTCAAACCTAATGCAGTTTATCCCAGAATTAGACTTTCCCAAGAAGTAGAGGAGGGAATGAAGCCTATCACAGAAACAATGGGGCCGATTACGATGGCGGACGGACTGAAGTCCGTCCGCCATCGTGGTGGTGCCCGGGACCGTCTGCAAAACATGCGGCGGTCCCGCACACCAAATCAGGATGCGACCGCCACCATGGCGGTCGCATTTTGCATTTTAACATTGCGGCGGGTGCTGCTGACAGCAGCACCCGCCGCAATGATAAAATAGCACGTTGTGCATTTCACTGCACTACGTGGCAGGCACCACACGGTGCCTGCCACTTGCTGCAGTGAAATATAGGGGGGTACCCCCCAGTGCACCCACACCTCCCCCAACACAAGGAGGTTCCACAACGGGCCCCCGAAACCAATCTCCACCAGCCTTTCAATGGCGGTTTACCCGCCACGGAAAGGCTGGCTGGAGACAGCATCGTGATTTGGCGGATGGTGTTTGCTAGGCACCGCCACCATTTCATGGATGCAGACCGCTCCGCCAGGCAATCGCAACGATTGCCTGTGGCGGTTCCGTGGCGGACTGTCTTTGCGTCCGCCGTGGTCCGAACGCGATTCCCCCCGCCATTGTAATGTGGCGGGGGGAAAATCGCGGTCCGATTGCGGAAGGACCGCCACCGCATGGCTGGCGGTGGCGGTCCTTCCGCAATCGTATTTGGCCCCAATGTTAGAGCAGGGCTTCTGCACGAGGAAACTGTTATTCCTTCCAATTTTCCTATGATGGGCATTGAAAGAGTGAATAGTAAGTGAAGGGTAGTGCAGGATCTTAAGAACTGTGGTCCCATGCTGTCCGGTTCTACCAAATTCTGCGGTATTATTGCTCCAGATTTCTTCAGATGCAAAATGGTATACAGTCTTTGTATTTTACCAGGTGTTCTTTTCCTTTCCTCTACATGATCATAGCTAATATCCTTTTGTATTTTAGTTCCAGAATAAAGTTCTCTTTGGTGTTGAATCCCACAAGGGTATACAGAAAGTCCCTCAATCTTTAGTCAGATCCTATATAAATATTTGGAAAGTTTGCTGCTACCCTGTAAGTCAGTGTTTGTCCAATACATTGATGATTTACTAGTGGCATCAAAAACAAAAGAAGATTGCAAATTAGATACAATTGCTCTCTTCAATAATCTTGCTGACAATGTTCACAAGCTCTCACCCAAAAAAATGCAGTTCTGTAAAAGAGAGGAGATTTATCGTAGTCACCACATTGAGAAGCGAGCAAGGAAAGTCTCCAAAGAATGCGTATCAGCTATACTGAAGATGAATCCTCCAACTACCCAGAGGAAAGTGAGGATGTTCTTGAGAATGGTTGGCTACTATTGTCATTGGATTCCAAACTTTTTCCTGACTGGTTGTAGAAACAACTACAATGATGTTTGGGTGACCTCAGATCATCAATAATGTTTACCGGACTTTGGGCCTCACTCTTTCGCACACAATCTACATGGGAATAGTCATGTGGGGTAGGATGCGTAGGTCAGTACTTTCATAAACAACTGGTACAACACAAAATTCTGAAGTATAGCAGAATGTTTGTGCCAGAGATGCATTACTTACTAGAAAAACAATCAGGGAAAATGAACATCAGTTATCATGAGTCACATAGACAAATTTCAAGCAGACTTCATATGGATGCCTGAGTATAATGCGCTCAGATATGTTGTTGTAATTGCTTGTTTTCTGAATGCACTGAGGAATATGCAACCAGGTGAAGTGACAGCATGACTGTGGCCAAACTGCTGTTCTGCATTAATACCAAGGTTTGACTTGGCTAATTCTATTGAGATGGACCATGGAGCTCTTTTTAAAAATCAGATCCTAAAATTATTATGTACTGCTCTCCAAATTGAACAAAAGTTCCACTGTAGTTACCAATCACAAACATCTGCATGTGTTGAGAAACTGAACGTCACCATCAAAAATAAATTTGCTGAGGTGTGTGCCACCACAAACCTTAAATGGCATGATGTTCTTTCTCTTGTTCTCAAGAGCATTAAAAGCACTCCAGATGAAAAGACTGGTCTCTCGCCCCATGAGATCCTGATGGGCAGAGCCATGAGAGTTGCATATTTGCCCTCAGCCACATTTGTATAAATAATTGATGATATTGTATTGAATTACACAAAGGTCCGGCTGGTGTGTGGCAATCTGTCTCTTATCAGGTGAATTTGGCAACAGCACCAACAAAAGAAACTCAGTTCCAAGCACTGAAACCAAGTGAGTACATCCTAATCAAGAATCTGTTTGCAAATGCTGTTTGAAACTGAGATGAAAGTTGCCACATCAAGTTGTGCTTGTGACTAAGCTGCTGTAAAGTGTGCCGGAATCCCACAGTGGATCCATGCAGCTCACAGATGGTACATGAAAACATTCTGACCATAACCACTGATTCGCAGAGGCAAGCTTAAGTTCACTGTGTGGAACCAGAAGGGGGAGACGTGAATCCTGAAAGTGGCGAAGCTGAGAAAGATCCTGTTGAAGGTAAAGGTAGTGAGTTTCAGTTTGAAAATCAGAGAGAAGGACTGTTGTAAAGTCTTGAGCAACAGTTAGAACAGTCTCTGATCCAGTTCGTGAAAAAATCATCAAAGTGGAAATTCGAGTCTCAAGAACTCCCTCTAGAAAACAATTCACAGTGAGTCAAGTTGCTAATGCTGATAAAAGCATAAGTTTGATTGTGAGTGGAGAATATTCAGCAATAGTTACAATGAAGATACAACAATCATGAGAGTGCATCAAGGAGACAAGTGGCCTGAAACAGTGATAAGAACCAGTAAAAGGTGACACTGGAAGAAAAAGAAAACCGGGTAAATCAGGGATGAACCAGAGACAATTGAAATTAACTCTGAGAACAGTGACATTGAATCCCTGTTACAAAAAGACCAGATAGAAAAAGAATCCTGAATAGGAAGTAGACATCACCTGAATGGACCTAGCTAGCACCTGTATCAGAAGAAGGAGAGATGTAGAAATCTGCGATCAATTCATCCTTGAAAACAAACCAGAAGAAGAAAGACCACCTTGAAATTTCTACCAAATCCTCATGAGTTTTGAAATTAAAGCTTGAACTTTGAACTTTGTCTGAGTTTATATGATCTGAATAGGAGAAAAGACTGAGAAAAAAAGAAAAAGAAGAAAAAGAACCTAAAAGTCTGCTTTATATGTTTGAAATAAAGGAAAAGAAGAAGTATTGGTTATTATTTTGAAAAGAATCTTGAAGCCTGGTTTTTGATTCCTGATGTTGAATTTAATTTTTGATTTTGATCTCTATAGAAGATAGAATAAAAAAATGATGGAAAACCTTTAGTATGATTTCACTAATTGTTAATGTTAATAGTGTTACTAGGCCTAATTTTGTGTCTTAATCCTCCTGTTGGATATGACTTTCCTTCATAAGTTGAATTAACCACAGTACATGACAAAGCAGAACATATGACATTGATACATAGGTACAGATCAATGAGTAGTTATGAGGAGAACATATGCTCATTTGTTAGAAGAATACATAAGGATTATAGTTATAGGGAATTGCTTTGTTTGTACTTTTTCCTATTATCAACTGCTATTATCCTACACTCTAGCTTGCAAAAGTTTTGTTAGTATATTTAACAAGCAAGAGTTTCTGTTGACATATCTTTCAGACGTCAACGATTCGCTGGAAAAACGTCCTGTTTCCCAAAATTATGAGTATTCAGTGAACTGTTGTTAATATCTAAAACTGGTTTTACAAACTAATTTAGACACTAAAATGACTAAAAGACAATATCGTTGTAGTTTGAGTAAAGTGGAGCAAGAATAAAATGAGAGGAGAGTGAAAAGTTTGAGAAATTGAAATGATGAGAGCAAATTTGAGAACAGATTGAAGTTGAAGAGAAATTTAGGCATTCAAATTTGCATCCAAGATTGGGAATGGAGCATGAGAGAAAGGGTGAATTGTGTATGATGAATCATGAATCTACAAGCGTTAGATCAATTGAGTTTGTTGGAAAGAGTGAGTGTGATAGTAGTTATGTTGTCAGTGATGAGTTTCTGGTTAGTGAAGATCCAATACTTAGAGGAATTAATTTTGTGTGTGGAAAGACTGCCATTTTCATCTCTCTTGTAATTGGGTGGGTTCTTGCTACCTGGCTTTGGTATTCTTAAGGGTTTACCATGTGAATGAGATGAGTGAAGCAGTTGGTTTGAAAAGGATGGAACGAGGATTTAGATAAATTGTACTTGATATGTTAGGAGCTATAATTCAATATATTGGAGCAGCTATGAAGGATGTGAAAATTAGAAGATTATCTGCGCTTTTAGATCTCGTTGCTTCTAACACTGCTGGTGGTTTAACTAAGATAAATAATGAGTTAATTCCCATGCGCACGATGATTATGCAGAACCACCTTGCGATAGACATTCTTCATGCGAAGGAGGGCAGATTCTGGAGGGTTTTGAAGGTGAGATAATGATGTCCCTTTATCTCAGATAACAATTAGATTGTTAGCACATGTGTAACCAACATAACTAGTGTTTTTTGTGAAGTCAATGCTTTTGAAGAGTATGGCTTATGGGAATCAGTTGGTTCCTGGCTTAGTGTGATTGGAAAGGGTTTTAGGAAGGTTGCTGAGTGGTTTAACAGCTTGGTAGGGAGAATGCTAAGGGTCATACTAACACCTATAATTATTATGTTAATTTGCGCAAAAGTTCTATTTTTCTTGTTCAAATTGTCTGAATTAATCATTAATAAAATGTGTCTAAATTGTGAGTGTAAAAGGAAGGAGTCATCTAAGAGAAAACGGTGCGAGATGGAAATGGGAAAAGATGCCAGAGACAGAGTCTATAATCAGCTGAAGATGTTGGAAGAATCAAGACACAAGAGACAGAAAGTGATGCATTATAAATAGGTTGGACCTTTAGTGATGATAAAATCATCAGCCGGGGATGTTGACATCATGTTTGTGTATTTAACACAAAATGTGCATTATTATTAATGTGCAGAGTAATTAATTTACACTCAAATTCACATGTATATAATGGCATGAACCTACTGCAGATAAAACAAATTTGCTATATCATGTTAAAGTGTATTTTCCTGGCTTAACCTAACTAAGCCTCAATTATACCTTGATGCCATTGTGTCTAACACAGATGCTGCATCATGTTTATTCTCTGTGTTTCTGCTGCACATAGTTAAGCAAGAAGTGGATTTATTTATTTTTGATTGACACTGTTCTCGAAGAGGGCTTACTGTAACAGATTTCCAATGACCTTCTGCTTGCACATGGTACAGCATTCATTCACAAAGGTTCACTGTTGGCTGTGTAACTAATTTTTCTGTCACCTCCTGATGACATTAAGTCAGAGGGGTGAATTATTATTTATGTGGTGGGTTAGTGCTAAGGTGGTAGGGTTGTATGATGATTTTTAAATCTGTAATTTAATTTGTTGACAATTTAATTCTTTGCTCACACTACAATAGCTTTGCAGTGCTAATTCTTGTTTATGGAGAAAATGGCTTTGAAGGTGAGCCAAAACTATTGAGAGACCTTTCTTATGCTACTAGGGATGCTGTCCAATTCCTTACTGATTTGCTGCATATTTGAGCCTTAGCCTTTAATTGATTTTGCCTATAGGTCTGCAGTGTTCCTATTTTTGAGAGCCTTTATTGCAATAATGTTAAGCATTTAAATGAGAGTTGCTGCATCTCTGCAATTTATTATTCCTGTATTGCATTTATTTGACTTTGCAATAAACCTTCATGGTTTTTCTAAATTCCACTCTGGGACTCACTTTTGAGTCAGTCCTCACTTATTTGACTGTATGCTTGAGATGTTGTTTTTTTACCTTATCTCTGGGGCACATTACCTCATGAAATTGAGCTTAGCACTGTTCCCTAACTAAACCACTACTGGATGCACCACTGAGCTGTAAAGGTTTAGGGGTACAACACATCCACACACGCACCCCTCAACATAGTCAGTGCATCTATTGCAAAGGCAACTTTGCTGAAGCAATCAAAACTGAGAAGATCTCCCCAGTCTTGAAAATAGCAAACCTCAATCTTGAACACCTTGCCAACTATCAACCCAACACAAACCTACAATTCCCCAAAAACATAGGCAGCAGCTATCAACCAACCAGCTTACTATAAAGCTACCTATCTGGTTTCAGACTATGCTTTAGTAAATGTCAGCCACCATATATACCACTTCTCATAAACCCCAGATCTCTTCATAATCCAGTATCCTTCATATCCCACTAGCAACTGCTAACTTTAGGAGCACTCCAAATAGTGCTAATAGTGTTAGCTTCTTTCAAATACAGAGCAGGTACAGCAAAGGACAGAATAGTGCAAGACAATCTTCACTGAGACACACAGAACAGGCAAAGCACAGGTGCAAGGCCATCATGAAGCACAGTTCCAACAGTGACAGCAGGAAGTTATCACTGGGATACTTGGGCCAGCTGTTGAGGTCCTATGTCACATTCTACCTTTGATTGGAGACACAGGGTACCAAACAGAAGTGCATGAATAACTACAATAGAATTGCATTAAGAATTTGAAGGGGGCACTGGATATTAAAGAAGCCAAATGTAACGCCCAAGAGAAGTGATGGAAATGAGATAGAAAATGAAGCTTCAGAGACAAATGGATTGATTGAAAGCATGACAAAGAAAGCAAGAATTTAAGGATTTAAGAAAGGATGAAATAAAGGATGGAATAATAGGAAAAAATGAAGAAAGGTGAAAAGGATGGAAGGCTGAAAGAAAGGTAGAAAAGAAGAATGTAAGGATTTATGATTAAAAAAGGGTGACAGGGGTGTTCTTGAAAGAGGTAATTGAAAGTAATAATGCAAGGGCTAAAGAAAAAGTGAATATGTTAACAAAGTAAGGATAGAGGTAAGCAAGCATGAGAAGACATTGAGGCAAGAGAGGGACAGCCTACTATCCCTATTACTCCACTAATTTGGCATAATTTTAAATTGTTCTACCCTGCCACCTGCATGTAGACTCTCAGTTAAAGCATATGATTGCAGATCTACTGAGATGGGGCAGGATAGCAAATACATATTTACGGAGCATAGACTTAAAGAAACATTAAAAACAGTATCAGTGACATGTAAAGAAATGATGAATGCTGGAACATGTAAAGGAACAACCTTGCTCCTTGTAGAGAAGGCTGAGTATCTGAGTGGGGTAGGGAGATACACTCACCCTTTCTCTATTGACATTAGAAACTCTATGCAGGATTAAATTTGCTGAAAGCATATTGTTACCTAGAGAATATGTAAGGAATTTGCAAGAAAGACAAGCAGCAAAGAATCTATACAATATAACTTGTATGTCCTTGTATTTGTCAACTGGAGTAGGCCAAGAGTCCAAGATGAAAGGCTCAGGGGCTGATGGGTGTCTTTCATTCAGCACATCATCAACTCAATTTTATTTTGATTCATATTTAGGGAAGTTGCTGTCATTCAACGAGCCACCTTCAGCAAGCATCTATTTATGTTAGTTTCCCCAAACTCGTTCTAGTCTTACTGTGACCTCAGTGCTAGCTGAGTTAGCGGTCAGTCCTTAGACGAGATAAGATTTCACCAGCGACTAAATGCATGCTTTGAAAAAACAGTAGGAGTAGGACTAGCCCATTGAGGGACAGTAATGGACAGAGGCTGAGACTTGGAAGAACAAGCATTGGCAAAGCCAATAGGTCTGACAATGTTTGGATTTGCTAATGTTTGTGAATGCTCCTTTTACTTTTTTTTCTGTAAGTGCACATTGGGCAAGAGCAGAATGTGTCTCTCACAGAGATACACATCAGTGGCAGAAGTGTGCTGAACCTGTGTCTCATACTGTATGCTGTGGTGGGTGAAGAGAGCTGACTAAATGGCTGAAACCCCTTTAACTAAGGATGCATATATTCACTGAAAAAAACAAAGATCAATGTAATGCTAAGGATGACCATCATTGTGGAGGACACACAGGGCGGACGCTACCCCAGGCGGATGCTTATAAATAAGTCACTGGGCATGGTGGAGAAAAGTTTCAAGTTACTATTCCTGAATTTTGAAAAGATTGATGCACTTAAAGACTTAAAGGCTGTAACTCTATGCCCACCTTCTGTAATAATCACAGATAAATGAGCTGCTTCCAGCATTCTTAAAACTAATACTACCAAGGTTGTTCATATGCTTTGCGGTTTCTGAGCACTGAAAACATTTGACATGCATGCTAACAATTGCGTAAAAGTAGACATGAACTATGTCTTCTAAGCCACCCAGAGGAGGAACTAAAGTTAGTAATTCTGTTCTAGTTGGGAAAAAAGCTCAAATCACCAGGTTATATCAAATTGAGAGCAGTGTTAGGCGTGAAACCTATTTTACCGAGAAGACTATTGAGAGCATTAAAGAGGCTATGTTAGGCTCAAGAGAGGGTGTAATTCCCCAGTTAGAAACATAAGGAAGCTTGGAGGAGAAAATAATACAATCAATGATTGCGACGCAGGAAAAAGCCAGAAATTATGTGACAAATGAGATAACCCCTTCACAGAGATGTGAAAAGCCAGTGGAAGAGATTATTAAGGGACCTGAGTGAAAGATTGTGATGACACTTCTTTTCCCTCAAGTGCTAATATTATTGCAAATTCTCAGTAAGCTATACCATAGGACACTGCTCAAATGCCTCATTGTTTATTTGAAAGCACTAAGACTACAGAATTTCACACCTCTTTCTCAATAATAAATTAAATACAACAAGTACAACGGAGCATGTCAGACTAGAAATAGCTCCTCTGGCGAGAACGAGGCAAGATATCATGCAAAAATATCAAGTTTTGATACACACTGCTGAAAAAGGCAGGGACATGTTTGTAAGCAGTAATAGAGCTTTTTGATTTGCATAGTGGGCAAAGGGAGATTGCATAGACTACAGACGTGAGAAATGAAATCCCTATGGCTCTACAAGAGATATTGGGTGAGATATTAGGGGAAATAAAGCAGATTAAATTAGTACAAAAAGAAACAGCAAAACAGATGTAAGACTGCCTAACTAAATAAGATGAGAAAATCACTCAAGTGCTGGACAGAGCAGAGGAAAAGGAGCATTGGATCTCAAATTTTGAGTATAGACTTTCTGAAACTTCTAGGGTGGTTGATAAATGGGAAAAATAGATAAGAGCTTAGCGAAACAAACAGTAGGAGTTGGAAAATCACTCCAGCAGGTCCAATTTAAGGATTGCAGGAATTCCCAAACATAAAGAAGATACAATGGGATCTATTGCGTATGTGAATGATTTAATCAAAAAATATGTCCTCCCAGAGCATACGCAGGATTTGACTATTGTTTGAGCACACCAAGTTCACTTTCACGTCTCCACAAATGCTAAATTGTCTCGTACACTCTTGGTGAACTTTGCCGATTTCCTGGTCCAGGAAAAGATACTGAGAATGGCAATGCAGGAAAATCTTTTGATATAAATAAGGAATTTTCAATTAGAATCTTCTCTGATATGACAATTGACTCAGCTGACCGACTTAGGGATTTTAAGTCTTTATTGTCTCCTTTTCGTTCGGCTGGAGCACAGGCAATTATTGTTCAGCCCGCAAATCTCAAAGTAGTATTATACAGAGGCCGGTTCAATGTGTTTGTGACTATGGAGGAGGCACAAGGCTTCTTGAACGAAATATTGCAAGATGCCGAAGAGTCTAAGAAATAAACCTCCTCGGGGGGCAGAAATGGGGAGGTTGATGCAAAGAGGTGGCCAGAAAAGTGTGGCACAAAAACATGATTCCGGTTGACCAGCTCAGTCTGCGGACTCTGGGGTCACAGCAGCTGGGGCTATTAAGGCTTGGGTTAAGTTGATATTGGGGCTGTTAGGGTCTGAAAGCGCAGTTGTAACAATTGAAGACTTTACATTGTCAATAGAATGTGGCCAGGAAATAGAGTATTCAAGGTAATTCAGGCCATTAATTAATTAGAACTAAAGCACACCAGATATAGCAAGACATAGGTGTTATTCAGCTACATAAGGGTATCCAACACATGAGGTATCTTGTGAATCACTATAGATCTATATATCTAGTATTGATGGTTTTGTGATGTGAAAGGCACACTGCACTTTAGCTTTTGGCTTTCCAAGTTATTACAATATTTTATCTGATCAATTGTTTGAGACTTTGTTACTTGTTCAGTTTCAGGACTTTATGGAATGTTATGCACTTTAGTCACTTTATGCATTTGCTTTATGCATTTGAGATTGCCAGATATTTAAGGAACCAAAATTATTTCCAAAACCTAAGCTGTTTAGACCAGATAGGTTATCGTGGTGTGGTGCGGAAAGCTGTAAATGACATTGAGAGACACTGTAACATTGAAAATTATATTGTTTAATGTTAATGGCCTGAACAACAAACGGAAGGTCAAGGCTTTGAAGATTGGATAAAAGGGCACTCCCCAGATATAGTCTTAATTCAAGAAACTCAAATGAAAAAGGATGAAAGACAAACTTTTGTAATATGTAAAAGCTGGGCAGGGTTTGAATAGGCTTCTTGCACAACAGCTGCACATAGGGGCGTGGTAATTTATATTAATAACCATCTTAAATGTGACATTTGTACTTTTCAGATGGATGAAGAAGGCAGATGGGCATGGGCCAATGGACAAATAGAGGTTGTAAGAGTTACAATCGCAACACTCTACGTCCCTATTGCAAATGATCAGGTACCCTTGATAGAATTATTTCAATCACTGATGGCTGTTCCCGGTAAATTGATTTTAGTAGGTGATTTCAGTTTCAGTTTCAAAAATCCTTTATTTGGTTGCAAACCATCAATGGTACAAAATCTCCATGTAATACATGCAACAATTTACTTCATTCAACATTCATAATACATAAATATACTCTCATAAAATATTAAAAACATAAGCATAAAACACCCCAGCAGCCCATCTGTAGTGCCATTCCAATATGACTGTTTTTCGAAATATCAGGAGAGTCCCTCAGATAATTTTTTTCCTATCTCTACATATCTATTTTATTAATTAAAACCAATCCTAGTTTCCAAAAATATATAGAATTCATGATAATTTACATCTACCTATGTATGAAACAACTGGATTTACAATATTTCAGAAGCTTCTCCCGCTTAATCCAGAAATTGAACAAAATCGACTCACAGAAAAGACAATTGGGCCAGATGTATCAGTCGACAAAATTTGTTTAGCCTCTCTAAAGTGAGGTACCTCCAAAGCCAGGCAGATCGGGCGTAACCATTTCCTACGCACGCCACAATATTCCAGACAGACAAACATAATATGGTCAAGAGTCTCAGAATTCATGCCACAAGCTGAATATGAATCAGGTGAGGACGTACCATTGCCTGTTTTTGCTAAATCATCGAACCGGCAAAGAGCCTGCTCTGAATCTAATAAACAAACTCTTGGCCAGTGGTGGAGTTATATTGTCCATGTAACTTTCAAAAACAGGAATGGGTTTAAATGCCAAGAACTGTTCGGTAAGAAGGCCTGTATTGCCCTGGATTTTATTTCTTGCCACATTTGTGACAAGTAGGATGATTTTAATACCTGCTTGTCCGCATTACACAGTAATTCGGGTGACTCCCGCATTTTGCTCAGACCCAATTTTTTAAACCAGTCGCAAACAAACCTTAACCAAGGTATCACCAAAGCACGGTCCATATTCTTTACATCCCTCAAGCAATCTCTATATTCAGATAATTCCGTAGTAGTCCAGATACGGATCTAAAATAATAGTGGCTTTAAATGTGCCAAATCAGATACTCTTTTCAGCCCCGTGTCAAAATGAAGTGGAACCAGAGGGGTACTTACAGGGACCGAGAGCAGTAATCTAACAAATTTGTTTTCCATCACTGTGAGCCTCGTCAAAACACTGTAGCCCCAGACTTCTGCGCCATATAATGCAGCGCTTTGAGCCTTCGCTCGATAGGCTTCAAAAGCCGGGGAGATGGAACGCATATATGTGTTTTTGTGAAAGCATAGAATGGCCTTAGACCTATGAGATATCATAAGAGCAGGGCCGGACTGGCCTTAGCGGGCATCAGGTGGGGGGCGGTTTTGGGCTCCTGGGGGGGGGGGCGTTTCTGTTACCGGGGCCGGCAATATCGGCCCCTTGTAACAAAATCGGCCGAAACTGGTCCTAGCAAACCAAACAGCTGTGCAGCACCAGATGCCTCCCCCCACCCCCGGGCCGGCCGAGCAGTTTGCCAGGGCCTGTTTTGGTTCCCAGTTCGGCCCTGCATAATAGCTCCTTTGTTTACCTGGTTAGCCCACCTAAATTTGTCCGACATGGTCACCCCCAGATAGTCAAAACTAAAGACCCTTCAAACTGTCCTTCCCAGCCATTACTGAACAGTTCTTTTGGACTCATTTACCAAGAACCATAAATTTTGTTTTTGCAGCATTGAGTTCCAAACCCCTCTGATCGCAGAACTCCAAAAATGTATTTAGCAGATTTTGTGACCCCATCGGGATTTTTAGATTAATAATGAATCGTCTGCAAACAGGAGTATTGGTGTTTTAACCCCATTGAGAGTAGGAGAATCGTTAACACACTTTGTCAGTTCCTCAACCACATTATAGGCGATCTCAACTTTCTTCAGAACCCTGGCTTAGATTCCTCAACTGCTACTCCTAGGCAGAATAAGCTTAGAGCAGCTAAGACACTAGCAGAGTATTTGAAAACTCTGAATATAGTTGATTTATGGAGAAATAGACATCCAATCCAGAGAGATATAAATCTGCTGCAAGCTTGGATTATTTTTTAACTTCTTTCAACCTTCGCTCCATAAGTATAGTCACAAATCATTTGTTAATTGAGATGCATGTGGCTGGGATTACAATTAGTCGTCCCACACCTAGATGTTTTTTTAATAAAGTAAAATTAGAAGATGAATTCTGGGTATAAGAAATCGTCAATTTAATATTTTGTCATTTTGAGCTTAATGCCAGCCCATAAATGGTCTGGGACACCTTTAAGGCAGCTATAAGCACCCATATAACTTTGAGAGCCACGGTAAAGAAAAGGGGCCACATAGAGAAAAAACATTTAAAACAGGCCAGTGAAAGACTTCTGAAGAGTAAAACGCTCTCCAACAAACAGGCACTTAAATATGCAAAACAGCAAATGCAGGATTAATATTAAGAGCAGATCTATCTCTCAAATAATGCCTACATGCAAAAAATGTATGAAGAAAGCAAATACTCCTGCAGAGTTTTAGCCTGGCAGGCGTATGAATGAAGGGTGCAAAAATACCATTAAATCACTCTACTATACGGAGACAAATACTCGGATTACTGATTCGAAAATGATACAGGCCATGCTAAAGCGACATTATGAGAATATATATAGTCCTAGATAGGAGGCGGACATTGATCATTTACGAGATTTCACAGGTAATATTCCCATGCTAAAATTAAATCTGAGATATGGTCAAGACCTAGCAACACCATTTACTTTACAAGAAGTTGAAGCAGCAGTAAAGTGGGAACGTTTGTGGGAAAGATAGTATCCCTGTCATGTTTTCTAAAAGGCTTTCACATTTTTTAAACCAACATATTTTGAAATTTACTAATTATATATTGAAAGGAGGTAATATTCCACCTTCGTTTCACGAAGCTTAGGTTGCAAGTTTTCTAAAAAAAGATAAGAATCCTGAAAATATGTTTTCTTATAGACCAATTAGCCTGGTAAATACCGATTATGAGATAATAATGAACTTGTTTGTGAACAGAATGAATGAAGCGATGGTAAGATTAATCGGTAAAGATGAGTGCAGTTTTAAAGCAGGCAGAGAATTTTTCTCTGATTCAATTTTTTTAATAGATCCTTGGATTTTTTTTAAAGAGAAAACAGGTCCCAGTTTAGGTCTTTCTATTAAATGCAGAGAAGACCTTCGATCTTGTCAATTAGGAGAGTCTTTTTTGCATCTTAGATGAATTTGGTTTCCCCACAAAACGTACGAAAGCTATATCCAATCTATATCAAGGGGCATGGCTAATTGGCAACTCAATTAATATCAGTGTGTACAAGGTTAACCATGAGACAAGACAGGGCTGTCCACTTTTCTCTATCCTGTTTGCCAATTTTATTGAACCACTCGCAATTGCCATAAGAGAAGATAGGGCAATCTGTCAGTGGGATGACAAAAATTACGCTCTGTGCAGATGATGTGACACTTTTTAAAAATGAGCCGTGGAAATCCAACAAAGGATGTTTAGTATTTTCCATCTGTTTCAGCGATTGGGGGAGAATATAAGATCAACAGGCTGAAAACAGAAATGTTGCTAGGTAATTGCACTACAGACACTTTACTTTCAGAACTTCGGCCTCTTGTAAACCAGAGACCTAAGAGATACTGAGGTATATTCACAACAGTATACATAGTTGATCTTTTCAAATTAAATTACTTACAATTAATTTGTAAAATCAAATACCTATTTATAAAGTGGAATCCTCTGCCGTTATCAATAATGGGAAGAGTAGCATTGATTCATACGTCTATTTTACTGCTATTTCATTTTTTATGTGCTGCATTTCCTTGTGCTTTGCAGATGAAATTTTTTAAAGAAATTGAAGGACTTTTTCAGCTTTCCTTTTGGCAAATAAAGTACCCAGACTGGCACTAAGTATATTATATAAATCAGTAAAGGAAGGGGGTCTTGCTTTGCAAAATGTGAAAGAATATTATTTTTGCAAGGTTTGCACATTCATTCTATCGTTTTTTTTAATACCCAAGGGATCAAGAGGCTAATGGATAATGGTCTTTTTAGACTTACTGCAAAAGAATATAAAATCCATGATTTCCTACGCCTGACCACCTCGCTGAAAAATGTTGGATATAAGCTATTGCAGTGGATATTAAAGAAAAAGGAGCATCTATTTAGATATTATGCTATTCCAGTTTTAAATGGGTCCACTAGATTGGAAGACATTTCATTAGGACATCAGCCACTTTTGAAAAAGAAGACAATGCATAGATGGGGAATTAATGGATACAGATACATTAGAGATTTTTAAAATTATGATACATGGAAAAAGTGGGCTAATGTTGAGCCAGGTATCAGGTTTTAGAAAATTTCCATCCTGTGGTCCTTTGCCCAAATTACATATTTCCTAAAGGGCTTAGATCCCAAAGATATAATGGCATGATCAGATCTAGTGGAAGATCTGATAGACACGAGTACATGCAGATCGGTAATATATTTGAAAGATAGACTATCAGAATGTAATGAGAGATGCTATCTTGGGAGAAATTGCATATTATGGAGGAGTCTTCGATAATGATAAATCAACATAATTTCACCATCTTGAAAGGAGCAAGTCTTCATGGCATACAATTTTATAGCAAATGGTTGTTGTATAGGGTGCCCATATTCTTGAAAAAACTGGATCCCCAAATACCCGTGAAATGTTTTAGATGCTCAATGGAAGTAAAGGTAGGCCTCCATACGGAGCAGTTGCCAGACTACAGTTAACATTGAGCTTCTGGACAGTCCACAATTAATATTATTGTGCTATTTATCAGAAGCTGGGTTTAATACTTGTCATAAGAAAAATATATTTATAGTCACGTTGATAGCTAGGTCTATAATTCTGCATAACTGGAAAACAAAGTTAATACCCACAGTTGACCAGTGGAGGTAAAAATGCTCAGGATAAAGGAATTAGAGAAATCTTATGCAATGAGGACAGGTTCATATAGAAAGTTCTTGAAGCTTTGGGAACATTTTGTATAGATGCACAGTGGTTAATGAAGTTTATTTGAGATTATATTTTCATATTAAGTTTGAACTGTCAGAATTTTGATGTGCAAAATTTGAAGAACTGGAGCAGATTAAAGATGCTACTGGTCATAATCATTTCACTATGCCATTGTAATGAATTATGATGAATTGATGTGATGATGTAAATTCTTCTAATTAAAAAAAAATTAAAGTAACATTATAGTTAGGGGGAAAAGTTTAGTGACAACTTAACATTTTAGACTTAAAAAAACACAGAAATTCACCAGTTATAGTTATTTCTTGTAACTATACCTCGTGCCCTAAATAATTATAAATCGTGACCCTGCCATTCACAGTGTTGTCATCATAAATGTCATTTCAGATGTTGCAGTCATGTTATCAGTGATGTCATAGATCATGTCATGAGTGATGTAACATGTGGAGTAATTAGCAGTGCATGGTGAGGGTGCAAGTTATAGTTACTTTAGGGCATGAGTTGTAGTTACTAGAGATAACTATAGCTGGTGAATTTCAGTGTTTTTTTTAGCTTAAAATGTTGTGTTGTCACTGAGATCTTCACCTAAATTTAAAGTTATTTTAACCTTTGTTTTTTTCAGTGTATTTCTATGGTTTTTTCTTAGTAAAGTACGATATAATTCCAATTCCAATAATAATGTCACTTTAACCTTTGTTTCTTTCAGTGAGTTTATAGGATTTTTTTAACGGAATGTGATATTTTATTACCATACCGAAAGTCAACCCCCCACTGTGCACAGCCTTTGTGGGTAGGCCCTGCGTCCAACCCCACGCAAGCAAGCATCCCATGACCCACACAGTTGGCCACGTGTGGCATGGGTAATGACAATCCCCAGCACACGTTTTATGATTTACAAACACTGGACAGCAGTAGCACACGTAAGTCCACTTTAAAACATAATCAACAGCGCAAAAAGGTTCCTTGTTTCTTAATTTCTTTTCTTCAGGTTCCTTTTTATTCAAACAAGATCCTAGCCAGCCAACACGTGTTTCGTCGCCACAGTGGGAATATCAACCCGTGACTTTTTCAAGGCTCTAATGTCTCTTGTTCTCAACCATTTCAGGTGTGGTGATAATTCCAACCCACATGATCCTCCAGTGTGGGCAAACGTACTTAGGTAACTCCCAAAATGTTCATAAACTGACCACCGAAAATATGGGTGAGTCGTCGTGTATGTTCTTAACAATTTTGGGTAGAGTCTTATATAATAAGATATTAGAGTGGTCCGAGGAATCCGGCATTTTAGAGCCTTGCCAATTGGGTTTTCGAAGCAAAGTTGGCACTAATGAACAATGCCTAAACCTTAATATAATCATGGGCAAATACACCATAGCGCGGGCTTCGCCAATATATTTGGCCTTCATCGATTTGACCTCCGCTTTTGACCTTGTCAACAGGTCAAAGCTTTGGTCTATCCTCTTGGCCTATGGATTGGATGAGCCCCTGGTGCATTTCTTGGCGCACCTTCACAGGGATCTTAAGGCGGGGGTTAGGATCGGTTGCGGGGGTGTGGTCACCGAAGCCATTAAGGTAGGCAGGGGGGTTAGACAGGGTTGTGTTCTAGCCCCCCTCCTCTTTATCATTTATATTAATGGACTGCATAAAACATTAAAATCAATGTCCCATGATGTCCCCAAAATCAATGGTAAAACACTTCCCCTACTACTCTATGCGGATGATACGGTCCTCATGGGCCGCACTCCGAATTCCTTACGCATCTTAGTGCAGGGTTTTGTTAACCATATGGACAGTCTGGACTTAAGCACTAATTTTAAAAAATCCTTTATAATGTCGTGTGGTCCCAGGAAACGCCAACTTAGTTTTATATCTGTGGGCAATCAGAAACTGATGAGCACTAGCACTTTCCCTTATCTTGGGGTGGTCTTTACTGTGAACGGCTCCTGGACTGAGCATATGGCTCACTCCAGAAGCAAGTTCTCAAAGGCCATCAACTCAATTCTTAGCTTACCGCGCCCAAAGAGAACAGGTGCTATTTTAGCTATTTAATTTTTTTTTAAATCTCAATGCGTACCTATAGCTACTTATGACGCTGAGGTCTGGGGTATCGCCAAGAGTCTTTATCTTCAACAGGAAGAGAACAGATTCTGCAGGAAGTTATTAGGCGTACCAATCTCCACACCTCAATATACTTGTCACAAGAACTTAACCTAAATTTTATAGAGGACTTTATTAGGGCCCGGCCTGCCCTTTTTTGGTTATCTGTTTGGAAGAACTCGGCCGCATCCCTAACGAGAGAGATAATAAGCGATTGTATTGGGTGCGAGAAAGGGAAGGATATTCCATGGTTGTCGGGGGTGTATCGAAGTTTATGTAGTGTTAACAAAGGCAGTGTCTTCTCAGATCCCAGCACAGCTGAGACTTTGCATAAAAATGATCTTAGGAGTGCACTTTATAGAACGGAAAGGATCGAAAGGGAATCCAAGAAATCCCTCGTCCTTAGCTATATGACCATCGAACAGCCCATGCATCCCCTGGCCAACTATCTTACTCTGTCTATGAGCCATTGGGAGAGGAGTCTTCTATTCCGCCTAAGGGCAGGTACTGTTAAATTTGTATTATGTTTTCCCCTCGGCCATCACCCGAATCTTGACCACTCACCCTGTCCGTGTGATGGCCAGAGCGGCCAATCTATTTTACATTTTCTGTTTTGTTGTAAATATTATTTAAAGTACACTAAGTGGCTTCTAATTCCGTTTTTCAAAAAGTTTAGGCCCATTAGCCTGGAAAACGCTTACCTGAGGTTACTTACCCTGGCTGACGAAGAGCTGGTCTTTCGCACAGGCACTTTCCTGAGAATCGCCGCTAGAGCACGTCAGATGATGTCTAATCCTTGAGTCTTTATATTATCGATATATGAATTTTCGTACCAATCTGATATATTTTATTATTGTGTTTTTCATGTACATTGTTAATGGATTTTATTACGACTCTGTTTCTGTGCGTTTTAAAAAACTTGTTATGCAACTGTGCTTTTATGGATACGATGTTATCCGAATAAAGTTTTCGAACTGAAAACTGAAACTGTATGTTCTTATCAGATCGTATCAAACGTCCTATGCCGGTTCCTCGAGTACGAGCTTGTAAATCATAAAACGTGTGCTGGGGATTGTCATTATGTATATTTGTAGCCTAGGCCACAAGATTTGGGGAGGCTGGTGGTTCTCTCCACCCTTCAGCACCGTTCAGCTATATTTAGACCAAGATATTTAGTGACCTCACCCTTGGAGCGCCAGGATCCCTATATTTATACCACCGATCGTTTGTTTCTTACGTGTGGCATGGGTTTGGCTGCAAGGCCTGGGCTGTGGCATCCATCCCCTTGCTGGCAGCCAAACCCACCCCATGAACGGCCTTCTGGCATGCACTGCGTGCGGTTGATCTTGCAGATCTTGGCCACATTCAGGCAGACTTACTGAGTTTGTCAAAGAGTCTCAACACCAAAATGTAAAATGCGTTCCTATTGGCTTTTTCGAGGGGTCAGCATATCAATATATATAAAGCAAATCTATCATCTTTATCCAAAAATCCACAATATTTTTAATATCTAATATATATTTAATTAATTTACCCAATGCAATGTGTAATATCAGAAATTATTATAAAAATATTAATACAATTTTAATTTTAAAAATGTCAGTCTTTTTTAACATAGTTTTTAATGTTGCATTTTGTGGCCTGAAAAATGTTAAAGGGAAGAAGACTCAGAGACATATATATATATAAGCAGGACGGTGGCCATGGAAGTCGGAATCCGCTAAGAAGTGTGTAACAACTCACCTGCCGAATCAACTAGCCCTGAAAATGGATGGCGCTGGAGCATCGGGCCCATACCCGGCCGTCGCCGGCGCTGAGAGCCGCGGGGGCTAAGCCGCGATGAGTAGGAGGGCCGCTGCGGTGTGCACGGAAGCCCGTCATTGTTTGGCTGCCGGGTCCGGAGTGACCACACATCAATAAATCTGCCAATTTTTATCCTCGAGTGCGTGATCCCTTTTTCTGGTGAAGTTGGGACGTTGTTTGGATATATATATATACAGAAATGAACTGAACTGTGTTTTACTTACCTTCACGTTTTTGAAAAATCCAGATTGAGAAAGACATTGTATTGTCGAAACGCGTCTCTGGTAATTAACTGCTTTTAATAAAAACACACGTTCTTAGCCCCACCCTCTCTTGAGTGACAGGACTCTTTTTGAATGGTGAAGGAGTATTTTTGAATATTTTGGCGCGTCAGCGGTAGCGCCACCAAATGCACCACCTGCATTCAGGCGCAGAGAGGCAGACCGTGATGAAAGGTGAAGGCGGAATAAGCAACCTCTCAGCCCCCGTACCACAGCACTGCAGCAAGCCTAGAGGGAGAGGCTGGAGGGGCTCGCCGCGACAGCGCGAGGATCACAAACTCGCCAGTTAGATGTGCAGGCTCCTCATACCGAAGCCTGATCCTTGGGAGTGCAAGCAAGTGCGGTGGACTTCGGAGCAGGGCACTGTTAGCTGACAGTGAAGATGAGGGTGAGTGGCGGACCCAATTGGAGAAGGACGAAGAAAGCGCCGCAAGATCAGAAGAACTGAAAGCGTGTTTGTGCAACATTGTGGCTATATTAAACAACACTCCTGGAGCAGGCTTGAAAGTGAATGTCTACCAGGACGCCAGCCTGTTTGAATGAAATATAGGAGTGCTGTTCTCATTTTTACAGAAATGAACTGAACTGTGTTTTACTTACCTTCACGTTTTTGAAAAATCCAGATTGAGAAAGACATTGTATTGTCGAAATGCGTCTCTGGTAATTAACTGCTTTTAATAAAAACACACGTTCTTAGCCCCACCCTCTCTTGAGTGACAGGACTCTTTTTGAATGGTGACGGAGGATTTTTGAATATATATATATATAGTTACAGGTGCATGTCAGGAGACCACAGCATCTTCGAGCAATTGTGAATAGTGACACAATTTATCCTGTCGCAAGACATTTTAAGTTAACACATAACAATGACCTTAATTGTCTGAGATATTTTGTAATAGCATCAGTATCCAAACCACGCAGAGGAGGCAACAGGAAGCGTTCCCTTCACCAATTGGAATCTCGGATAATCCTTGAATTAGACAGCAAATTCCCTAAAGGACTGAATAACACGGAAGATTTGCATAATTTTTTGTAAATACCAATATCACATCACTACTTTCAGTCTCAGATGTAATCGTAACATTTCAAAACCTTACACAGTAATTCACAATTATAAACTAAGATGTGTATAGGCAGAGATCCTATTGAAGAATATTTTCGAGTTTTATGTTGCTGCTAAAGGTAGTCAACACTACAATATCTGAATGATTTAATTTAGATTTTAGAATGTTTAGTTCCCTTGCTGCTGCCAATCGCTCTGATTATTATTATCAAAAAATATTTTTTTAATCTATGGTCTTAATATTTATTACACTTTTTAAGTATCAGCACTTTTATTGGATAGGTGAGTTACTTGAGTCCTATCACACAGCACATAGCACTTTTTACTGGGAGCACTGAATTTTTTAAGTCGTATATAAAACATGGTTTGAATTTTTTAGTCTATTTTATTTCATTAGCAGTAGGTCTGTACAACATAGCCAGGGTTCATACCACTGCCTCTACATAAATTATGATAGAGGAGTCGAGTCAGAACCAGCATTTATGCAGGAAGAGTAGTGTGACTCCACAACTAGATAAATCCCTGGCCCAATTCATTTATATATACATATCTTTTATCTATTTAGATACTGGTCATAAATCATATTGAGATTTTCAATTGCGTATTTGCACAAATTCAGTGCTGATCATGTTTATGTTTCATTTTTTATGCATTAATGCAGTAATAATTTGGACCATTCTCAGTATTATGTGTCTTGCTTAAAAATGAGGTATCAAATGACATTTTTTTAAAAAGATATTTCTTAAAGGACATTTACATTTGAAATTATTAATTAATCAGTAATGTATTTCGAATGGGTATCTTTAATGGAGGTAAACTTTTTTTAAATGATAAGACTTCTATTTTTAGTTAATTATGTATGTATAATATAATGTGCAATAGAATATCTCTGTTGAAGAAAACAGTACAGAAAGAACCTGCAATGAAGCAAATAGAGAAACTAGCAGACTAGAGGAAAGACTATACGACAGTTCGAGTATGTTGTTTCTGTTCATTTAGGTGTTTTAACACGTGACACGGGTGTATGAAGAAAAAATGCATTATAAAAATAGAAGACGGACTGCGTTTCCGTATGTGATCAAGGGCATTTTGTTGCCCGAAACGCGTCATACGGCTACTTTGAAATAAAATACCATCTTTTTGCCACGAAGTCTGGGTCCGTGACTCTCTTTCTAGAAGGAAGCAGGAGGGAGTTCTCACTTTGTTCGAATATATATATATATATACATATATATATATAAAACCTGTGTCTGAGTCTTTCTGTTGACATTTTTGAGCCCACAAAATGTAATCATAAAACAACCAAAAGAGGGCCTTGCACTCCAGAAGAAGAGCATACCGCTCCAGCTAGGCATGCTTTAAAAAAACATGCTAAGCTCTCCTGGGTCATGGTTTTAATGACCCAGGAGACTAACTTTTTTTAATGTTGCTGAGGTGCTGCTATGCCTCTTGCATCCCCCCACAACATTCAGAACAGGCTTGGTGATGCCCCTGCCTATTTTATGGGCACCACCAAGCTCCAAAAATTATAAACAAGAAAGCCCTTGCAGGGCATTATTGGAACACTGTGCAGTGTCTTGTCCCGAGGGAGGGGGTTCCTGATGCCAATACCGGGATGGGAGGGGGGCTCGCTGCCTCCCTCTCCTTCTTTAAGAAATGTGGCCCCCGGCGATGGGGTCCCCCAACACTGGCTCAAGGGGTGGCACCCCGTCCCCTTTTTTTAAGAGAGTGCCACGGAGAATGAGGTCCCTGGTGCCCAATAGTGGCTTAGGGAGGGAGGCGCATGCCCCCTTCCCTTGCTGTACACAAACAGTTGCGCTCAATGTGTAATTCACTTGCTATTTTCACACTGCAAAACATGCATATGTGTTGGAAGCAAATGTTATTTTTCAACATTAATTTTGAATGCGTAGAATTAAAGAGTTCACCACACCTTTTGTGTATATGGGTGCGTATCATGTAGTGAGTCTTGTTATGGTTAGACAATAGGTAGATTTAGACACATGCTTTAGAAGTGTCTTAATAACTAGTTACCAAGATTTTCTGCATAACGTGCTACATTCAATGTGAATTTCTTCCTTCCTTCAGGGTGTCTTTTTTGAAAAGCAGCTTCGAAGTTTGGTTAACAGGGAGTTTCTATATCTTGAGCTAACACCATTGTTCCTCATCAACAATAAAGGTATGCATCATTTGCTGTACTGGCACAGACGCATGATAAAAATATATGTCAACTCAGGAAGTCAATGAACCACGATGCATGCACAATAATTGATGCCCTTATTGTTCTGTCTTTCTGTGGGATATACATAACCTATTGGGAGACATCGTCTTTCCCTTATTTATTTTTATTTTTTACAGATTTATATAACGCAAACTCGACCCAAAGTTATTGGAACGCTTTACATAAGCACCAGTTACGTTACACAAGGACACATTCATTTTTTTTGGTAGGCATGGGGAGAGTAAGTGATTAGCCCAGAATCACAGGCTGTGGAGTCGACGCCGAGGCTCGAACCTTGGTTTCCCAGCTCCAAGGACGGCAGTCTAGCCGTGAGCCACATACTCTCCCCAATGGTCTCCCTTATGGTCTACTATCTCCTATACTATTAATATTGCACACAAACATTTGCAAATGTTTGCATACTTTCAATTTGCCTTGTATTGTCTTTCAATGTATGTAGTTCTTCATACCTCTAAGAAGGAGAATAGTGTTTTGCAGTGGGGAACTAGTCTACTCCATTCAATGTGCTTGGTTGTCAGGGTGTTGGTTCATAGAGTGGCCTAGATGGGAGATGTTTCATTGTCATGTATGTTGTTCATAGTGACGCTCGTAAAATGTTATATGTCTCTGCACCTAAGTGTGTAGTGGAGTGAAAATGAGTGAGAAATAGGAGGTTAAGCTTATAAGGCCTATTTGTGTCTGGTTGGAAGAGTGTTCGAATGCATTTTGGTATATGCGGGTGTGTTTTGGGAATGTTTAGCTGTGGGCATGGTTGAAGTGAAGCGAAGGAGAGTGAGAGATAACTTGTGCCCACCATTGTTGAGGGAAATTCAGTTTCAGATCTAGGACTGAATGAATGAGTGCACACCTGTGGAAAGCTTAGAGAGTAAATAACCAAGCCTTTATCTGTTTACTGAAAATCAGGTAAGGAGGGATGGCTCTAAGTTCAGTTGGAAGAGAGTCCCATATTTTATTCAGCACAAATGAAAAGGAATGTCCTCCTAGTCTGGCGCGTTTGATCCTGGGAATTGTAAGAAAATTCTAGGCTGCTGCTCACGGGTTCAGAGAAGGAACATTGATCTGTAGTGTATCCCCAAAATATGCAGTGTGGCTGTAAAAATGCATTTGTGGGTGAAACACACAATATTAAAGAAGATGCACTTCCACACACATAGCCAGTGTATTTTTACTAGAGAAGAAGAGGCAAATGCAGATCTAGAAATGTTCAAAATAAGTCTAGCAGCAGAATTTTGCACCAACAGGAGTCGTTGCAAGATATGTTGGGGGTCCCCAACGTTACACTAGTCGACCCAAAAAATAATTAGGCCCTCTACTACTGTTTTTCTTAACTCCAGGGGAATGCACTGGAATATTTTATGTTGGTTTTTGAGAATGGAGAAGCAGGTGCTGCAACAGAGCTTGGTGTTAAATAGCACTCCTAGAATTCTTACTGTCATAGCGGGTGGGGGGTGGGTGTTCCAAGCCCTTAAGGCACCAGTCTGATGTCCATGAGTGAAGCAGCAGCCCAAACAGATGAACCGCCGTCTTGTAGCTGTTAATTTTGAAACCGTTGTCATTTGTTCATTCTGCAAACTTAGTCATGCATTTCTTAGGCAAATTTAGCCTCATCAGTGCTATCTGATACAGTGACTATTGGCTCAGTGCCATCAGCGTATGAAACTAGCTTTGAGCCAGAGTTTCTTACAACCTGTGCTAGGACAGTGACATTTAAATTAAAATAGGTGGGACTAAGTGATGAGCCTTATGGAACAGGCAGTTGAAAAAAAAGACGCAAACTCACAGGAGAGAAGAGAGATCTTTTGTTCCCAATTGGTGAGGAAGGAGCTAATCCAAGTCCAGGCTCTCCCTGAGAGACCCAGATTTCAAGTCTTTGTAAAAGCATGTTGTGATTTGCCGTGTCAAAAGCAACGGCTATGTCTAGTGGGATCAAGGCTGCAGAGCGGCCTTGATCCAAAGTTGCCCTCAGATCATCGAGGACATAAAATAAAGCTGATTCCATGTTATGGTTTGGTCTGAAGTCACATTGGGAATAATTGAAGAGGCAATGATTGTCTATAAAATAAAGCTGAATGTTGACTGCTTTTTCAGGAATTTTATCCGAAAGAGGAAAACGCAAAATGGGGCTGAAAATTGACATAATGTAAGAGTCTCCTGAGGATTTTTTTTTAGAAAGGGGGAATAATAGTTTTCTTCCAAACGTATGGCATGCAGGCAGAATCTAGGAATCTGTTGCATAGACTTGTGAGAGTGGTGATTAAACTTATGGAGACAGTCTGAAGGATGTGAGGAGAACAAGGGTCAGGAGGAGATCCCGACTTGGTAGTAGACAGTAATTCAAGTAACTTGGATTCAGTGATGGCAGTCAATTCCTTATTTTAATTGTTGGCAGGTGAGCACTGGATTAGCTGTGATAGGTAACAGGTGGGAGTTGAGGTAGATCTTCTCAATTTTTTCTCTGAAAAATAGGGCAAAGGGTATGAGAAGGGGTAATATTACCAGAGAAAACCTCCAGGCTTTTAAACTGCTTGATGATCTTAAAAAGTTCTCTTGCTGGGTTTTTCAAAGCAGAGTAGAAGGAATCTTTTACTTTCTTAATGTAATGTTTGTATTTGTAAAGCTGTACATGATATAACTTCTTGACTGGGTCACTTTTCAATATCCAGTCTCTTTCAAGTCTTTTACTGCAATTTGTATCCATGCTAACTTTGTCTGTAAACCATGGCACTGATTGCTTGCCACTTTGTGTTTTTTTTGCTCATGTGGGGGCTGCAGCCTTGCAGCCTGTGGCTATCTATAAGCGAAAAGCGTTGGCAAAGTGGTTGATTTTATCTATTGCAATGCAAAGGTTTGTCTCTAGAAATGGTTAGAGGAGGCAGTTGTCGGAGCATGAGTACAACATGAGTAAAACCTGGGTAAAAGGAATAACATCATGGTCTAACCAAATGAGGGGAAGCGGAGTTGCACTAAAAGTGTACTCGGGCTGCTAAAAATACCATCGAGTTTTTGTCCAGCTTAGCGCATGGGGTCCAAGTTTATACATGGCTTCCGTAAGGTTGATAGTATGAGCTTCTGAAGGGCTGTCAAGGTGAAAGTGGAACTCCTCTAGGATCAGGAAGTTGGGTGACTGAGCACAAAGGGTTCTAATGCACCAATTTGATCAAAGAACCGATTCTAGGTCCTGCTGGTCGGTAGATTAGGGCGCCATACAAAGAGGTGCAACATTAAGTTTAATGTTGAAGAATATGCCTTTCGCTTCCAGAAAGTCTGTACGGTTGCATGAGCATGTCCAGGAGTCTTTGTAGACTACCTTTATACCGCTTCCATGTAGGAGTTCACTGTTTTTTTTTTTTACAATTTTATAACCTGTTGGTATCACAAGTGATATGTCTGGACTGGTCTACTGGTTCAACCAAGTTTCTGTGATGAATAAAGATTCCAGATGGTGGTTTTAGATCAGTACCCACATTTCTGTATGAATTTTGGAGCAAGAACCTAGCATTAAAAAGCATGCAGCTGATGTGTCCTGCCTTAGTATTATTGTTAAGATGGTTTGGAAACACATAGGGGCATGTGCTGCATGTTTTGGTTAGGTGTTTGTTTAGGTCTATGGCAAAGCATGAGGGGGGCTAATGTTGTCTCCTATTGCTTGAGCTGGGAGATGGAGTTTCTGTAGAGTCCTCACTGGCCAGAGGTCCTGGCCTTAGGTGCAGCAAGGGGGCAGGCGGCAGCAGACAGGCCTGCTTTTGACGTGTGGTGTTTTAAGAAGAGAGAAAGTGGGAAGAAAATTAAAGACATAATCGAAGTTCAGCCACTGCTGCCTCTGACTTACGGCTCCTCTCGGGGAAGAGGCTACAGACAAAACAAGCATTTTCAATGCAATAGGTCTCGCATTTGCGAGAGTTAGAGCTATTCGCGTTGTAAATGGCAATGTCTTTTACCCATGTGCATTTGTTTTGAGTGTTGTGGCTGGATGTGGTGCACTGTAATTGTAATTGCATTTATATATAGCGCTAACAAGATGAGCCTGCAGTGTGCTTAGAAAAGAAGGAAGCAGGATGTGTTTGTTATTTAAAAGGGTGGAAGTGACACAGGCCAGACGGAAAAAAAACACATGCCAAACAACTAAATATTCTGAAAACTAAAATCAATTACAACAACTTTTAAAATAAATCCACTTACTACCAGATTGGGTAACTTGACAGAACTTAGGTCAGCATACATCCAAAAAAGTCCTTCTCAAGAGTGTTTTTAAAACAGCTGGTGGAGGGGGGGGGGAGGACACACCACGTAGTGAAAGCAGGGGCACCGAAGATACTAGAAAAAGAAAAAAAACAACACAAGCTCGGTCTTTAAAGGCGCAGCACCCCCGCCATGTGTTCGTGCACGAGGCACTTTGCTGCTGGCAGGCGATCGAACATTATGCACAGCAATTGCGGATTATGAGCCAAGTTATAGTGCCAAAGAGTAAACAGTGAATCTGATAAGCAAACATCCAGATTACTAACAGGAGTCTGAAACAGTAGTGGAACTACAATACCCAACGTGCACCACAAAGAAGACGTGTAGCAATGATAGCACTTACTGTTAACGCCAAACAAAAGAAATGCAAACTAAAAAAATCCTGCCAGAAGTCAGCAACGCTATGGCTGTGCATGAAACGACAAACCTTATGCTTCCTGGACTTCCTTACTTTCGAGTGTGATGAAGTGGTGCCAATAGTTACACATTATTGCACATTACTGCAACATAGCTTCACTCACATGTATTTTTAGCACAATGACATCCCCAGGTGATGGGAATCACCACAACACAGGGAAGACCCAACGACTTCCGGTGATTATTATATATATTTTTTTTTAGTCACAGAAGCACAAGTAAAAGCAGTAAAGTAATTAATAATGGCATCAGCCACTAAACAGGATTAACGGCTGTCTAATAGCCAAAATGTAGATTTTGGAGGTTAGCTGGAATCTGAGATTCAGATACTCGTGTTTATTGGTTATTTTTAGGACTCTAGAAGCAGGCTCTACCACTAACGCTGCCTGCTCTCTTCAGCTAAACACACATGGAAGGTGTGCAGACTCCACGTGAGCCTGTGATCCAGACACAGCTCCCCCTGCCACACATAGCTCCTTACCTCTCCAGTGGCTGCCTCCAGGCTCTCTGTAGTACACAGAGAAACAGAGGCATGAAGTCACGCTCAGGCAGAGGCACGTCTGTAGCAAAATCCGACTCACTGCAATTTCCGATCAGATTGTCCGGCGAAGAGTTCCAGGCAGCGAGATAAGCAGGCAGAAGGCACAGGCGGCACAAGCAGGAGGCACGCGATCAGCAGGCGCTGGAGGTCTCTTAGAAGCCACTTGGGTAATAGCCACTGGCTGCACAGGGAGAGTCCCTAGGTCATCTGTCACAGGCAGCGGCGGTATGATGAACTGCCACAGGCAGAGAGGACAGACAGCAGAGTAAGCAGGCAAGGTGCACTAGGCAGCACGTTTTGCAGGCAAGGGCAGGGCAGAAGCGACAGGGTCAGCAGCCACAATGATTAGGCACAGGCAGGACAGAGGCAGCACACGCAGGCAGTACGGTTAGAAGATACAGGTAGGGCACAGTTAGCACGGCCGACAGGCACAGGCAGTACGGAGAGCAGGCACTGGTGGCAGAGTGAGCAGGCACTGAGAAGGCACGGGCAGCAGAGTCCGCAGGCACAAGCAGCAGGCTGAGTTGTCAGGGTAGGCAGTCGGCGCAGGCAGCGCACTAGCAGCCGAGGTGAAGTTGAAGCATCGGCTCCCCTGCACTGCAGCTCTCCTGGCCCTCCTGGTGTCAGATGTGTGGGCAGACAGGAGTCCTCGCGCAGTCCCACGCACCGGAGAGCGGGAGGCGGCCAATCAGGGGCAGACGCCGAGCAGGCACCGTGCGCACGAGGAAAGGAACAGCCTCGGGGAGAGGGGGTGTCTGTGAGATGGGGATGATGCAGAGAAGCCGGGGCTCCTACACAGAGAGCTCTCACTACACTCCGCAGCATCACGTCCCATCTGTTCCTCACGAATCGCGACAACGCCGGGAGGAAGGAACACAGAAATCCAATTTATTACATTGCCGCGAGTGGAGTTTGAGGGGCGGGACAGTGTGAACAAATAAAAATGCCTGCAAACAAACTTACGAGCAGGGGCAGGAAACAATAACAAGCGCCCGCCATTGCCGCGAGTGGTGTTTGAGGGGTGGGGCAGTGTGAAGAAACAAGGGCACACGAGCAGCGGCTGCAGCCGGGAGCTGCCAATATGAGGGGGCGCAGGATTAGGACTTCACTTGTGGCTCTCGGGACGGAAGCAGCAACGGACCTAACGCAACATTAAAAAACAAGCAGTGGTGAACGGCGAAACAAGGAAGTAGTCCCTACATGAATAGATAACGCCGAGCAGCGGAACGAAACTGTAGTTGGTCGGTGCTGCTTCCTGCAAAACGGAAGCAAAACGGAAGTGCCGCATCGGATCGCAAGCCAATCATAAGCCCGCTAACAAAATTAATGAGAGAGTTAACGAATGGCAAGTGGCAGGAGAAACTACCGGCAATAGGCGGAGTTTCAGCCAACACTTACAGATTACTTGATGCCTCGTAGAGGCAGCGCATGCGCTGCCTATGCGAGACCTAAAAAATCAAGCTAAAATAATCATGAGAAAATAAATGCATAAATGAAATATAAAATAGCCAAGCAGGCCAAGTTTGATAGGGCGATCCAAAGGTGAGTTGATTGGTAGCTCTCTACAAGGAAAGAATAATCATAATCGCCTGCAAAGTCTAACACAGCTACTATATAGTGAGAGTTACACTGCATGTGTCAATTTAAATAGCCCATCCCAAGAGTGGCCGCTGCTAGTGGAGTGACGCAACTTTCCCTGCCTTGATTCACTATTTTGACCTCTGGGTATTGGAAGAACTCATCAAAATCTCCAGTAAGTTGAGGCGTTTTGCACTCCTTTCACCCCATTGAGTATGACATCATCTGCTGATGGGATTGGGTTGTTTATTCTTTTAGTAATGCTGCTTGACACTGATCGATTTATGTCTCTGCCTTAGCACATACCTACTGTAAATGAGGAGTTTTTCCTGATCTTGGCTTTTACTGTTGCCACGCCTTACTGGCCCATCTGGGTTAGCTACACAATGGAGAGGTTGGCATGGTTATGCAATTACTGCATATCAGGAGGCCTGCCTCTAAAATTGGCAGCTCACTCTGAATGGTTACAATAGCTTGAAGCATCAGCTGCCTGTTGACGCTTGTCTTTCATGTGATGCTTGTTCATCAGCTTTCACAGTGAGCAGCAATGACAACTTGCAGTCTTTCCTATTCCAGTTACTTGAATGCTGTTGGCGAGGCACATTCTGTAATAAGATGTACATGCTCCTCTGTTCTATTAGCTTTTACACTCTTAATTGGAGTAGACAGCCTGGGATTAGGTAACTTGCAGTCATGGGCGTAATTTCATATAGCGGCCTCCAGGGGTTGGAGATGCATTTTACGACCTCTGGCACTGCCTGTGTGACCCCTGGCCTCAGACATGGTAAAATCAGTGCTAGGAACACAATGGCAGCTTGTTCTTATGGAGGTCGGTTGGGGCTTTGCTCTTTTTTTCTATCATTTATTTTATGATACTAAAAATGAATAATATTACATTATTCACTATTAGTGAAATAAAAAATGGAGTACAATTATCTGGAATTAGACATTCCCTGGCAGCTTAGGTATGTAACAAAATGCTTTTCAATACATATTGTGTGCATGCTTGTGGGTGAGTTTACGTGAGAGAGAATGTGTGTGAACGTGTGTGTATGTGTAAGTGTGTGTGTGTGCATGTCTGTGTGAGAGAGAGCGAAAGTGAATGTCAAAGGATGTGTGAAGCCACTTTCACTACCCCTGGCATTGTGGTGAATTGACCTTGTAGTCTGTTAGGAAGTCAGCTTCAGGACAGTATTCAGTTTGAACTGGCATCCTTGTGGCTGCAGTATCCATTGCTCGACTCTTGGCGGAGGTCTGGTAGCCACACTTTAGAACCAAGGTCTGTCATCATCCTCTGAAAAATCCTTATTTCTGAAATATTTAAGTGTGTGGATGCTGTCTTGAAGTCCTGTATTTCTGTAGAACAGCAGACGTCCTCTGTGCTCTTGCTCCTGTGCATGGTTAGTTCATCATCCATTAACTATAGCATAGCATATTCACTCAGTAGTGCCATTGTCTCTTTGTAAACACGGACATGAAGCTATCTTTAGATACTGAGATGAGGCAAGTAAACTTGGACAAAACTTCACAAATTGCATTCTAAAATTCTACAACTATGGATGAGACACCATCGTTGCCTCTAACTCCTCAGACCAACATGCATGAAGGATGTTGTACTGTACCTTGATTGCAGAGTTGTATGACAGAATACCGTGAATAAAAATATAGTGTCACTAGACTAACATGAATAAAAATATAGTGACACCAGACTATCGTGACAAAAACATTGTTACCAAAAATATCGAATTTCCATACTTTGTATATAAACTACCAAAATATTGAGTCAAAATATTGTGAAACAGACGTCATATATAGCATTATAAGGAATTTACTTGAAATATCAAAGTAGAAAATAATAATATGATTAACAGCAAATAGTTTTAACAAGTGATGTAAATAAAATATATACATATATATATTATATACATATTTTAAGAACATTAAAACAGTAAACAAATTTTAAAATACATTAAACTAAATCTATTAACAATAACTTAAAAGTAAAACTTAAGTACCATACACATAAGCAAAACATATGTAGCCGAATTTAAAAGTTATAATGAATGTAAAAAATAGTTATAATTAAAACTCTGAACTAAATGAATTATATATGTATATATATATATATATGCTAAAAACCAAATGGCGGTTGTACTGGTGTGCTTCCTGAATGCCGGGGGTGCTGGTTAGGAGACGCCCGCCGCGTCTCTATATATCGCACAAGAATCGCCGCTCTAAAACAGGCAATAATCCAGCACTCCAGGGGGTAAGTCTTCACTCGACTTTATTGACACAGTGACGGCATCTACGCGTTTCGGCTGTCTCACGCAGCCTTGTCGACAATGACAGACGCCATTCTGACAAAGAGCTGAAGAGTGCCATATCTTAGTAGATATGGCACTCTTGAGCTCTCTCCCATTCACTTTGCTTGCTGTCCTGTGTTGCATGAACTTTTAGTAAATATGCCCACATGTGTTTATGGCACTAAGCCAGTCATCATGTTTTGAATTGTAGAGGTCTTCAGGGCTATCCATTTTCAAAATGATTTGGATGTCATATGCATAGTTGTAACTGATGAGGTTGAATGATTTAATCAGGTTTGTTAATGGGGTTAGGTATATGCTGAATAATAGAGGGATTATGTTGGACCCTGAGGAATACCACAGTGGTGTGTGAGGAGGTGATGTGAAAGGTGGTAGATAATCTACCCTTTGTCTGTAAGATAAGAAGCAATCCATTTTAGAGTATTTTCACAGACTCCGAAATAATGGAGTCTTTGTAGTAGTATTTGGTGTTGTACAGTGTCATGTGCAGCTGGTAAACCCAGAAGCAACAAATCAGCTACTCCATTCTTTTTTTTTTAACTCTTTTTTATTAAACTAGCTCATTGTACATCAATAAATTAAACAGTATTTAGCGGTTACAGAGACATTCACATTGTAGTGTCGACACTCGTCCAATTTACAGTGTTGCATCACAATAGGGTGGTTCGCTTACAGTTACCTCTTTAAATAGCCGATAATCATAGTATTTATCATTTACGTTACAGTGGATCATTGAAGGGCCCTGCACCCTCCGTATAGTTGTCCTCACCCCAGGTCTAGTGCACGATATGCTTGCCATGGGCTCCATATTTTTTCCCATTTTTTAATGCACCCCCTACTGTGATATATTATCTCTTCCGCCCTCTGGCACCAGTCTAGGTCCTTTTTCCAGTCAGCCACCACTGGTGAGAGCCTCGGTCTTCATTTCCATGCATTATTCCTTTTAGATACCCCCGCGACCAATGCTAACCATATTTGAGCATGTCTGGGCCAGTCTTCCTCCCCATGTATCAGTAGTAGCAACCCCTTCGCCTCAAGCGGGACCTCCACTGAGAGTACCCGTGACATGGTAGCGGTCACTGCCTCCCAACATCTGCGAATCAGTGGTCACTCCCGGAGGGTATGGAAAAAGGGGCCCTCCTGCCCACACCCCCTCAAGCATAGAGGGTCTCTGCCCTTCACATTTTGTGTATTAGATTGCGAGAATAATATGTTCTGTGGAGAATCTTAAGTTGTACTAATCTAAATCGCGCACGGATCGCTATCTCTCTGGGAGCCTGCAGGGCTTCTGTCCATTCCTCATCTGTAATGTCACCTAGATCATCAGTCCATTTCGCTCTCAGAGGTCCCAGTGGGTCCAGCGAGTTGTTTATCAACTTTTTATATATCACTGAGACTCCCTGTTTTGGGATAGGGTATAGCAGTACATGGTCCTCCAGACGAAGAGGAATCGGGGAGACTGCTTCCCTCCCGGATGTGCACCCTGAGTGCGTGACCCAGCCTGTAATATTTGAGTGTCTGAGACGCTGCCAGACCAAAATCTTGCGTTAGGGACTCCAAGGAAATAAAGGTTCCACTCCTCCACACATCCCCCAAATGCTCAATGCCTATTTTCGCCGATCCAGAGAAGCCAGTCAAGTTCGAGACTTCTGACAATCTATCACTCTGCCAAAGGGGAGTCATATCCGTCAATATACCATGGCTTCCGACATGGGTCTCAGCTTCTGTCCAGCACTGGGCCACAGTGGCTGTGTGAATGGGGAGAGTCCCTGTCTTCTTCCGGCTGTACAAAATGGCTTTGTAGTTTTTACCTGGCATTGTCTCTTTTTCAGCCCTGTAGGCAGGTTCATCCCAGTCGGTGTACACTCACTCATTAATCACAAGCATCTGTGAGGCCCATTAGTATAGTTTAATGTTTGGGACCGCTGGACCCCCATCATAGATTCCTCTCTGTAGCCTCTTTAAGGCGATCTGCGGGGTACCTACGCTCCATAGCAGCGTCCGGAGCTCATGATCTATTTGACTAAAGAAGATTGGGGGGACAGGGTAGGGCGTGTTTTGTAACACATACAAGAGTCTTGGGAGGGACATCATCTTGTATAGGGCAGCTCTTCCCATTAAGGTTAGAGGGAGGGTCCACCAATGTGCCACATCCGACATAAGTGGTTCTAATTGAGTAGCAAGGTTACATTTCCATAAAAATGGCTGATCACTGGTCACTAAGATGCCCAGGTATTTGAAGCCCACCAGTTCGACTGGAGCTGCACACTGTGGCGGCAATCTTGGGGGGGGGCCGACAAGGGGAAAACCACTGATTTGGTCCAGTTGATTCTGTAGCCGGAATAACTACCAAACAGCTTGAAAATGTGGAGAATACGAGCCATTGAATAATACGGCCTTGATACATATAGTATAATGTCATCGGCGTATAGAGAGATACGTTCTTCCCAGCCGTCACTTAAGGGGATTCCCCATATCATCTGGTCGGCCCTGATCCAAGCCGCCAGCAGCTCCAGTGCAAGGGCAAAGATCAGGGGGGTCAGCGGGCATCCCTGCCTGGTGCCTCGACCAAGGGGGAAGGATGCTGATAGTGCCCCATTCACCCTTACTCTTGCCAACGGGTTTTTATACAGGAGCTTTCCCCAAGTGCAGAACTTTGGCCCAAAGCCCAGTCTAGCCAGGACAGTGAATAAGTATGGCCATTCAATACTGTCGAATGCCATAAAGGCATCCAATGCCATTAGTGCTGTTTGCGCCGTATGTGGTTGGGCCATCGCGTGTAACTCTCCGTACAGCCTCCTCAAATTGTGACGAGTGCTTCTGCCTGGCATAAACCCTGATTGATCAATTTGTATAAGTGAGGATAGGGCCGGCGTCAGTCTTGCCGCTAGTACTTTAGTGAGCACTTTTGCCTTCATACTTAGGAGGGATATAGGCCTTTATGAGTTACATTCTTCAGTAGGCTTGCCTGGTTTGTGAATTACTACTATAGTGGCTGTGTGCTGGTCGACTGGCAGCTGTCCCGACTCTTGCTGTCTCGAACATTTCCAGCATTGGCCTGGCCACCATCTCAATCATGCTTTTAAAAAGTTCAACCGGCAGACCATTCGGTCCCACCGCTTTCCCTGATTGTAGAGCATGGAGGGCCCCTGAAATCTCTTCCACTGTTAGATCTGCCTCCAGGGCCTCCACCACCTCGGTGGGGAGTGTCTGGAGGGTGAAATCTTTTAGGAATTCATCACAGTCTTTTCCTGTTCTAATGCTGGCCTGTGTGTATAGGGTAGTGTAGTAAGTGGCAAATGTGGAAGCTATGTCAGCATTCCTGGTCCGCAGGTCTCCAGTTTCGTTTCTATTCCCGACCACCCATGCCCTATCTCTATCCCTCCCTTCCAACCAGGCCAGAAGTTTGGATGCCTTATCCCCCACATCATAGAGGCGGCGCTGAATCGCCAGGGTATGTGATTTCGCTGCGTTCTCGGCTAGGGATCTTAGCTCCTGTTGGCGCAGTCGTAACCTATGTCATGTTTCCGAGCCTCCACCCCTCACCACCTCATCTTCTAGGGCCAGAATGTCCCTCTAAATATCTTTGCACTCCTGTGCGGTATCTCTCTTTCCCCCCCCACCAAGGCCTGTGCTTGTCCCCTTATCACGGTCTTAAATGCTTCCCATAATATGATTGGGGATGATACCGAGCCCTGATTTTCCTCAAAGTACTGCTGTGCGGCCATAAATAGTTTATCTCTCAATTCCTCATCTCGAAGATGCCAGGGATCTAGTCTCGGAAAGGCTGAATGGTCAAAATATGGACCTACAATGGTGACTCCTATTGGAGAGTGGTCAGATATCCCTCTGGCATAATGCTTAGCATCCATGAAGGAGCCCACTTGGCCCTGATGGGCAAACAGGTAGTCCAGACATGACATGGAGCTGTGAGGGGCGGAGAAGAATGTATATTGGGTGCAACTGGGATTGTGGAGTCTCCACAGGTCTACCATGCCCAGTGCCGACACAAATGTTTGCAAAGCCCCTTCAGCTGGGCGACTCTGAGCCACCCCCTAGCGATCCTGGGCTGGGAGCATCCCCGCGTTCATGTCTCCCCCTACCAGTAGTGTACCTTTTGGGGGTTGTACCAGAAGCGATCCTAACCTGGGGAGGTCCTCTGCATGTAGCCTGGGCGGGATATACACGGAGCAGACATTCAGAACAGTGCCTTCCCATGTACCCGATATGGCCGCGTAGCAGCACTGTGTGTCACAGTATATCTCGGAGACCGCGTATGGTACTGAGGCTTTGACTAGGAGCCCCACTCCTCATGCATCCATGGAGTAACCGGCATGTGGAAGGAGTTTATACCCAAAGCGGTCTAGTGCTTTATTGTGATTGCCCCTTAGATGTGTCTCCTGAAGGATCACAAAATCTGGGAAGTGGTGCTTAATGTGTTGTAGGACCAGGGTGCGCTTAATCTTATTTCACAGCCTATTCACATTCCACGTCCAGATACGAATGTGATTAGGTTTACTGTCTGTGCCAGTTGTGTCTGGGTCATGGACATCGAGCTGACCAATCATGATCATTTACCTCCCTGCACCCGCCATCTCAGACCTCTGTTTTAGATGAGCATAACATAGTACTTGTATAACGGTTTCAAACTTCGCCAAACCCCCCCTCCCTGCCTCCCTGCATAGTGAGCTATCTAACTCCCACCACCCCAAACTGGAGAGCGCCTGTCACCCAAACTTGTACATACAACTGTGGGGGGGGGGGGCGCTACCTCCGCCGCCAATATATACCCATTAAGCTTTATTAATCAGTATTCACCCCTGTCCATCAAGACTTCAACACTGTACTTACTTTAACGCGGATGTACAACTCCCACATTTTTCCAAATCAGCTAAGGGCAATACCCGGTCAGGCCTTCCTGGGCATGGTTCACCCTCCCGTCCGATAGGACCTCCCCCCTTCTTGGACCAATCCCCAGCTCCAAACCAATAGTTAGCACAGTCACTGTCAAGCTGGGTCGCCCTCACGGATCACCGGGCCTGATGATGCTCCAGGTTCTGCACTTATGTACTCTCTCCTGTTGCAGTGTCTTTCTTTAAGTGCCGTTTGCGTTCAACTTTACTCCAGCCAGTCCCATGCATCCTCTGGAGACATGAAGAGATGCGACTTCCCCTCCATGATTACTCTTAATTTAGCTGGGTATAGCATCATATACCTAATGTTTTTTTCCCGGAGGGCCCTTTTTACAGAGTCAAATGTGCAGCGTTGCGCTGCACCTGGAGGGTGAAGTCCGGAAAGAATTTAACAGTCGTGTTTTCGAATTTAATATCTCCATGCAACCTGGCCACCTGCAGAATGGCGTCCCAGTCCCTGTAGTTGAGGATACGAGCTATGATTGTTCTCGGGGGGCCCCGGGCACGGCGCAGGTCCCGGTGCTCGATGTGATTGCTCAACTGAGAAGAAAGTAGATAGTCTTTTCGGGCACAGCGTTTAAAGTATCAGATCTTCCATAAAGAGATCCACCGACTGTCCTTCGGCCCCTTTGGGAACACCTATCACTCGGATGTTATTCCGGCGTGCCCTCCCTTCTTGATCTTCTAGCCTCGCTAGGACCTCCCTTTGTTGTTTGGTCAATTTGATATCTTGGTCTTCTAATCTTTTTGTTTTGAATTGTAGGCCACCTATATTCGTCTCAGCTAGGGCTACTTTCTCCGCCGTTCCCCGGAAATCCTCCCGCAGGAGGTTCACTTCCTCTGTAACCGCATCCAGCTTAGGTTCAAGCATACTTTTCAAGTCTCTGATTGCTTTCATTATATCCCTGAGAGTGGGGTCTTGTGCTGGAGTCGTTCCCCCAGGAGGCCTCGACAGTCCGGTGGCCTCCGCTACCTCTCCCGCTGAGCCCAGAGATACAGTGTATTTGTCTATTTTTTTATATGGTCTAGTGTGGGGGCCCTTCGTGCGTAGCATGATTAGCTAGCGTGAGGGATCAAGTATGGGGGATATCGTGTGTGGTTCGCAGAGTACTTCAGTCCTCCTCTGCTGTCAAGAACTATATTTTTGATTTATGTTCGAGTTTCAGTGCGCTGCCGTAGGCCCGACTTTCTCCCTATTCGTTTGGGTAGGATGTGGCGGTCTCTGAGTCTGGAGCCGGTCCCCACGAGAATTTTCGGGGGGATTTTTGGGACACTGCTCCTCTGTGCTGCCCATCAAGCGATACTCCGGGGCCATGCGCAACACACCCAGCAAAGGATCCTCAATGCTTTAGTCTCTAGCTGATGTTTGCGTGCTGTTCTGGGCCCAGGGCATCCACATTCAGCAGTGAGCTTGCGCCGCCTCCCTTCAATTAGAGCCGGGTTTTGAGGGCATCTGGATTTCTAGCCGGCCTCCCCATCCTAGAAGGCCTAGGCCTTTGTGGGCCAGGTGCTGGCCGTACTCCAACACACCAGGTGGGGGACAAATCAATAAAGGCAGCGCGAAGGGCCCCCCTCCACCTCAGCGGTGTCTGCCCAGAGTGAGGGGCTATGATCCACTCAGCATGCAAGGCACGGGCTGCTTACCATCTCGCAGGTCCAGGCTCAGTCCCACCGATCTACGATCTGCACCTGTCCCCGCGCGGCACCACCCGGGAGCCTCGCTGGTCACATTAGGCAGCCCACAGGCGTAGCTGATCACTCCACTTCTGCAGCCTTCGGCGACGGGCTTAGCCGGGAGTCCGGTACTCTGCCCGCTCTTCGCCCGTCCGCCACTCGGGCCAGCTCCACTCTGGCTCCCGAGGCCTCCGAATCTTGAGATCAACGCCCACCTAGAATCACACCGTCCGGGATCGGTAGCCGCAGGCTACAGCAGACTGGTCCTCTGTACTCCCCAGACTGATGGTCGGCCTGCAGTCCGCAGATGTCGTTGGACGCAGGTCGTCCGCCTCACAGCAGAACCCAGGAGCCGAAGGCGAGCGCCGCCATTTTGCGTTCCGCTCTCCCCCGCTCCATGCGTTGCGAATTCTCTAACTGTCCCCCTCAGGACGGCGGGTCCGATTCATTGACCCCGGGTGTTCCGTCCAGCTGTCCGGGAACGGGGCAATGGTGATGAAGGCGTATTATGATGGATTTTTAGCGGTTTAAAGTACGGCGGTTAGAGGAGCCAACTCAGTATGTGGCCATTCCTCTCGGCTGCAGGCCACGCCCCAGCTACTCCATTCTTGTCCACTGTGAGTATTAGATCATCCCCAGATGGAAGAGGTGTGGCGCAGCGGCCAGGGTGCCTGACTCCGGACCACTGGGTTCACGGTTTGATCCCCGGTGCCGGTGGCAGGTTAGCCCAGCACCATGTGACTCTGGGCAATAGCTCGTTTAATCTTCCCGACGTCCCCCAGCGCCGGGATACCTCTCCGGAGGTAGCTGTGCACTTTACAAATGCTGGTATTTCATTTCATGGACATGATGGCTGACTCTGTGACTCTGGCTGGTCTGCAGACGGTTAGTTGGGATTGACATCATTATATTCTGTAAAGTTTGAGAGTTGAGTAAACACTACTCTCTCAAAAAGTTTCCTAAGAATGGTCCATTTGATATAAGCCTGTAGTTTGCTAGGTCTGATTGGACGAGGTGTTTTTGAAGAGAGGTCTAATCCATTGTATCTTTACAAGTTCAAAACTGCTCCAATTTGAAAGCATGGGCCACTTTTTAAGCTATGTAGTTCACTAATGGGGGTCACTTTTAACACTTTTAATTTGGTGCCCGGACTTGTTTTCTGTCCCAGTCCGACACTGATGTCTAGGTGCCAGAAATATGAAAAGCAAACCAATGAAACTTAATAGTAGTTCACTCACACTGGTTAACAAACAAATTAAGAATAAATTCACTCACTCATTCAATACCAAATAGAAGTCAGAAGGACTGGTTCTTCAAGACTCAATCAGATAAATTGTTATGTTTTTTGGAATTCAACATGATTCAAATACTATTTAAAGGTTGAAATGGCAATCTAAGCTGCTTCCCATTTAAAATGTATCTGCTTACATTTCTAACAAGCACGGCTGTCCTTAAGGGCTTAGGGGCCCTGCCCCCCACCTTTTTGCAGACATGAAGAGTGTCTGCTAGGCTGAGCAAAGGTCAACCTGACAGACACACTCACTTTATGATCAGGTCGGGCAACCAGACGCTATACGTGCACTAAATATGTAGGCGCATGGCTGGCTGAGCTGACCTTTGCCAGGCTCAGGTTTCACAGCTCTGTGGGCGCGACCTCCTCAGCCTGGCAAAGTGCCTCGAGGTCATGCCTCTCATGACAAGGGGGTGCGTCACAAATAGACTAGGAACTGGGTGCTTCAGTTTTAAGCCCTGAACTGCTCAGGGCTGAGTGTCAAACTGTGACACCTCGTCACAGAGTGGGGTGGGGTCATCAACTCTCACTGACCCCATCCCAATCTGTGATGAGTAAGGGACTGCTGCCTCCTCTCATTGGCTGATCAAAGGTCAGCCAATGAGAGGATGGTAGCAGTACCAACTATGGACACCATTTGAAGCTGGTTAGAGGTCGTAACTGCAACCTCTAACATGCTCCCTGCCAGGCGGGCAACTAGAGCCAAATTTTGGGGGGGGGCTAATTCTTCCAGCCATAGGCAGAGTGGCTCTAAGAATGGGTGAAAACACAACAAAATCCTCATTAACAAGTAAATGGTCTTTAAAAGACCTGTGAAGTACTGGGGTGCGGCTGCAATTAGACGGTCGCCAGCCCGCGAAGCTGTCTCAGCCCGGGCTGACACACACAACGGGGGGGGGGCTGAAGCCCGGTGAGCCCAATGGGTGTTGCGCGCCTGCTCCCTGCTACTCCTGGCACTTCCTTTGCGACCCCTGGCCTCAGAGGAGGCAAACATTTGGCCCCCTCTGAGGCCAGGGGTCACAAAGAAAGGAAGTGCCAGGAGTAGCAGGGAGCAAGTTAGAGGTCGCAGCTGCAACCCCTAACTAGCCTCAAATGACGACTATGGTCCCAACCCTCCAGGAACCTCAGAGGTTTACTTCCCGCCCCCCGAAATCACCACTGCGGCCTGGTAATTTTTTTCTTTTTTTTAATGTTTGTTGCATGCATTGGTGCATGTGCGTATGTATGAAGCATGTGTTTTAGTACTTGCGTGCTGTGAATGGGTTTGTGTATGTGCTTGTGGATGGTGAATCCATGTGCATGTTTGTGAAAGTATGTATACATTAGGGGTGGGCGATGAACTCCACTTCGCCGCTGGAGTTCACGGAGTTCTGCCCACTCCGTACTCCGCTTGGAGCGCTGAGTTCTGGAAAAACTCTGCCAAACCCTGCGAGTTACACCCACCTCTAGTATACGAGTCTGTAATAACCGTGTAATCCGAGGAATGGTTCCTGTGTATAGTGTGTTCTTGTGTTTTGAGTGACTGCCACTTATTGCAGTATTATATCTCTACTTGTATCTTGTATATATTCCTTCACGCATTTCAGACGGAGACCGGCAAATTTCGTGACGTCACTTCCGGTGACACCACCTAACTTGGAGCGTCCCCCCACTTCTTTTTTTAGGACTTGTGCCCTGGAGATTCCTAATTTTTAAGCCATAAATTGCTTTCGTTTGGCTGTCTCCCGCCTGTATTTGCCTCTGCTTCAACAGACGTCAATGTGAGAAATATATTCTCCCGATTTTTTTTAAAAAAACTCCCACTTTACTCTTCTTAAATGTTTGCTTGTCTGTGTATGGGTGTGAGTGAGTGTGCATGTGGACGCGTGAGTGTGCGCATGTATGTGTGCGGATGTCCCTCCCCCGCCTGCTCTAATTTCCGACCGCAACTGATTTCTAAACAACTAGAGGCGCCGCATTTCTTTTTCCCACCCAGTAAATCGGAATAGTAAGAGGGTAGATTCATTTCGATGAGAACTGAGAGGCTGGCATTTTAAAGCCTTTATTTCACACGCTCGAAAATTAGTAACTTGTAACTTCAGTGACCGGGGTTTTTGTTTCCCTAAAGCGCTGTTTACTTAAGTCATTGTCAGCTCTTTTCCTGTCCTTTGCTAACCCCAGGAAGCAACTTTAAAAATATGTTTCCATTCTGGGACATCAGTTATCAGCCGCATCTCGCTGCCTGCGTTTCCGTGGAAAGGCCCAAAACAGCTTTGAACTAAAGTCAGCTCATTTTTCTAGCTAAAAAACAAGTGATTTACTTGTACAAATCCTGTAGCAGCTCTGCCTGCATTGCGATCTATATTAATTTCTGCCATTATTTTCATGTTTCATTTTTGTTTTAGCTTTCTTGTAACTGTTTCAATTGTTGGCTCGTTTCCCTTCCCCTGCTCCTGGGAACTACCGGAGTAGTTTTAGCTTTTTGCCCTCCCACCTGCCCTCCCTCCTGGTCACTTGACCATCAACAGCCCGCCCCCTCAGCACTCCCTCATTATACTGTGTGCACTGCTGCCATCGTGGCCTGTTGACGGGTGGTTGCAGATCAATCCAACGTGCATTGCAGCAGCCCAAGTGGAAGTGCTGGGTGGCATGGCAAACAGTAGAATTGTGCAGGCCTGTCTTTATTTTTGCCATTTGTTTACCTGTTAAATTTTTGTTTTGCAGTTGTGACTGTATGACATTGGACTTATTGTGCTACCTGTGCATTCCAGCTTTATGTTTGCTTTCTTGTCCCTTGGAAAGAGACCGAATGTCCCCATTTGCCAAATCCCTTCTCATGCTCTTTCCCGCCTGCGCCGCTGAACACTTCGAAATATCTTGAAAGCCCTGGAATATTTTTGCAGCTTTACTTGGCTAAAGGGAGGGATCTTTCCTCTTGGCTCTCTGCAGTGTCAACATGTCCAACCACAGACAGTCAAGACCCTCCCTTCACCCAGGTAAAGCACTCTGCTCCAGAATGCAACCTCAAATGACTACCTAAAATAAATGGATCATGGAATCTCCTGCACAAAGTTAGCAAAACCTTGGAACTCTCTCCCAACAAGGACAAGACCACTTGTGATTTAGGAAGGCAGTGAAGACTTGGCTCTACCCAAACCAAGGGCAAAGGCTCACACAACCAGCAGACAGAACCACTTTCCACTAGAAGGTTTGGGTGACAAGAGAATTCAAGATCAGATGCACCAAAACCAGACACAAGTTGGCATCAACATGGTTGGCACAACCACGAAGATCTATTCATCACTTTCATTTTATGCCAATCAGTGGATATGCACAACTACAGGTTTGTTGTAGTAACATGATGATATCAGCAGGCTGTGCCTTACACTAATGACACAAGGTGTAGTGACAAAACCGCAATAATAGCACAACACAAGGACTAACATTTTTGAGACTGTAATTACTAAATTACATGTTAGGGGGTCAGATACCTTCATTTTTCCAGCTAAAAAACAAGTGATTTAGTTGTGCAAATCCTGTAGCAGCTCTGCCTGCATTGCGATCTATATTATTTTCTGCCATTATTTTCATGTTTCATTTTTGTTTTAGCTTTCTTGTAACTGTTTCAATTGTTGGCTCGTTTCCCTTCCCCTTCTCCTGGGAACTACCAGAGTAGTTTTAGCTTTTGCCCTCCCACCTGCCCTCCCTCCTGGTCACTTGACCATCAACAGCCCGCCCCCTCAGCACTCCCTCATTATACTGTGTGCACTGCTGCCATCGTGGCCTGTTGACGGGTGGTTGCAGATCAATCCAACGTGCATTGCAGCAGCCCAAGTGGAAGTGCTGGGTGGCATGGCAAACAGTAGAATTGTGCAGGCCTGTCTTTATTTTTGCCATTTGTTTACCTGTTAAATTTTTGTTTTGCAGTTGTGACTGTATGACATTGGACTTATTGTGCTACCTGTGCATTCCAGCTTTATGTTTGCTTTCTTGTCCCTTGGAAAGAGACCAGAATGTCCCCATTTGCCAAATCCCTTCTCATGCTCTTTCCCGCCTGCGCCGCTGAACACTTCGAAATATCTTGAAAGCCCTGGAATATTTTTGCAGCTTTACTTGGCTAAAGGGAGGGATCTTTCCTCTTGGCTCACTGGAGTGTCAACATGTCCAACCACAGACAGTCAAGACCCTCCCTTCACCCCGGTAAAGCACTCTGCTCCAGAATGCAACCTCAAATGACTACCTAAAATAAATGGATCATGGAATCTCCTGCACAAAGTTAGCAAAACCTTGGAACTCTCTCCCAACAAGGACAAGACCACTTGTGATTTAGGAAGGCAGTGAAGACTTGGCTCTACCCAAACCAAGGGCAAAGGCTCACACAACCAGCAGACAGAACCACTTTCCACTAGAAGGTTTGGGTGACAAGAGAATTCAAGATCAGATGCACCAAAACCAGACACAAGTTGGCATCAACATGGTTGGCACAACCACGAAGATCTATTCATCACTTTCATTTTATGCCAATCAGTGGATATGCACAACTACAGGTTTGTTGTAGTAACATGATGATATCAGCAGGCTGTGCCTTACACTAATGACACAAGGTGTAGTGACAAAACCGCAATAATAGCACAACACAAGGACTAACATTTTTGAGACTGGAATTACTAAATTACATGTTAGGGGGTCAGATACCTTCATTTTTCCAGCTAAAAAACAAGTGATTTAGTTGTGCAAATCCTGTAGCAGCTCTGCCTGCATTGCGATCTATATTATTTTCTGCCATTATTTTCATGTTTCATTTTTGTTTTAGCTTTCTTGTAACTGTTTCAATTGTTGGCTCGTTTCCCTTCCCCTGCTCCTGGGAACTACCGGAGTAGTTTTAGCTTTTTGCCCTCCCACCTGCCCTCCCTCCTGGTCACTTAACCATCAACAGCCCGCCCCCTTCAGCACTCCCTCATTATACTGTGTGCACTGCTGCCATCGTGGCCTGTTGACGGGTGGTTGCAGATCAATCCAACGTTCATTGCAGCTGCCCAAGTGGAAGTGCTGGGTGGCATGGCAAACAGTAGAATTGTGCAGGCCTGTCTCCATTTTTGCCATTTGTTTACCTGTTAAATTTTTGTTTTGCAGTTGTGACTGTATGAAATTGGACTTATTGTGCTACTTGTGCATTCCAGCTTTATGTTTGCTTTCTTCTCCCTTGGAAAGAGACCGAATGTCCCCATTTGCCAAATCCCTTCTCATGCTCTTTCCCGCCCGCGCCACTGAACACTTCGAAATATCTTGAAAGCCCTGGAATATTTTTGCAGCTTTACTTGGCTAAAGGGAGGGATCTTTCCTCTTGGCTCTCTGCAGTGTCAACATGTCCAACCACAGACAGTCAAGACCCTCCCTTCACCCAGGTAAAGCACTCTGCTCCAGAATGCAACCTCAAATGACTACCTAAAATAAATGGATCATGGAATCTCCTGCACAAAGTTAACAAAACCTTGGAACTCTCTCCCAACAAGGACAAGACCACTTGTGATTTAGGAAGGCAGTGAAGACTTGGCTCTACCCAAACCAAGGGCAAAGGCTCACACAACCAGCAGACAGAACCACTTTCCACTAGAAGGTTTGGGTGACAAGAGAATTCAAGATCAGATGCACCAAAACCATACACAAGTTGGCATCAACATGGTTGGCACAACCACGAAGATCTATTCATCACTTTCATTTTATGCCAATCAGTGGATATGCACAACTACAGGTTTGTTGTAGTAACATGATGATATCAGCAGGCTGTGCCTTACACTAATGACACAAGGTGTAGTGACAAAACCGCAATAATAGCACAACACAAGGACTAACATTTTTGAGACTGGAATTACTAAATTACATGTTAGGGGGTCAGATACCTTCATTTTTCTAGCTAAAAAACAAGTGATTTACTTGTACAAATCCTGTAGCAGCTCTGCCTGCATTGCGATCTATATTATTTTCTGCCATTATTTTCATGTTTCATTTTTGTTTTAGCTTTCTTGTAACTGTTTCAATTGTTGGCTCGTTTCCCTTCCCCTGCTCCTGGGAACTACCGGAGTAGTTTTAGCTTTTTGCCCTCCCACCTGCCCTCCCTCCTGGTCACTTGACCATCAACAGCCCGCCCCCTTCAGCACTCCCTCATTATACTGTGTGCACTGCTGCCATTGTGGCCTGTGGACGGGTGGTTGCAGATCAATCCAACGTTCATTGCAGCTGCCCAAGTGGAAGTGCTGGGTGGCATGGCAAACAGTAGAATTGTGCAGGCCTGTCTCCATTTTTGCCATTTGTTTACCTGTTAAATTTTTGTTTTGCAGTTGTGACTGTATGAAATTGGACTTATTGTGCTACCTGTGCATTCCAGCTTTATGTTTGCTTTCTTCTCCCTTGGAAAGAGACCGAATGTCCCCATTTGCCAAATCCCTTCTCATGCTCTTTCCCGCCTGCGCCGCTGAACACTTCGAAATATCTTGAAAGCCCTGGAATATTTTTGCAGCTTTACTTGGCTAAAGGGAGGGATCTTTCCTCTTGGCTCTCTGCAGTGTCAACATGTCCAACCACAGACAGTCAAGACCCTCCCTTCACCCAGGTAAAGCACTCTGCTCCAGAATGCAACCTCAAATGACTATCTAAAATAAATGGATCATGGAATCTCCTGCACAAAGTTAACAAAACCTTGAAACTCTCTCCCAACAAGGACAAGACCACTTGTGATTTAGGAAGGCAGTGAAGACTTGGCTCTACCCAAACCAAGGGCAAAGGCTCACACAACCAGCAGACAGAACCACTTTCCACTAGAAGGTTTGGGTGACAAGAGAATTCAAGATCAGATGCACCAAAACCATACACAAGTTGGCATCAACATGGTTGGCACAACCACGAAGATCTATTCATCACTTTCATTTTATGCCAATCAGTGGATATGCACAACTACAGGTTTGTTGTAGTAACATGATGATATCAGCAGGCTGTGCCTTACACTAATGACACAAGGTGTAGTGACAAAACCGCAATTATAGCACAACACAAGGACTAACATTTTTGAGACTGGAATTACTAAATTACATGTTAGGGGGTCAGATACCTTCTAATCAATTTCCTTTTGAGCCGCCCTTACTTTTTACTTGTCTCTAAGGTACCTGATGGACACATCCTCCCTACTTTATAAATCTCTAATAATTTATACTGCACATTTGTAACCATACTGTAAACCTTTCTATTGCCTGTCACTGTTTATGTAAAGGCTCTGCTGCCCTAGTGGATCTCGTTTGTGGTATGTAAAATGGAAAATAAATAAACCAATTGAAACTTAGCCTGTAGTGGTTATTCGTGCAGTGTGATAATCATATATTTCTGCTCCTTCGATGTGCATCTACAAGCCACCATGAGAAAGATTGTTGGTAGGGACAAATCCAACTACATTACTGCTCTTCTCTTTTTTTGCAACTTTTTATTGCACAAACCAGGTACAAGGTCATTAAGAGCACTTTACCAAAGAACTACATGTTCCCTTTTTTAGGCAAAGGGAGAATAAGAACCCGATTTATACTTTGGCTGACAGGGTACTACGTGGCAAACACAACGGTGTACCTGGGCCCCCATATCTGAGTCTGCCTGCCTCATTTAGAGATGGGTGGACCTAATGTTTTTCATTGATGGAGCCCCATTGGCTTCATTGATGAAAAATGTCTCTGATGGCCGGTGAAGTAGGGGCCGTCAGAGGAAGGACATTACACAGCCTCCCTATTTAGGGTAGATGGTGTACTGACTTTTTTCTTGCCTGTCAGTGCCAGGGAAAAGCCTTAATGAGTCAATATTTTGTTTTTTTTGGGTTCAGTCATTAGTTTTTATTGTTTTAAAAAAAAAAAAAACTCCTGATTTGGGAGTTTGTTTCAGAAAAACAAAAAACTTGAAAAGTCTGGTGAACAACTGTCAAGGCAGTTACTTTCAATGTACAGAGATGACCACTTGCACAGCGGTCATCTCTAAATTTGATGGACCGTAGTCTGTCAAGATGACAGAAATAATGTCCTCCATCACCCTGATGGATAGAGTAGATCAAATCCTACATTAGGCCCTAAGTGATATGCACAGAGTCACAAAGTGTTGAGCTGCAGCTGGTATTCAACCCTGGTTCCTATGTGCCAAAGTAAGCAGTTCTAGCGATTAATCCACATCCCCTCTCCTATGTCACGGAGAGATGCTCAGTGATACAGCAACTCATGATGATAAGTCCAACTACAACAGAGGGGAAATTCATATATGGAGCTACCTATCCGGATTATACATATTGTTTTTCCAGAATTGGCGCTACGTACCCACAAGCAGGGGGCAGGATCACCACATATTCTAGCTTTCCATTAACATTATGGCACTCCCTGCTAGGTGGTGGTGGCACTTTCCCTTAAATGATTGCCCCTCCTACGAAGGGGTAATATTAACATTATAAAAAGAGCAGTCTTAATGATGGGGAGAGAGCCCTTCCATTCAAAGTAATTCATGCTCTACGTATGACTGTCTGCCACCCCCCAGTTAGAAGTATTCCAACCCTGTGCAAAAAGTGTTTGGACTGCCTGAAAGCAGTCCTCTTGAGAAGAGTTTGCATTGTCACAATAAAAGTATAGTATACCTGATAGCAAGAGCTGTACTGTTTTATTACAAGGATGACAACCCTACTAAAACGTGGCAGTGCTGTTTGATTAAAAGTATAAAGATCGTCTTGAGAAGAGTTGGTATTATCCCTTTAAAAGTACTGCAGGTATATAGTAAGAAGCCCACAGGTTGCCAGAGATCTGCTGTGAAATGTGAGCACTGTCCCATTCATTGTAATGTACAGTAATTGCATTTACATAGCACTTACTGCCCCTGACAGGGTGCTGAAGTGATTTACACCAGTTAGCATGCTGTTCCTGAACATAAGGGTTGTGGGTATTGTTGGTGAATGGGATTAGTCATGCACTTTGTGGTGGATTACATTAGTAGGAGTTAGGGATGCTCATTGGTAAGGGGTGGTGGGGGTTATGAGTTCATGCATGGTGCAGCAGCCATGCTGAGATGTGCTGGTATGGTCTCAGAAAGCACTGAAGCCTGTTGGGAAGTGAAAGGCTATGTCAGATCGCCTGTGATTCGTACTTGCAATGGACAGGATACTCGCAGATCTCTACAGCAGGCACATTAACCCACCAAGCTATTTTAACAAGACTGGAATCATGGTTCAACAGATGAAATACAGCTCTCTGCTGAAGGTGGATTACGCCACCAAGCTTTTTCTTCAACAGATCAGTGACTCTGGAAAGGCACAGCGCTTGGGCAGAATCAGTCAAATGTAAGGAGTAACTGACTTATGAAAGGTTCTGCCCCCCTGGACAATGGAATGGCTAATCGGTAAAAGACTTGGGGAGTTTGGCGGCCTCAGCTACACCCTTAAATGGCATGGGGAAAGGTCCTTTATTGTGGCCAAAATGAGGGCATTATCAAAGATGGGTCTGAGAATTATAGTTATGACAGGAAACTATAACTCGCGCCCCCGCCATGCACAGTTTTCTCATCAATAATTCTATTGCACATGTTGCAGTGATAATATCAATGATGTCATAGAAGATGCCATGACTGATGTAATATGTGGGGTAATTAGCAGTACATGGCGAGGGCGCAAGTTATAGTTCCCTTCGGGCACAAGTTATAGTTTCTTGACATAACTATAACTATAACTGCTGAACCTAACTTGCGGCCAGGACCTGTGACCAACCCCCCAAAGGCAGCAAAACCCCCCAAAGGCAGCCAACCCGTGGGCCCCCTCCCTGGGCCGCTTTTTGCCCCTATCCCCTGCGGCCCATTGCATTTTTAGGGAGTCAGCATGGGCCCCCTACCCCTGGGCAATTTTGGTGCTGGGCACACCATCCCTCTGGGGCCTGGCATCATAATTCACGGGGAGGGGGTCACGTGGTCTCCCCTCCCCAGGCTGATTTTGGCCCGAGGATCCCATTCCCATGGGGTCCAGCACAATATTTAATGGGGAGAGTAGAGTATGCGGCCCCCCTCCCTGGACTGATTTCAGACCCAGGGACCCTATCCACTGAGGTTCAGCACATTTTGTGCGGGAGGGGGGCATATGCATGAGTGACTGTGTGGGTCAGTGACTGGGTATGTGAGTGGTTCTCTAGGTCTGTGAGTGTGTGTGTGAGTGGCTTTATGGGTGTGTGAGTGGTTATGTGGAAGTGTGAGTGGGTATGTGAATGGGTGTGTGAGTGGCTGTGTGGGTGTGTGAGTGATTTTGTAGGTCTGTGAGTGGGTGTGTGAGTGGCTGTATGGGTGTGAGTGGGTGTGTAGTGGTTGTAGGGTTGTGTAAGTGGGTTTGTGAGTGCTTCAGCGGGTGTGTGAGTGGCTGTGTGGGTCTGTGAGTGGGTGTGCAAATGGTTTTGTGAGTCTGTGAGTGGCTGTATGGGTGTGTGAGTAGGTGTGTGAGTGTGTAAGTCAGTGTATGCTTGTGAGAGTGGTTGTGCTAGTGCATGTGTGAGTGGCTCTATGGGTCAGTGAGTGGGTGTTTGAGTGGTTTTGTGGGTCTGTGTGTGGGTATGTGAGTGGCTGTATGGGTGTGTGAGTGGGTGTGTCTGTGGTTGTGCAGGTGTGTAAGTAGGTATGTGAGTGTGTGTGTGAGTGTGTGTGTGAGTGGCTGTGAGGGTTTGTGAGTGGGTTTGTGACTGGCTGTATAAGTGTATATGTGGGTGTGTGTGTGAGTGCCTGTGTGGATCTGTGGGTGAATATGTGAGTGGTTCTCTGGGTCTGTATTGGGTGCGTGAGGGGCTGTATGGGCGTGTGAATTGGTGTATGAGTGGTTTTCTGGGTTTCTGAATGGGTGTGTGACTGGCTATATGGGTGTGTGAAAGGGTGTGTGAGTGGTTGTATGAGTGTGTTGGTATGTGTGTGAGTATGTGCTGGGTGTGTGAGTGGATGTGTTAGTGGCTGTGTGGGTCTGGGAGTGGGTGTGTCACTAGTTGTACGAGTGTCTACGTAGGTGTGTGAGTGTCTGATTGGGTGTGTGAGTGCTTGTGTGGGTCTGTGAGTGGATGTATAAGTGATTGTCTGGGTCTGTAAATGGGGGAGTGATTGGCTGTGTAAGTGTGTAAATTGGTGTGTGAGAGGTTTCTGGGTCTCTGAATGGGTGTGTGAGTGGCTGTATGGGTGTCTGAGTTGGTGTGTGAGTGGTTTTCTGGGTCTCTGACTGGGTGTGTGAGTGCATGTGGCGGTCTGTGAGTGGATGTGTGAGTGGTTCTCTGGGCCTCTCAGTGGATGTATCAGTGACTGTATGGGTGTGCAAGTGGATGTATGGATGTGTGACTGGCTGTATGAGTGGTTGTTGTGTGGTGTGTAAGAGAGTGTGTGAGTGTGTCTGTGAGTGGGTGTATTTTTTAATTGGGGTCTGGATCCACGGATCCACAGCGAATTCACACGGTAGCTGCGCTGAGCCCCATGGTGAATCCATGGATCCTCATGTGCCAAAAACAAAATGGTTTTGGAAAATTTCTGGCCCATGAGGGGTCCCTCACAGACCCCTCAATCTGTCCGATGGGTTCAGGAAACCTCTTTCCTGACCCCTTAGACCCTATTTATATTGTAACCCCCCGCCGGGAACTGTGTCCCGATTCACAAAATGGTGACAGCAACTTTTCTCTCAGGTTGCGGCCAGTCAATCACGGCATTGCTGTTGGCGCGTGGATCCGCTTCTCTAGATATACATAAATCTTTTTTCCTTAATAACTCCAAAACTGCTGAAACTATTTCCACCAAAATATAAAAAGCACTCTTTCTGGACCAAGATCTGTCTTTCTGCCAAATTTGGGGCAATTCCGTTCAGCGGTTCGGGCCGTAGTTGTGTCTAAAATCCCTATGGAAATTGCATGGGTGAAACATGTTTTGGGACCCCCTTTTTCTTGGCCCCTGCTTGACTAATTGCCCCAAAACCTTCTATACAGCAGCTGAAGTGACTGGCACTTATTTCAGAGGGGCCGTTAGCCTTAAGAGAGTAAATCTTGAAAGAGGGTTAGAATTTGACTATCTGGGGATCCATCTATCTAGTACGAACTCATGGGCCAGCCAGATAGTGAAGAGCTCTCTTACCCTTAACCACAGGGCAGCGGCAATCTTGGGGTTTGCAAAAAAAGATATCTTTTCACCCAGTATCCCCATTATTCGAAATATGGAGAGCCCAAGCAGTAGCTGCCACAATCTTTAGCATGGACTCACAGCAACGTCAATTCATTGGGGGTTGCAGAACACAAATTCTTGAGGGCAACACTCAAATTCCCCCAAAGTACCCCACTAATCTTTAAGATCGACTTGGATATGCATTTGATAGTAGCCACAACTAGGTTTAAGTCAATCCTCTATTGGGTAAGGATTTGGTCGATGGAAGAACTGGAACCATATATGGTTGGACTAAGGAAAATTTATTTTGAGCATATTGAGAGCAGCGACTTTGTCCCCATGGTTAAAATACATCAAGGAGACACTAACTGTATTGGGCTTAATTACTCTTTGGATCCGGCCATCTCTTATCACTTCTTCCTCCAGCAAGTTCGTAAGACCGTTTTCTGGTCAGAAGAAGAAAATAAATTAACCCAATCACCAAACCCAGGCACATTATCAAATAGATTCCTAGGGTTCAAGCCAGCCCCAAGGTTTAAATCTTTTCTTGATGAAATAGATGCTCCCTTCACAAAGTCCTTATATATAAGGTTTAGGCTGGGGCCTCGGACCCCTGCAACTGGAGGGGCTCCAACACAGGCAGTAAAGTCTGTGAAGTCTGTAGGAGTTCAGAGGAGACGGATGCCCACCTTCTGTTCTTTTGCCCTTTTTAGGTCTCGCATAGGCAGCGCATGCGCTGCCGCTCCGAGGCATCAAGTAATCAGTATTACTAGTGAAACTCCACCCATTGCGTTTCTCTTTGTTTTGTCGCTTGCCATTGGTGAAATCTGGCATTGCTCTTCTTATCTCGCACATTGTTGGCTAGTGGTCCGATACGTCACTTCCGTTTTCTTCCGTTTCTGGAGGAAGCAGCATCGACCAACTACAGTTAACTTACGCTGCAGGGCGGTATCTTTTAATGTAGGGACTACTTCGTTGTTTTTTTGACAAGGCGCATGGTTCACGCATACGTTTAGTATGCACGGCCACTTTCCTCGGTGTTGCACGGCCACTTTCCCCGGTGTTGCACGGCCGCTTTCCTCGGTGTTGTCACCCCCCACCACCACCCGCCCTTCGCTCCTTGTTTTTAAAGGTTGCTTTTTGTCATCAGTGCTTCCGCCCTCCCTCCACCCTCCCAGCTCAAACACAGGGTTTACCTTAATCAGATGGCGAATGAGCACGGACTGGGGTAGCCGCGTTTAATGGGGGATTCCCTTGTTGCAACTTATTAAAAGAAAATTCTTCCCTTGTGCAAGTTCGTGCACGCCGTTGCTTTCCGTCGTCATTGCTTCTGCCCCCCATACCCCTCCCATCTCAAATTCAGCTTTTCTCTTAATCAGACGGTGATTGAGCATGGCGAGAGGTAGCCGCGTTTCTTGGGGGAGTCCCTTGTTACAACTTATTAAAAGAAAAATCCTCCCTCGTGCAGGTTTGTGCACTCACTGAATACAGAGCTTCCGTCAAGTAAAAGCTGTTTTTTATTGATCACTTAACGTGCTATTATCAGGTTTTTTTTTTTACAAGTGATCCTCCTTTTTCTGTGACGCTAACAGTGAAATTGATTCCGATCGGAAGTTCCAGAACATATTTTCATGAAATCTTGGCACGCGCACTCCCCAGTATTATATAGGAAATAAACTGTACTTAACACAGTGACAACTCAAATGTGGTACACTGCATCAATTTTTATTCAGCGTATGCTTTCAGCACAAGTCTTGCCCTGTGTTTACAAAAATGTCTGCAGGGAAAACAATTGTTTGTTTCTTTCACTGGAACATGACCCCCTCCCCCTATCTACCAATGCCACCCTATTCCTAGCGCATCTCACCGGACAGCACAGTAGCCACGCCCCTTTCACACAAATGTCTTCACAAAACTTAGTACAGTAGTGCTCTCGATGTAAATCATCGGTAGCTGCGTTTCATGTAGAGCACGGGAATCCTATTAAAAAAAATTGCTCCCTCGTGCAGGTTCATGCGCGCACTGAACACATAACTGGTGCCAGGTAAAAGCTGTTTTTTATACATCACTTAACGTGCTATTGTCAGTTTTTTAAAGATGTCCGCAGGGGAACACAGTTGTTTGTTTCTGTCACTGGAGCATATGATACTTTCACTGAGTGGGTAGCTTGCTGCTTTAATGATAAACTTTTAAACATAGTAACCACATCTGTGTACACAGTAATCACAACTGTGTAATTTTAACTTCGTTTCTCTGAGATCTTGCCCAAAACAATGCCACCCGCCTATTCCCAGCGCATCTCACCGGACACCACAGTAGCCCTGCCCTTCCACGCAAATATTTTCCCAAAACTTAATACAGTAGCGCTGTTGATGTAAATCATCAGTCGCCGCGTTTCATTTACAGCCTGGGGAATCTCTCGTTACAACTTATTAAGAAAATTACTCCCTCGTGAAGGTTTGTGCGTGTGTCAAGTAAAAGCAGTTTTTTATTGATCATTTAAGTAAAAGCAGTTTATTATTGATCACTTAACGTGCTATTGTCAGTTTCATTTTTTTTAACAAATTATCCTCCTTTTTATGTGACCCTGAAAGTAAAATTCATTCCGATTGGAAGTTCTGGAACCTATTTTAATGAAATCTTAATACAATTGCTGTGTTGATGTAAGTCTTATCTCCTCTCTAATCATTTCCAAACTCAGTGCTGCTCTTCTCCTCACTCTACGTCCTTGCGTCCCACACTACTGTTCTCCTCACTCTCCGTCCTTGTGACTCACTCTGCTCTTCTCCTCACTCTCTGTCCTTGTGCCTCACGCTGCTCTTCTCCTCACTAACCTTCCTGGTGCCTCACGCTGCTCTTCTCCTCACTCTCCTTCCTTCTGCCTCACGCTAATCTTCTACTCACTCTCCGTCCTTATGCCTCAGGCTGCTCTTCTCACTTTTTTCCTTTTGCCTCATGCTGCTCTTCTCCTGACTTTCCTTCTTTGTGACTCGCGCTGCTCTTCTCCTCCTCACTCTCCTTCCTTCTGCCTCACATTGCTTTTCTCCTCACTCACCGTCCTTGTGCCTCATGCTGCTCTTCTTCTCACTCTCTGTCCTTGTGTCCCACACTGCTCTTCACCTCACTCTCCATCCTTATACCTCACTCTGCTCTTCTCCTCACTCTCTTTCCTTCTGCCTCACACTGCTCTTCTCCTCCTCACTCTCCTTCCTTCTGCCTCACGCTGCTCTTCTCCTCACTCTCCGTCCTTGTGCCTCATGCTGCTCTTCTCCTCACTCTCCATCCTTCTGCCCCACGCTGCTCTTCTCACTCCTTTCCTTGTGCCTCATGCTGCTCTTCTCACACTCCTCCTTTGTGCCTCACGCTGCTCTTCTCTTCACTCTCCTTCCTTGTGCTGCATGCTGCGATTATCCACACTCTCTGTCCTTCTGCCTCGTGCTGCTCTTCTCCTCACTATGTCCTTATGCCTCACGCTGCTCTCCTCCTCACTCTTTGTCCTAGTGCCTCATGCTGCTCTTCTCACTCTCCTTCCTTGTGCCTCACGCTGCTCTTCTCCTCACTCTCCATCCTTCTGCCTCACGCTGTTCTCCTCCTTACTCTCCATCCTTATGCCTCACACTGCTCTTCTCCTCACTCTCCTTCCTTCAGCCTCACGCTTCTCTTCTCCTCACTCTCCTTTTCTTTTGCCTCATGCTGCTCTTCTCACTCTCCGTCCTTGTGCCTCATGCTACTCTTCTCACTCTCCGTCCTTGTGCCTCACGCTGCTCTTCTCATTCCTTGTGCCTCATGCTGCTCTCCTCCTCACTCTCCTTCCTTGTGCTTCACGCTTCTCTTCTCCTCACTCTCCGTCCTTGTGCCTCTTGCTGCTCTTCACCTCCTCAATCTCCTTCCTGATGCTTCATGGTGCTCCACAAATAACAATTATAATCCAACTCAAAATATTCCACTACACACCACATACATACACTCCATAACACATGGGTACAAAACATTGCCATTTACAACGCCAAAAGCTCAAAATCAAACAAATGCGAGACCAATTGCATTTCCAATGCTTGTTATTCTAGGCAACGTAAATGATGGATAGTGCCCCTTTGTCGAAATCTGGGTATTCAGCAAGATACGGTAGCACTTAGAATATGAAGGTCAGACACAGCATTGTTTATTGTTTTCTCTGATGCAAAATACTTAGAATGTATTTGGCCTATAATCATTTCTGATTTGCCCACGTCTTAGTACCCTTGTTGTAAAATTCTGATGGCTGGGTCCCATGAGACCCTAGGAGAGAATAGCTAAACTGTACATATGTGGCATAATGTATTACTTTAAAATTGTACTCCAATTATGCACTTTATATTAATGTATGATATGTTAACTGTTTATGGAATTTTAAGGAAGAGTGGAAATTGCATTTATATGATTGATTTTATTGTGATTCATTATGTTGCTTTTAAAGTCTTTGACCGAAATAAAGTGATTGATTGATTGATTGATTGACTGGCAAACTAGTTTTGAAAATTTCATGAAGACTCGTCAAACGACACCAAAGTTATTAGCAAAACAAAAAATGCAGTCCAATGGAACTAGGTCCTAACTATTGCTACCTACTGACGGCTGGCAGTAGGAAATATGTGTGTGTGCATATGTATGCATGTATGTAGAGGCTAGAATAATACTTACCAGCTTACCTGCGAAGTAAACATACTGTGATGTAAAGGTACTTCGATGTATTTAATAACTGCTGATGATGATTCATTTTTCTCACTCAGATAGGGGCGAGATGTTTAATGAGATCTTATTCCTGCATGATTTTGGTTTTGCAAACTGTTTATGCTCGCCTAGGGTGGATTTCGGGCACACCTTCATAGGCAGAGGTGTTGAATCCACAATCGATTTCATTATTGTGCCAAACCGATATGCAAGATATGTTACTGGTTATAACATCCATCGAAATGTAATGAGTGATCATCTGCCCCTAAGTGTAAACATAACCATCCCAACCATCGCAGTAAGGAAACATTGCAATCAAGTAGCATGGGTACAAAATGTAGCAATAGGAAGACAAAATGGATACACATTACGCTGGTCTAGTTTAGACCCGTTGGAGTTGAGTAAGCAAATTGTCACTAAGGCGTATGATTCAATCTTAACGTGCCTAAACGATAGTACATCGCACAATAACATTCTGATTGCTTTCACCCATATTACAAAGGTTGTTAAAAACCTGCTGCAAGCAGAAAGCAAAGGTACTCGTAATTGCAGAAAGGGATGGTTCGATAACAACTGCACAAAAACCTACACTAACTTAAAGGAAGCCCTACACAAGACAGTTTAGAGATAAGGAGGAAATCAGGAAATGTAGGAAGTTGTATAACGAAGCGAGAAAAGCTAGGAAAAACGAAATGAAAGAGAAGGCCTGGGAGAATCTTAAAGAAGCTTCAGCGAGCAAAGACAGCTCCCTATTCTGGCAGGCCGTGAATGCGCCTTTTTTTTATCACTGAGCCCGACGCGCCTTCCATAGAGGTAGCAATAGAGGAAAAAACTTGGGTGGATTTCTTTTCAAATGTCTACACCCTACAGAGTGCTACAGAGAGGGAAATAGATTGCAGGCGAGAGTTCGAGGGGGACCACCAGGATTTTTTGCCTATTGACTTTTATATCACTTTGGAAGATGTAACTATGGCTATAAATGCAAACAAGAGTGGCAAGGCCCCAGGCCCGGATGGGGTGCCAATTGATTTATTTAAGTCAACCCCGCAGTTGTGGTCCCCAATATTAACACGGATTTTACAAGCATGTTGTGCAAAAGGATTTATAGATACATGGTCCGAATCGATAATTGTCCCAATTTTTAAGAAGGGGGATCGGGAAAATCCCGCCTGCTACCGCCCGATATCTTTATTAGATTCCCTTATGAAGGTAGTAGGAAGGATTGTTCTAGATCGGCTGCAAACATGGGCAGAAGAAAATAATATTTTAAGTGATGTACAGTATGGTTTTAGACCTGGTCTAGGAATCAACGAGCAGGCTCTTAATCTTAGTATTTTAATTGGAAAGTAGACACAGGCTAAATCAGGGAAATTTTATTTGGCATTCGTCGACCTTACAGCCGCATTTGACTGTGTTATACACAGCAAATTGTGGGGCATTCTTAGTGATCTTAAGGTCGACCCAATATTAATCCAGTTTTTAAGACAGCTATACTCTGGCGCAACAGCCAAAGTCCGTTATGGACATAAGGGAGAGTGTACCGCATCGTTCAAAGTTGAGAGGGGAGTGAGGCAAGGATGCGTTTTGGCACCACTCCTGTTTACTCTCTATACCAACGCCTTGGAACAGGAGTTGGTGTCAAACGCTAGGGACCCGCCATACGTAAATAAGCGTCCGATAGCCTCCCTTCTCTACGCGGACGATGCGGTACTTATGGCACGTACTCAGATTGGTTTACAAAGGGCTCTCACTTTTTATATTAGTTATATGGACAACCTGGGTTTAAAAATGAATGCAAAGAAAAGCTTTATAATGATCTGTGGGAGAGGGAAACAAAAGTGTAGAAGCTTTCAAGCTGGGGGAAGCAGGGTAGAATCTATCAATTCTTTTACATATCTGGGTGTCTTATTTAACTGTACTGGGTCTTGGGCTCAGGCGATCAAGACTAGGAGCCTTGACCCTTGACCCTGTTACCAGGCAGGTCGCTCCCCTCGCCGCACAGCACCACCTGTGTGACGCTGCCTTGAGCCCGCTGCTGCCACTCGTTACGGTTCGTGCCCTTGTATAGCCTTTTTGTATCTCGCTTTTCCCTCTGTTGTATCTCATTGTATTTCCTGTATTTTATTGTATTTATGCTTATTCCTCTGTGACTGCTTATTTTCCCAGTGATTGTGCCCTTCTTGCCTTCTGTACCCCCCGCCCACTTCCCCCTTCGTTCTTCCCGCCGCTGCATCCCCTGCGGCCCCGCCCCCCTGTTCACCCATTCGCTGCCCCGCTCCCGCCTTCCAGCTGCTCCTCCCTCCCACCTCCCCTCATATGGCGGCCGCTGCGCGGTGAAGAGAGCGACCCTTGACCCTGTTACCAGGCAGGTCGCTCCCCTCACAGCACCACCTGTGTGACGCTGCCTTGAGCCCGCTGCTGCCGCTCGTTACGGTTCGTGCCCTTGTATAGCCTTTTTGTATCTCGCTTTTCCCTCTGTTGTATCTCATTGTATTTCCTGTATTTTATTCTATTTACGCTTATTCCTCTGTGACTGCTTATTTTCCCAGTGATTGTGCCCTTCTTGCCTTCTGTACCCCCCGCCCGCTTCCCCCTTCGTTCTTCCCGCCGCTACATCCCCTGCGGCCCCGCCCCCCTGTTCACCCATTCGCCGCCCCGCTCCCGCCTCCCAGCTGCTCCTCCCTCCCACCTCCCCTCATATGGCGGCCGCTGCGCGGTGAAGAGAGCGACCCTTGACCCTGTTACCAGGCAGGTCGCTCCCCTCGCCGCACAGCACCACCTGTGTGACGCTGCCTTGAGCCCGCTGCTGCCGCTCGTTACAGTTCGTGCCCTTGTATAGCCTTTTCGTATCTCGCTTTTCCCTCTGTTGTATCTCATTGTATTTCCTGTATTTTATTGTATTTACGCTTATTCCTCTGTGACTGCTTATTTTCCCAGTGATTGTGCCCTTCTTGCCTTCTGTACCCCCCGCCCGCTTCCCCCTTCGTTCTTCCCGCCGCTGTATCCCCTGCGGCCCCGCCCCCCTGTTCACCCATTCGCCGCCCCGCTCCCGCCTCCCAGCTGCTCCTCCCTCCCACCTCCCCTCATATGGCGGCCGCTGCGTGGTGAAGAGAGCGACCCTTGACCCTGTTACCAGGCAGGTCGCTCCCCTCGCCGCACAGCACCACCTGTGTGACGCTGCCTTGAGCCCGCTGCTGCCGCTCGTTACGGTTCGTGCCCTTGTATAGCCTTTTTTGTATCTCGCTTTTCCCTCTGTTGTATCTCATTGTATTTCCTGTATTTTATTGTATTTACGCTTATTCCTCTGTGACTGCTTATTTTCCCAGTGATTGTGCCCTTCTTGCCTTCTGTACCCCCCGCCCGCTTCCCCCTTCGTTCTTCCCGCCGCAGCATCCCCTGTGGCCCCGCCCCCTGTACACCCATTCGCCGCCCCGCTCCCGGCTCCCAGCTGCTCCTCCCTCCCACCTCCCCTCATATGGCGGCCGCTGCACGGCCGCGCGCAGCGGGTGCGCCGCTGGCGCGCCGAAGGCACGCCTAAGGCAAGCCCGTCTGTGCCCGTCCGCGCCTGGACCGTGCCCAGCACCAGAACCCCTGGCTCCCGCGAACGCCACGACACCCAACGCTGCTACGATGCCAGCACCCTCCACGCACTCAACATCGGACGATCACACACCTGCTTCCTGGCCGCCCCGAAACGCACGCAAGGACCCTTCACCTGCCGGAACTGCAGCTTCACCAGCATCTGACCCGCAAATCCACCCACCGGTAAAGATCCTAACCACCTCAGATGCATCCTTCTCAACACCCGCTCCGCCCGCAAACACGCCGTTGAACTCTGGGACCTATTCGACTCAACCTCCACAGACGTCACCTTCCTGACGGAGACCTGGCTGAACGCCTCCTCGGCACACGACATCACCATAGCCATCCCGGACGGCTACAAGATCACCCGCAGGGACCGCAGCAACGGAGTAGGAGGAGGAATCGCCATCGTCCACAGGAACACTCTCAGAGTCTCGACCAACACCGACAACACCCTCGGCGCTGCCGAACACCTGCACTTCCAGATCCACACCGACCCCAACACCACCCTCAGAGGAACCCTCGTCTACAGACCCCCCGGACCCCGACCACAGTTCAGCGACTCCATCGCCGACTTCGTCAGTACACACGCCCTCGCCTCCATAGACTACATCCTCCTCGGGGACCTGAACTTCCACCTCGAGAACAACAACGACCGCAACTCCACCACCCTGATCGACAACCTCGCCAACCTCGGACTCCGACAGCTCATCACAACGCCCACCCACTCCGCCGGTCACACGCTTGACCCGATCTTCTCCGCAAGCTCCCACATCTCCTTCAACCACACCACTGAACTCTACTGGACCGACCATCACTGCATTCACTTCACCTTCCAGACACCTACCATGCACCACCGCACCCAACAGATCCCCCGCCGCTGCTGGAGCAAAGTCACCGAAGACCAGCTAACCACCACCCTCGCCCGGAGCCCACCCGCCGACCCCATCGACCCCCACACCGCCGCCCGCAACCTCAGACAATGGATCGACGACTGCGCCAACACCATCACCCCGCTCAAGAAACCCTCCATCAGACACACCAGCAAGAAAGCCAGCTGGTTCACTGAAGACCTCCAGGCCTCCAAGCAAACCTGTCGCAAGCTAGAGAAGAAATGGCACCGTGATCAGACACCAGACAGCTACGCAGCCCACAAGAATGCCACCCGCAGGCACCACCACCTCATCAGATCCGCCAAGAGGGCCTCCTTCAAAGACCGCCTAGACAACAACGCACACAACAGCAAAGAGCTCTTCAACATCGTGAAGGATCTCTCCAACCCCAGCTCCAACACCAACGACATCCCACCGTCGCAAGACCTGTGCGACTCCCTCGCCACCTTCTTCCATCGCAAGATCGCTGACATCCACGACAGCTTCAACGTCACGACCGCCCCGACAACCACCGAGACCCCCATCCCCACGGCCACCATCCGCACCGACCCCCTGCTCGCCTGGACCAACATTAACGACGACGACACCATCAAAGTCATGAACACCATCCACTCCGGCTCCCCGTCAGACCCATGCCCACACCACATCTTCAACAAAGCCAGCGCCACCATCGCACCCCATCTCCGGAAAGCCATCAACATCTCCTTCGAGACAGCAACCTTCCCGGAGAGCTGGAAGCACGCCGAGATCAACGCCTTACTCAAGAAACCCAAGGCGGACCCCAAGGACCTCAAGAACTTCCGGCCCATCTCCCTGCTCCCGTTTCTGGCGAAAGTCATCGAGAAGGCCGTCAACAGACAACTGACCCGCTACCTCGAGGAGAACAGCATCCTGGACCCATCCCAGTCCGGGTTCCGCAGTAATCACACCACCGAAACTGCCCTCATCGCCGCCACCGATGACATCAGGGCCCTGCTGGACAACGGAGAAACTGCGGCCCTCATCCTCCTGGACCTGTCAGCCGCCTTCGACACCGTCTTCCACCGCACCCTACGCACATGCCTCCACGACGCTGGGATCCAAGACAAGGCTCTGGACTGGACCACCTCCTTCCTCTCCGGCAGAACCCAGAGCGTCCGCCTCCCCCCTTTCCGCTCCGAAGCCACCGAGATCATCTGCGGCGTACCCCAGGGCTCATCCCTCAGCCCAACTCTGTTCAACATCTACATGGCACCGCTCGCCCACGTCGCCCGACTGCATGACCTCAACATCATCTCCTACGCCGACGACACCCAGCTGATCCTCTCCCTCACCAAGGACCCCATCACAGCCAAAACCAACCTCCACGAAGGAATGAAAGCCGTCGCTGAGTGGATGAAGAACAGCCGACTGAAGCTGAACTCGGACAAGACGGAAGTCCTCATGCTCGGCTCCCCCGCCTCGGCCTGGGACAACTCCTGGTGGCCGACCGCACTGGGAACAGCTCCAACACCCACCGACCACACGCGCAACCTAGGGTTCATCCTCGACTCAACACTCTCCATGACCAAGCAAGTCAATGCCGTCTCTTCATCCTGCTTCAACACCCTCTGCATGCTCCGCAAGATCTAAAGGTGGATCCCCACCGAAACAAGAAGAACGGTCACCCAGGCCCTCGTCAGCAGCAGGCTGGACTACGGAAACGCCCTCTACGCAGGAGCCTCGGCCAAACTACTGAAACGACTCCAGCGCATTCAAAACGCATCGGCTCGCCTGATCCTCGACATCCATCGCCACAGCCACATCACACCCCACCTGAGAGACCTGCATTGGCTCCCCGTCAACAAGAGGATCACCTTCAAGCTCCTCACCCACGCACACAAGGCACTACACGACACCGGACCAGCATACCTCAACAGACGACTCAGCTTCTACACCCCCAACCGCCAGCTCCGCTCTGCCGACCTCGCCCTCGCCACAGTCCCCCGCATCCGAAGAGTGACCTCCTGCGGCAGATCGTTCTCCCACCTCGCCGCCAAAACCTGGAACACCCTACCCATCCTCCTACGGCAGACCCATGACCTACTAACCTTCAGAAGACTCCTCAAGACCTGGCTTTTCAAGCAGTAGCAGCATCCTCCCCCCCACCCCAGCGCCTTGAGACCCTCACGGGTAAGTAGTGCGCTTTACAAATGTCCTGATTGATTGATTGATTTATTGTTTATGAAGTCTACTGCGGCCTTAATCAATTTTACTAAAAAACTGGGCAAAAGGCCCCCTGAAATTCTCCTGAAAATTTATCAGGCCAAATGCGTGAGCATAGCAACCTTTGGGGCGGGTATATGGGGATTTCATGACTGTGCACCAATTCAATATGTTGAAAACGCTTTTTTAAGATTTATCTTGGCAGTCCCTGCCAGCACCCCAGTTTTTAACTGTCACAGCGAGCTAGGAGTACCATACATTTCAGACTTAATTAAGGTACAACCAGTGCTACTCTGGCATAGAATTTGGACCTCTACCAGCACAGGCCTAAATAAGGAAATTCTAATCGATGCAATGAAACTAGATTATGCCAGTAAGATCACTTGGCTAAAATACGTAAAAAACTTTTTGCATGATATTGGGCATCCAGACTATTTTTCCTTGCCTAAAGTAATGAATTCCATACATCGGAAGGAATTCAAAAAAGTTTGTATGACTTTTTTGGAGGTGAACAGGCTAGCACTAGAAATGAATAAACCTACGGTGGTCCAGCATCAAATGATTATTATAACGTATAACATCCAACCGTACCTGTTGTGTTGCATAGGGGGATATCATACGACAGGTACGTGCTAACACGTTTTAGATTTGGGACCTTCCACCGTTTGATTAGTCACCCAGATATGAACAATTGGTCAAGGGAATTATGCCTGTGTCCCTGTGACAACCTCTCTGTACAAACAACTATCCACGTAACTTTATTCTGTAAATTTTATGCAAATGAACGACGTAGATGGATTGTACCTTTATTAAAACAGGGGGGATGGAGGCAATGTCGCCCTGCCTTTCTGTATTTACAGATGATGGATAACGATTATTGTATTGGAACTATGGTGGGTTTCCTAAAAAGTATCCTGAGAGCAAGGAACATTTTAAATGTTTAGACCTCTGAGGAAAATACATGGGAGGTGTTAAATTTGAGATGGATTATTTTTAGCATAGATGCCAAATATTTTTACTCTTATGTATCAGAAACAGTTAAAGTAAAATGAATTGATTTATGAACCTGTATATACTTGTTTAACTATGTATTCTTAGAAGTGTGATGAGGTGTTTTAAATTGTCTGCTTTTATGATTTTACATGCCTAAAATCGAATAAAGCTCGTTTTGATTTGAACTGCTGATGTAACACCATGTGAAGTAACAAAGTAACAAATGATATTTACAATAAAGTTGAAAACATCATTAAAAGCTGCTCTACTATTAAAACCCCATTTAGGCCAGCTCTCAAACGAACCAGTTATATAGCTCACATCCCACAATGCATGTTATAACTTGGTCTGGGAGGGCTCCTAATTCTAACATCGTTCATAACTCTGCAAACTAAACTATGCCTTCCAACAGCTTCATCATCAACAATTATATGACCTGCTGAAATTGCTGATCTTTAACAATTTATAGTATTCTGACCTAAACCCTCTTAAAAAGGTTTGACAAAAACAATCCAATCGTCACTGAAGAAGCTTACCCACAGGATGCATATCTCATCCTAGTGCATGGTGTCCATGATTCCCTAAGGAATCCTCAAGCCTCTTGAAAGAGTTCTGACTATTTCAGATCTCCTGAAATCCTCTAGACAAAATCGGAAAAGGCTCCTTTATCCTCTGAGAACCACAATTGTGAAACTCTAAACAATGTATTAGCACCTCCCTTTGAAGCGCTGCAAAATGGAAGAAAACTTTACCTAATATCATCCATCTGAAAGGCATCTTCTGACTTGGAATAATGCTAGCCTATGGTTTTGACATAAAATCTCATATCTAACATTGACACAACTTGAAGAAGTAGTTTTTCCATGTTAAAGTGGATTGAACCCATGCTCACTGTGCTACAAACTCAAGCTACACTCTATTGAACAATGCCCAAATAGGCCAAAACTGGCCTGGAGTTGCTTGTGTTTCTGTTCAGAGACAGTTAGGCTGAACTGTTCCCACTGGAGCAGGACCAAGACTCACTTGCGTATGACTGGTTCCTGTCTGAGGTGGCCTGGTGTGGCCTGGTGTGCATAATAAAGATGGACTTGGATGTGGCCCTGAGTAATTACCAGTGTCTGAGAATAATTCAAGCATTTCACCAGTTACTTTTTTGCTTTCTTCAGTGTGACGTCCTAAGTGTGATGGGTATGTCCAAACGTGGGTCTGTGCTCAGTGTGCAACAGGACTCAAGCTATTCCTTACTGGGGAGGTGACAAATAGGCCAAAACTTGGTCAGGAGCTGCCTATGGTCCTGTGCAGAGGGGTCCTGACCTGGCAGCTCGGGCTGGACTGTTTCCACTGAAGCAGGATCAAAACTGATTTGTATATGGTCAGTTCCTGCCTGAGATGGCACTGTGGCCAAAAGAAGGACGCACTGTGATGCATCCAGAGTAATTACTAGTGCCTGAGATTAATTGAAGCATTCCACCATACTTAATGCACAACAACTCTAGCCTCATTCAATAAACCTGGCATTCACTTCAGTCGTCATGCTTACAATTTCATTTTTGTTTTTATTTGGCAAACTGTTATATATGCAACACACGCTTATATTGAGACATTCCTCTGTGTAAAAGTGGTTTGAAGCACTGGATAAGGCACTGTCTTCACCTGGGCACAAAAACATCAGTAGTCTCAAAATGGAAATGCAGTTATGTTTCATCTTTACCAAGTAGTAATATACTGTACCATAAGCTCACTTTAAAAAATTAACTTCTCTCGCCCCCCACCCCAAAAAAAAGTTAGAAGGTTGAAACCATGTCAAATTAATTTCCTGTACTCCAGCACAAAGACACCACAAACCACATTTAGGACCCATGGACTTTTCCCCAAGCACAAAATTTGGGGATTCAAACAGAAGTTTTTCACCTTTGTTACAGAATCCTATGTCTAATAATGATGCATTTTGAGGATGTAGCCATCTTCCTATGTAGTTTCTTTACCATGACACAAAGATGCTACTAGACTCATGTAGGAAACCTGCCAATTTGCCCCACACATTAAACTTGCTGTTCCAAATCAAAGCGACTTTCTCGACTTTGGTACTCCAGGCCTCTTTCTCAATCCTTTTGGTCCCCAGCAAGAATATCCCAACATTGCCAAAAATGCTGTATTTAATAATGATGTATTGTGAAAAAGTATATTTTTCCAAGTAAATGTGGGTTGAACACCTGCTAAAGGGGCATTTTGCTCCAGCACAAAGGCTCTCTTCATAAAACCTAGAAATTTACCTCACACTTGACAATTGGGTCCTCAAGATGGGTTTTTCAACTTAGCCAAATAGTTACATACTGTATCACAAGCATTTTGAGAACAAAACCGTTTCCATTAAAAAAGTGGGTTGAAATCCTGTCACAGGAACTTTCTCTGCTCCTGCACAAAGGAACTGATTGGAAAATTCAGGCATTTACTCACGTATGAAATTTAGGGCGCAACGTGTTTTAACTTTACAAAAGCATACTATGGTAATCATTGCCACAATTTGAGGCAAATACGTTTTTCTAGATAAAGGTAAATCGGACCCCTGTTCATGTGATTATGTCTATTACTGTACAATAGTGCCACTAGCCCTGTTTGGAAACAAGCATTGACAAAACCAATAGGTCTCGCCTATGCACGATCTATTGGCTTTGCCAATGTGTTTTAGCCATGTTGTACACCAGCGTGACTGCTGTTCAGCATGGCTAAAGGTTAGTGGTGTAGAGAGTAGTGTGGAGTGGGGTGGGGTGTCGCAGAGTGGCGTGTCATGGAGTGCCATGGAATGGTGTAGAGTGGAGTAGAGTAGAATGGCATAGAGTGTCATGGAGTGGCGTAGAGTGGAGTAGAGTAGAGTAGACTGGAGTGGCGTAGTGTGTCATGGAGTGGTGTAGAGTGGAGTGGAGTGTTGTGGAGTGGCCTAGGGTAGCATAGAGTGGAGTGGTGTAGAGTGGCGTAGAGTGTTGTGGAGTAAAGTAGAAGGGCGTACAGTGAAGGGGCACAGAGTGTCATACAATGGAGTGGCATAGTGTTGTTGAGTGGAGCAGAGTGGAAGGGCATAGAGTAGAAGGGCGTAGAGTGGAATAGACTATCGTACAGTGGAGAGGCATAGAGTGGAGTAGAGTGTCATAGAGTGAAGTGGCACAGAATGGTAAAGAGTAGAGTGGAGTAGTGTGCATTAGAGTGACTAGAGTAGAATAGAGCAGAGTAGAGTACAGTGGAGTAACATAGAGGGTCATGGAGTTTTGTGGAGTGCCGCAGAGTGGAGTAGAGTGGAAGGGCATAGGGTGGAGGGGCATAGAGTGGAGTAGAGTATAGTACAATGGAGTGGTGTATAGTGGAGTTGCATAGAGTGGCATAGATTGCATTATAGTGTGGTAGAGTAGAAAAGAGTGGAGTGGCATAGAGTGTTGTAGAGGTAGTAGCGTGCCACAGAGGGAATAGTGTGTTGTGGAGGGAGTAGAGTGCTCTAGAGTGGAATAGAGTGGGGTGGAGTGTCATTGAGTGGTGTAGAGGGAGTTGCATAGAGTGTCGCAGAGTAGAGTGTCATGGAGTGGAGTGTCGCACACTGGAGTGTTGTGTAGTGTCCTATAGTGTCATAGTGGAGTAGAGTGGAGTAGTGTGTCATAGAGTAGAGTGGAGAAAAGTGGCGGAGAGAGAGTTGCGTAGAGTGTTGTAGAGTGGAGTGGTGTCATAGAGTGGCATAGAGTGGACCAGAGTGTTGCAGAGTGTTGTAAAGTGGAGTAGCATAGAGTGGAGTAGAGTGTCATAGAGTGGAGGGTCATAGCGTGACGTAAAGTAGAGTGGAGGGTCATAGAGTGGAGTGGCATAGAGTGGAGTGGAGCAATGTGGAGTGGTGCAGAGTGGTGTAGAGTGGAGTAAAGTGGAGTATCATGGAGTAAAGTGGAGTAGAGTGGAGTGGTGTAGCGTAGAGTGAACAAAAGTGTCATAGAGTGGAGTGGAACGCCATAGAGTGTCGTGACGTAAAGTGTTGTAGAGTGGAGTGGCATAGAGTGTCATAGAGTGGAGTGACATAGAGTGTCGTGGAGGGTGTAGAGTGTCATGGAGAGGGTAGAGTGTTGTGGAGGGCGTATAGTGTTGTGGAGGGAGTAGAGTGCTGTAGAGTGGTGAAGAGTGTCATGGAGGGAGTAGAGTGTCATAGAGTGGATTAGAGTGGAGTGGCATGGAGTGATGTAGAGGGAAATGCGTAGAAAGGAGTGGCATGGAGTGGCGCAGAGGGAGTTGCGTAGAGTGTGCATGGAGTGGAATAGAGTGACGTAGAGGTAGTTGCTTAGAGTGTCATCGAGTGGAGTATCCTTGAGTGGAGTGTCATTGAGTAAAGTGTCATAGAGTGGATTGTCGTGGAGAGTCGTGGTGCAGTAGAGTGGAGTAGTGTGTCACAGAGTAGAGTGGAGTTAAGTGGCATAGAGTGTCGTCGCAAGGAGTAAAGTGTCATAGAGTGGCAAAGAGTGGAGTAGAGTGTTGTAGAGTGGAGTGGAGTGGCATAGAATGAAGCAAAGTGTCGTAGAGTGGACTGGAGGGGCATAGAGTGTCAAAGTGGAGTTCGCCCAGGTCAAATTTTAATATTATAAGGATTGTAAATGCTCTATCACTAGAGGGGCTGTTATGAGTTGCAACGAGTTCCTGCCTCAATTCTGCAACCAACCCGTATGACCCCCATTACAAATTTGGCCTCTGAAACCTAGCTTTTCTTTTTACAATGAAAGCCATATATCATTCAGAAGAAATGTAACAACTGTAAACCTAACTCAAATTAAGCAATGATTTGTTTCTCCTGCCTCTCTGTTTGTTCATACCTATGAAGGTACTCTGATCTATCTTGGTGGAGAACATGCCTTCTCCCCTTTCCACATCTTTACGACATAAACCTCATGAAGGCGCATTTCTGTTTTGCAATACTGAATGCCCAGTGGAAGATCTAAGCAGGTTTGTTCATTTGTTACGTGCTCCATTCTACAGAAGCCATTCCTTATTTGCGACTCGCAATTTGCGAGTCGCAAATAAGGAATGTGAAGGAATCGCTATTATTATAGCGATTCCTACATGCATAGGATTTTGCGAATCCTTAATTGCGAATCCTTAATATTCGCTATTAAGGACTCGCAAAATCCTAGCTTGATGCATGTGCCAGCTGGTGACTTAAGTAATATGCAATGCTAAACTTTCCACATCACAGCATACCTTACAAAACCATGCCATGCTGCACTGTCGCATACTGGAACGTAAAAGAACGTAAGGGAACATTTCATGACATAACGTAACCTAACATAATAATATGTCGTGGGTTGATATGACAACTACATGTCAGTAAATTTTGAGGTAAACAAAATCAACGCTGTTGAAAAGAGCCAAACTTTTCAAATGTTTCTGCTATAGGAGACATTTACTATTAATGAGGTTAATCAGGAAGAGACATTGTTTTGTTTTCTGTCTCAGAGATAAACCGGGATGACATTTCAGTAGTGAGGCCATGCCTTTAAACTTCCTATTTAAAGAACAGATGTCTTATGCACTCTGAAAAAATCCCTACGTGCGAAAATGACTTACTGCATGGCATTTGTACCGCTGTATTTACTGATAGGTCTTTTTTTTGTGGCAAATTAAATTCAGCAAAGCACAAATGCAGATTACCAACCGCTGCAGCATACAATGCGCTGAGAGATTTCACTTTGCTTGAGATTAAACAAATCAGTGAATGAAGGGAAATGTCCCAGCAGAAATTAAGGCTAAATGTCGTCCTGTTAGCTTTGCAAACATAAGGAAGGCATGCTGTTAACTAATGACTTCTGCTCAACATGACCAAACTGCAAAGAACAGGAGGTGAGCAGGGGAGGCAGAGAGAAGGTTAAACAGAGAAAGACATGTTTTTCTTACGATTAGGTGCTGAACAGTAAAACACCGCTGTGCAGGATGAAGGAACAATAGAGGCGCTTTGATTCTGTCTCCTGATATTATCCAACTCAGCTGAAAAACCATTGTGTGGCCAATAGGAAAAAGAGTTCAAAGTTTAAAGCTTAGCGTGTGAAAGCAGCTACTCAACCGGCACGTAATATGGGCTCACGTAATGTCACTGTTCCCCATCATGAAAGTTGGCTTTGCTTCTTCCACTGCTACCCTTGCTCGGGTCAGACCAGGATCGTCCATGTTCCTGGTAGTGGAGAGAGAAATTTGAACGCGGAACTACAAGCGAGATGTACAGTGGCGCAACGAAAGTCCAGGGGGCCCTCCTGCAAGGTAAATGGGAGGCGGCCCCTCTCCGGATTTAATCCGGAGCTCTCAGGCCTGAGTACTGTGCTGAAGGGGCCCCCTGCAGCTCGGGGCCCCCCCATCCGCGGGGGCTGCGGGTGCCTGTGTTACGCTCCTGGAGATGTACTAATATACGGGTCACACAAACCGGTTAGGAATTGTGAACCGCAGGGAGCTGCAGAACGACCTGCCTAATTAATATTCATGAGGCAGGCCACAATTTGTCACTCTTTGGGCTTAGCTACTTGCAACAGGATCATGGTGGGCAAGGGACAGCAGGCCACCATCATTGCAATTGCATTCTAAAAACAGATATCTTTTTTTTTAAAAGCAGCCCCCATTTTCTTTAAGGACCTGCGACTGCTTAAAGAAAATGTTTTGCATTTTGGAAATGTGAGTAAGAGCAGGCAGTGATACCCCTGAAGCTGCCACCTTTATTCACAAAGGGGCCCCTACCCCCTTGCAAATCAGTTACCATCCCAAGTTGGGAAGCGGTAACTGATCGATGGTTTGTGACCAGAAATATGGTCAAAACCACTGTTACATAGAATACAAATCACAATTTGAGTAGGGGTGGGCATGACTCGCTGCGTTTCACTCTGCGAAATTCCGCAGAATTCCGCCAACGGGCAGAAAAATGCATGTTGTGCTGCTCATGCTGAAATTTAGCACCAGTAGCGCGAGCAGTGCTGAAAAATCAGTGTGAATGGCACCATGCATTGTGCAAGAGCACAAGGCCATTTGAGTTGATTTTACTGTCGCACGCGGAGAAAATCTATCCGAGCGGCTGCAATCTGCTTGAGAATCAGCCCATTGACCGTGCCCGCTCGTGATCACCCATGACCGCCCGTGTTTGAATATGGCACTAGGGGTCGCAAAATTTTGCTCACGCCTGCTCGCATCTCAGGAGCAATGCGAGAAATTTTTTTGCCATGTGGTGATTGGCGGAATTTGGCCACAACTCTTCGGTACATGAGGAAAGGGGAGTCGCCAAATTCCGTGAATTCTGCAGGTGGAGTGAAACATTCCGCCCATCCCTAAATTTTAGATAAATGTCCCTAACATGCCCCTTCCAAGTTGCTCTTTAATAATGATTTCTAAACCCATTTTTCAATTCAGAAAACCTTTTACAAATCACAAAATGGGGTTAGTACATTTTTAAAAGGCTCCTTATGACCACAAACACTCTATTTTACTGAATTGAATGTTTCCAACCATCTAGACCATCATTTCCTCATATCTCTACCTCACATCAATACCAAACTACAATAAGCATAGAAGCTTAACCATTGACAGAACTAAGGACACCTGGCTGACCTGTTCCCCCTTAACAGGTATATCCCATTATTCATGTATGCATGCATTGGTATTTTTATAGTGCTAAGTTTGTTGGGTAGCTCAGGAGCTCTGTACATCAACTGGGATTTATTCTTTTAGATTTCAAATAGCTATAATTTCACTACATTTCACAAATATTCACCTCTTTGTCAGGCGCAAGAAGAAGGAATATTATCCTTCTTTGTATTAAACTGATTTATTTTTTACAACCCTCTGTGTTCTTTTCTTTTATCTTCCTCTCCACTTCCCCCTCGATTAAGGAATTGTCCACACACCTGACGTAGCCACGCTCTTACAGGAGCGTGGCTAGCAGGAAAACTCTGCCGGCGTTCACTCCGCATCTTGGGCTCTGCTCCCTTCAAAGCCTCTCTAGTGGTTCGCCATGGAACTCCCTCAACACACCTGGACTCCTCAGTGGACTCTAACTCCTTGATGTTTCCACTCAACTCCTCCAGCTCCTCTCCTCTTTCTTCGCCCAAACTGCTGGGGCACCATTCGTTTTCCACCCGAGTTTCTTCTTCCATGTTCCTAGACTCCTCCTCTTGTATCCCCACCTGACGCAGGCCCACTGGTATTATTGTCCTCCTTTGGTCTGACTGACTTCCTTTTTGCCCACCCTCGTATTTCCCATCCTGTAATACTAGAAGGGTGCAGGTTTTGATAACTCTGAGTCCAGGGCTGTAATTTGTAAAGTCCTCATCTTCCTTATTGCAACAATAGTGTTGTAGATGCGGGTGCTGCCTTGATTGTCCTCATAAGGGGGAAAGGCATGTATGGTTTCTCCCAGACCCACCCCCTGACCTAAAGAAAGCCTTCGCTCTGTTAGGGCTGTTTCGGTGCTTACCACCCCTAGATTTTTATTGGACAGATTTAGACTCACAGCATCATTATGATGCCAGTCGGTTGGACTGCCAGCCGCTATTGCGGCAGTCAGGAGACTGCTGACAAGCATGCGGGTGTTCTGACTGTCATATTGGGATCGATCGGAAACATGGCAGGGCCATGCTGCGGTCATGGGAGAGGGCCGCAGTACATGCCTACGTCGTGCATGCACCTCTTGCATGCCCGTGCACAGTGTGCCATGCACCATGTGGTACATGGCACATGGTGCATGAAAGTGAGTGGGGGCACTACATGTGCCCGCAGGGCCACTTTTCAGTGGCCTACGACAGACGGGGGCCCTATTTGGGGCCCCCTATCGCTTTCTGACAAACTTTTCATGGTGATGTTCCCGCCATGAAAAGGCTGTCGGAAAGGGATATTGCAATCTTGATGACGATGCCTGCCTCAGCACCACCGCTATTAGGCTGTAGCTCCGGCCGCCGCCCTGTCGGGATCTCTGATCCTGGCGGAGGTGGCGGCCTTACGTCCAACAAATGTGGGTCCGATCGCCAGCATCCTAATGCCGCGGACGGACCGAAGGGCTGTCGGTGGTTGGACCACCACTGATAGCCTGTCGGCGGTTCAACCGCTTCTATCATAATGAGGCCCTCAATATGATACACCATCTCCTAGCCTTCCCAAAGGGCTGGAGCCATTTGGGCACCTTGGGCCCCTTTGGCTGTGACCTTAAGTTTCCTCAGAATACCCTCCATTTCACTGTGCTCTGTTGGTATTGTGCATGCCTGAGGAATATGTTTATGAAACCTTTATTGACATCTTTGAATTTCAGACAAGCTCGCCCTGCCCTGTTGTTTTTGCAACTTTTATCAGACACGCATATTATTTTTAAAATGTGTTCTTTTCTTGGCGCTACAGTGAGAGTAAGAGGTTCCATGTCTGATTTATAGCACAATGGACCTTATCTTCTTTTATCATGTGAGCTGCTTTAAGAGCATTCTGTTATCTGCTACACATTCCATTTTTGTATCATTCATATTATTTGTTCTCATGTATTGTAATAACTAGTTGTTTTTATGTATTGTATTTTTAACTATTATTATCTTGCATGCACTTTTATGGTTATAACCTAACCGAATAAAGTCAATTTGAATTGAATTGAATTAATTATTACATAGTTTATAAATTTTGTTAATTGGTTAATTGTTTTTTATTTTTTAATAGATACATATATATTTTATGTTAAATAATTCTGTTCATATTAAGAGTTTTATATTTTTTTCTAAATGTATACAGTTATGCAAATATGTAATGTAAAATGTATCCTACTATTGCTTATATTGGAGTGGGAATAGTAAATCTTACTTATCTGCAGTCCAACACTTTCCCTACTGTTGCTTAGACTGGAGTGGTAATAGTAATTTTAACCCGAAGTCCAACGTTTTCTCTACTGTTGCACAGACTGGAGTGGGAATGGTACATTATACCCTTCCGAAGTCCAACACTTTCCATAATGTTGCACAGACGGGAGTGGGAATAGTAACTTTTACCCCTCCGAAATACAAAGCTTTCTCTTCTGTTGCACCGACTGGAGTGAGAATAATAAATCTTACCCCTCTGGAGTCCAACACTTTTCCTACTTGTGCTTAGACTGGAGTGGGAATAGTAATTTTAACCCCTCTGAAGTCCAGCCTTTTCCCTACTCTTGCACAGACTGGAGTGGGAACAGTAAATTTTACCTATCTGCAGTCCAACACTTTCCCTACTGTTGCTTAGACTGGAGTGTGAATAGTAAGTTTAATCCCTCTGAAGTCCAACGATTTCCTTACTATTGCACAGACTGGAGTGGGAACAGTAAATCGTACCCCTCCAAAATCCAACACTTTCCCTTAGACTGGAGTGGAAAAGATAATTTTTATCCCTCTGAAGTCCAATGCTTTCCCTGCTGTTGCACAGACTGGAGAGGGAATAGTAATTTTAATCCCTCTGAAGTCCAACGATTTCCTTACTATTGCACAGACTGGAGTGGGAACAGTAAATCGTACCCCTCCAAAATCCAACACTTTCCCTTAGACTGGAGTGGAAAAGATAATTTTTATCCCTCTGAAGTCCAATGCTTTCCCTGCTGTTGCACAGACTGGAGAGGGAATAGTAAATTTTACCCCTCTAAAGTCCAATGCTTTCTCTATTGTTGCATAAACTGGAGTGGGAATAGTGTATGTATTATTCTCAGATTTAAATATATTTCCTAATATTGTTTAAATATATGTATTATTTATAATTTAAATTTTAGAGTATTTGTTTTTCTTTTTGTTTCTATATTTTTATAATATTTTTTGTAAATCTCATTTTTATATTTCTTTTTATTTTATTTGTTTAGTAATTTATATAATGTTTTGGAACTTGATTGTTTACATTTGTTATGTTTTATGTAAAATATATATTGTATAGTAGTGATTTCAAATAATTAAACAGAAAAATTAAACTAATGTAAAATATATATTTTTAATAATTGTGTTATATATATATAAACACATATACATGTATTTTTCTTTATGTAAGTATATATTTTTACACAGTATTAAATATTAGTGAGATTTATTTATCTAACATCATATTAATATCTACTGTTTTAAACTATATATATATCTATATATCTATAATAAAAAATATTTTTTGCATGTTGTTATCAGTATTAATGTGAAACAATAACTTTAAAAAAATATTTTTGTACTTCCCATTATAAATATAGGAAAAAGATATTTTAGTTAATGATATTTTTGACACAATATTTTTGTTGCATGATATTATCAATTCCAATATTATGTCAGTGGTCCGACCTTGATGACATTGCAGGAAGTGAACTCAGTAATAAAAACTACAATAAGTGTAAGATTAATACAAATATAATTCTTAATTATGCTGCTTCCATTGCATGTCAGCTGCTTTATGGCGTCCCTCTGTAAATGAAGTTCAGAGTCTTTCCTGTTTATTTTATGTGTGTTTGGGATGTTAGTGAACATTATGTCCATACGTTTTGCAAAGTTTTGCAATATTGTGTGTGATCATTGGAACATATATGCATGATAAATGTTTCACGAACACAGTAGGTTCACCAGTTGTGAGGTTGTTCCTCCGCTGTTTACAGACATTTCTTTTTCTAAGAATGATGGGTGCAAGATGGAGGGATAAATGCTGCCCCCAGAGGCAAATCCACCCGTCTTGTCTTCTTCCTCTGCTTCTCTCTGTTTTCTGTGGGAAATAGACAAAGATTTCCCATGTCAGCATGTTGCTGGATGGTGTAACCAGTCATTTGCAGATAGAAAATGACCACTGCAGTCAGTCTGGCCAGAGGACCTTTCTAGACTCTTCTCTAAAGAGGGTAGCTCTTATCCAGCCAAGTTTGCTGGATTTTCAAGCGATAAAGAGGTACCAACTCTGATATCAATGGACAATTTCCCACCACACTGAACTTGTGATTATCAGCAGGGCCTACTTTTAAGCTTCCTCATGTGCTTCTAACTACTTCATAGGCCTATTCACAGCCTCATGTATTGTCTGAAAATTGCCCAGGAACATACTCACGTGCCCTCCAACAGACTGGTGTGCCCAAGAACAGAATTGTGTACTCAAGTGAAATTATGTAAACCAAGATGCAACCTCATACACCCAGCTCCAGCCTAAAATGATGTCCAGTTATAGCCTTAGTACAAGGTATAACCTTATCAGCCCAGTGCAATCTCATCAGCATATGTACAGTTGCACATACCTGGGAGCAGCCACATATGTCCAGGTACAGACTCCATTGCCCTCAAACAGACCCATATACACAGGAATGGCCTTCTGTGCACACTAACTGGCCAGCATGCCCAAGACCAATTCATATCCTTAGAAACCACCTCATACACTGAGAAACAGCCCCATATAGTCATGTAGAGCCTCATCTGTCCAGCCCGGTGTGTCTCCCCACGGCCTACCAGACCTTGGCCCTTAATTAATCAACATTCCCCAGCATCTAAAGTCTAAAGTGCAATCCAAATGTATATATATATATATATATATATATATATATATATATATATATATATATATATAAGCACATTTATATAATCACATTTATATAATCACATATATATATATATATATATATTTGTAACCAAACGCCCGCAAGCTTAAGGACGCACTCGACACCAGCTGATAACCATCCGGTTTATTCACAAATGGCAAACACAGCGTCCACATTCCATAGTGCAATTCATTGAATTTGGAGCCTTGAGCCTGACGCGTTTCGAAGCAAACAGCCTCTTCTTCATAGGCAGCTCGAAATGCAAATGTTCAACGAGGCGCTCTGAATCCCATTAACTGCATGCACTTTTATCGACTCCCAGTGAGTCTCGCTGAGTGCGTGATGTCCATACGCATGCTGGGTGGGGAGGTGCACCATCGCCAGCAGGAGAGGGAATGCAATCACCTTTTGGTTGAGGCTGTGGTCATAAACCTATTTTGGATCTTGTCAGCACAGCGCTCATATGCAAAAAAGAAACCTGCTCAATTGCTCCACAACCTACTCAAGGAAATAATGAATGTTTAATTTCAAACGAACATTTGAACTTACTTAAAGTTAATTGCAATGCTCGCATTGGGGACTCCGTGTCCCATCAGGCATTGTGAAGACATTGCACTGAGCATACGCGCAAATAAAATGCGCCGGAAACAACAATAATGCGAGCCATCAGATGTCGTTTGTTACAGCCCAGGAAGAAGAGGTTTCTGACCTTGAAACGCGTCGGCAAAGTAATATGCAAGGTGGCGCAGGAGGGCAGGCTGAAATACGAGGCCGGATGGCAGAACGCTGCTGAGTGCTCTCCCGAATGCTTCAGGGCACTTTGTTGGACAATATATATATATATATATATATATATATATATATATATATATATATATATATATATATATATATATATATATCCTTCCGTACAACACACAATTCCGCGCGCTCTCAGAAAAGGAGGACTCTGTGGTCGTAGTGTCCACTGCTGTGTTTATTCACAACGCGTTTCGCTTTCCCTGAAAGCTTGATCACGTGAACCGTGCAACCAATGTGGGCAACAATTATAGAGAGTCGATGGCAATGAAAATAAACAACGGACATACATATGAGTAGCGGCAGCCATCTTGGAATGGTTAGAAACTAAATGATACATTCCTATTGTACTACACACATGGATTGTAGAAGTATCAGACAGTAATTGTAAAATACAAATAACAAAACGATGTGCCCAGTCAGTAGCAACAGAGATCGAAATAAGACATGCTAATGATTAACAACAAATTGCACAACTAAGTGAGACATTTATAGGTAGTCAAATAAAGTTGCAAGTGAAATGAGTTACTCCGCACACGGTCTTCTAAAATGTAAAGCGGCTGTGACTAAAGTACCTCTAATCAAAATAATCCTTGATGCATCTCTCTATCAGCTGTAAATTATATATATAACCGTGTCTGTAAAACCTACTGCTGAAAAGGTATCAGATGTACGATATGTGCGTTAACATGGAGACCTTTTACCTATGCTTGACCAGTGTCAAAATTGGTATCAAGAAAGTATCTACAGTGAGATAGATCCCCAAATGGGAAAAGTCGTCGTCCAAATAGACAACACTCAAGTCGGCCAAGCAGTGTCATCGTACATTGTCAATAAAGTTACAAAGTTGTGAACACACTACCCTGCTCAACACGCAGTCTTCTACAATGCAGAATGGCTGTGCCTGTTCTCACCTATGTAGCGCGTGAGCATACAGACACGTGGAGGACTCAGAAAAATATATATATATGTGCTTTCAAAACAACAGCTGAGTAGAAAACATATGTGCCCTCCTGTATCATACTTGTTGTAGGCCCTCCTGTATCATACTTGTTGTAGGTGTAATACAACAACATCAAAAGCAGTTCTCCTATGTGTATATGGGCAAGTGCCCAATGTCCATCTCACACATGTATGCAGGTCCAAATGGAACACCAACATAGCCATAAACTCAAAAAAACGTTACCGACATACTTCAATGTGACAATGTGCTCATGAAGAGAAAAAAGGGTAGGTGGCCCGTGCTGGTGAATACTGGTGAATGGGCCCCTTCCTTTCCTCCTGTGAACGAAACAAAAGAACAAAGTGATTAAAACCAGGATCATCTGTCCTGTAATATTGACATAATATAACATCTACTCAAAACCTTACATTCATAAAACTTGCTCAAAATTCCAATGCTTAAATGGTCATAGTTATGGAAGAAAGATCAGAGATTGACGGAAATCATGGGAAAAATTGTGTATACACAAGAAATGAGGAGAACATAAATCTATACGAGAGAGAATGGAGGAAAAGGGGGGAGAAAAGGGGGGGGAGGGGGGGAAAGGGAAGAGAAGGGAGGGGAGAAAACCGAATGATCAAATTATATGAGAGGCGGAACAACTAACAATTGTGCGAATATGACACACCCCGCAATGTTTCATGACCACTATTGTTCTTTCAAGTGTATTGAGAGTTCTTCCTCTTGGTTCAATCCTCCCGGGTTCTTGGTTTGGAAGTCTATGATGTACCTAGACTCCCTTTGTCTCAGATGCAAAACCCTGTTGCCACCTCTAGGATGTTTCACTATCTGTTCCAAGATGAGATAACTCATCTCTCTGGTATTGGAGAAATGTTTTTCCCTAAAATGGCGTGCCACAGGGTATTTGGGGTCAAAGTTGGTGATGGCCCTACCATGCTCTAAGATGCGCTTTTGGCCATACATGTGGTACTCCTATGTACCAAAGTTTGCAAGTGCATTCTATGGCATATATCACAAACGTGGAGCTACACGTGAGGAATTGAGTAAGTTCCTTGCTGAAACCGTTGTACACAACCTGTTTGTGAAACTTACTGTTGTTACATGCCTTGCAGTGGCCACACGGGTAGAAACCCTTGAGACCATGTTGTTGTCTTTGCGGATAGGTGGTGATGTCACTATGAACTAACATGTCCCTGATATTCCTGCCTCTCCTGTATGTAATACTGGGTCTATCAGGGATAATGTCACCAATGACATTATCACTTTTGAGGATATCCCAATTTCTGGTCACAATCCGTTTGATGTTACAGGCATCAGAACTGAATGTCATGATCATTCTCGACTTATTGTCCTCAGTGTCATGATTCTCTGGCTCATCTGAAATGGTCGATGTTCTATCTACCAGCCCCGCTCTCTCACATGCTCTCTTCAGCACCCATTTGGGATAACCTCTCTCTCTAAAGCGCTTTACAATGTTGTTACTTTCCAGCTGGTAGGTTTCATCAGTGTTACAATTCCTTTTAGCCCTCAGCAGTTCCCCATAGGGGATGCTCCATTTAAGGGTCTCAGGATGGCTGCTGAGGGCATGTAGAACACTATTGCCAGCGGTGGATTTCCTAAACAGAGATGTGTGTACTGTATTCTGTTTTACTTCCAGTTTGACATTGAGATACTCAACATCAGTCCTACTGATGTTGCCACTCAGGATGATGTTAAGATCATTCTCATTGAGTTTCTTAATAAATTCACGTGCCTCATCTTCAGACCCTCTCCAAATGATGAACAGGTCGTCGATGTAGCGAAGCCACATCGACACATGTTCAAAATCAGATTGAAGAGCAGGGTGGACCAAAATGCTCTCCTCCCAGCGTCCCATGAAGAGATTCGCAAAACTGGGAGCGAAACACGATCCCATAGCTGTCCCAGTCACCTGCCGGAACAGAGTACCATTGAACATAAAGATGTTGTTGGTTAAACAGAACTCTGTCATGTCCAACAACATCTGTGTATGCTCTCTGAATCTCACCGGTCTGGCATTCAGGTAGTGCTTGCAAGCCTCCAACCCCTGCTGATGATTAATGATGGTATAGAGACTATGCACATCTAAGGTGATAAACAGTGATTCCTTATCCCATTCTAGATCCTTTATCTTTTTGAGGAAATCCTTTGTGTCCCTGATGTAACTGGGTAGACTGATCACATACTCCCTCAAAAAATGATCAATGTATTTGGAAATATGCTCAGCTACACTCCCTCTGGATGAAACAATGGGACGCCCGGGGGTCTAATAGGGTCCTTATGAACCTTAGGGAGAAGGTAGAGTACTGGGAGGACTGGATAATCTCTTTTTAGATAACCATACTCCTCCCATGTGAGGATACCTTTATCCTTCCACATCATGAGCAAATCCCAAATGATAGTAATGCTCATATTGTAACTGTCAGTGTTGATGGGTTCATAAAAGTTCCTATCATCAAGTTGTCTGCCTGCTTCCATGATGTATTGTTCTCGATCAAGGATGACAACATTGCCCCCTTTGTCCGCCGGACGAATGACAATGCTGTCATCCTCCATGAGAGATTTGAGGGCCTGTCTCTGATTGTACGTGAGATTGGTGTCCCCATTCATGTTATATCTCCTATTTTTGTGTCTGGAATCGTTTAACGCTTTACTAACACACTCGTGAAAAGTATCAATGCTGTCATGAGGTAAATTGGGCAAAAAACTGGACTTGGGTTTAAAATTGGTGACCGAGGAGGCATCAGTAGTAATATCCAACTCGGCAAGTAATTGTGTTGGGGTGATGTCTTGGTCTGTTGTCACATCACACTGACCTAATTCTAGCATAGTATTCAAAACATCAATATCCCCAATGTTGAAATTACAGTTTGTGTTGTCAATATCTCTACATGCAACTCTACTGTTATCACTACCTTTAAGTTTATGCCATTTAGTAAGTTTAAGTTTTCTGACATATTTGAAAAGATCAATTCTTACGTCTGTATAATTCGAGGAGTAAGAGGGACAGAAGGAAAGTCCAAGACATAAAGTCCTTTTCTCAATGTCACTCATAGATCTTGTTGAAAGATTAATGATAGTTTTGTTGACCATTGTGTCATCCATCAATAGGCTCTTCTTGCACGTGTTTTGTTGTTTCCCATGCCACGACCTCTGCCTCTTTTGATACCGTTGCCGGATTCTTGCTCGCCGGTTTCTACGTGTCCTCTTCCTCTGCCTCGTCCCCGTCCCTTCTGGCCTCTTGTCATTGGCATTGGGGTTTCTCTCGTAGTCAGTCGGCCCCTTCTCAATGTCCGATACTCGTCTAAAAAAGTCAATTGACGAGTGTTGCGCTCCTCTGGTATCACACTATTGACAGAAATGTCAGACTCACTCTCGCTTGTTGTGGCGATCTCAGCCCCTGATGTTGCTTTAATGGTGTTGTCATCCTCGCCTTCAATTGATCCTTGTTTGTAGAGGTGATCATATTTGCGACTGAAGGTCAGTATTCTTCCACTGTCATAATCGTTGTAATCACGGATAAGTTTCCGCTGTTTCCGTGCCTTTATATCGTCTTCATGTTTTTTGAGACGTTCCTTTATGGTAGTTAAGGATTTGTTCAGTGCTTCGGTCTCCATGCTTTTGCTAAGGTCTTCCATTAGTTCTTTAATTTCTTCAAGGATTACATCGCGATCCAGCCACGCGTATTTAATCAAAATCTCCAGCATTCTTCTGGAGCTTTGACAAGAACTCACTGACCATTCCTCCAACATTTTTGGATTCGGTTTCTCATACGTTGGAGTGGTAAAAATCCTTAAACCTCTAGGTACCATATCTTGGTCCACATAATTCTGCAATGAAGTCGCCTCCCACCATTTTGCAATCTCTGTTCTCTTTAATTTCTCATATTTCCGTAATTTCTCTTCAATGGGTTGTACCTGAATTGTATTGTTTTTAGTATTCACAGCCAGATCTAACTTCCTCGTGAACAATGCACGGGCCGCCGATCTGCGTTCCTCGTCTTCTTCCATGTTGCACCACAGCAGTGAAAAGATTGCAAACTCACAGAGTCCACCAATCCCCCTATAAATAATACGTTCCCTCTGCCATCCGACTTGCCAAAATGAAAACCGATGTTTCCCCAAGGCACAGTTGTCAAAACAACAAAAAAGAGGTAAGAGTGTCAATTATGTTAGTCTGTTTTCCAACATGCTGGTGTTAAGACCATAGAATGGGAAACACGCCAGGCACCGCAGTATGTCCGTAATCCCCGCTGCCCCGGGAGTTAGGAAACGACGTCCAGCCGTCGTTGGGCGTCCCACCCTTCTCACACTAAGGACGGAAGAAACAGACACCCGCTTACCTTAAGCTTCACGCCTCCCGTAGAGTCTACACCGTCCTCGTTCCTCTCTTTGAAATACGTCGTGGCCGGTCCAGGCGTAGTCCTCAATAAATACTAAACGTGAACACACTCCTTCTGGACTGCATGGGACCCTTGGAGAGTGGCGCGCACGCCGGCGGAGCACACCGGCTGTCTTAATCCTTCCGTACAACACACAATTCCGCGCACTCTCAGAAAAGGAGGACTCTGTGGTCGTAGTGTCCACTGCTGTGTTTATTCACAACGCGTTTCGCTTTCCCTGAAAGCTTGATCACGTGAACCGTGCAACCAATGTGGGCAACAATTATAGAGAGTCGATGGCAATGAAAATAAACAACGGACATACATATGAGTAGCGGCAGCCATCTTGGAATGGTTAGAAACTAAATGATACATTCCTATTGTACTACACACATGGATTGTAGAAGTATCA